>QEPC01002494.1:719629-786645 GCA_003113815.1 Sphenodon punctatus
CCGCCCTCACAGCCTCAACATAGGACCGCAAATGGGCCCTATAGAGAAGACGATCGGAGTCAGATTGAGTCCGACGCCAGCCTTGCTCTAGCCTCCTGCCTACATGCTTCATACACCGCAGCCCCTCAGTAAACCAAGGGGTCCTGCGGCGACGAGACCAAGGCAGAAGGCATCTCGGAGCCACCCTGTCAATGGCTTCCTCCAGCAAGTTGTTCCAATGACGGACCAGCTCATCCACAGAGTGGCCATCCATGTTCAGGGTTAACTCCCTCATGAGACAGAAATAAGGGAATTTTTAGAGAGAGTAGAGTTACCAAAATTAAATATAGATTAAGTGGCTTTCCTGAATGCTCCCATTACAGAAAAAGAAGTTCAGGAGGCAATAATAGCTTCAAAAAACAACAAGGCCTCTGGACTGAACGGATTCCTGAGTGAATTCTACAAAACCTTTGCAAAAATATTAGGGTCACACCTCACAATAGTATATAATAACATCTTAACAGAAAGGGAAATGCCGCAGAATTTTTATAATGCAGAAATTACGCTGATCCCTAAGCCAGGTAGAGACCCGGATCAGTGTGGCAGCTATTGTCCTATATCCCTGCTCAATACAGATTTTAAGATATTTTCTAAAATATTAGCAGACAGGCTCAAAGCGATAAGTGGAGAAATTATACATATAAATCAAACGGGATTCATTCCAGGTAGGCAGGGAAGGGACAATATTCGGAAAGCAATCAACTTAATCTATGCTTTAAATAGACAGCAAATCCCTGCCATGGTAATCTCAGCTGATGTGGAGAAAGCATTTGATTTTGTGGAGCCAAAGTTTCTATTTGAGACCCTGGGGAAGATGGGTGTTGAAGGTAATTTCTTGAGTTGGCCTAGGGCTATTTACAAGAAACCGCAATCCAGTCTTTTAATCAATGGAGAGCTCTCAGAGCCTTTTAGGCTGCAGAGTGGGACTAGACAAGGTTGCCCCTTGTCTCCTCTACTGTTTAATATGGTCCTGGAAGCACTGGCAGCAGCAATTAGACAGAATAGGAAGATAGAAGGGGTTAAAATTGGGGGACAAGAAACAAAGCTCTCGCTATATGCAGATGATTTATTGGTATATATAACAAACCCTAAGAAGACGCTGCTGGAACTGATGAAGGTGATGGAAAAATTTGGGAAGGTCTCTGGGTACTCCATTAATAAAGAAAAATCCTTTGCATTAGTTTTTGGAAAACGGATAGAACAGAAGGAACAACTAAAAAAAAATCACCATTTCCAATAAGTGAGTCAGGATTGAAATATTTGGGGGTAACATTAACCAAAAACACAAAAAATTATACGCTGCTAATTTTCTGTCCTTATTTAAAAAACTGAAAGAAGAAGTACGCCCATGGAAAAATCTGATGGTGTTGTGGTTAGGGAAGATAAATTTATATAAAATGATTGTGCTCCCAAAACTTCTGTACAAACTGATGACTATCCCGATCCAGCTCCCAACATCATTTTTTAAATTAAGTGACGAGCTCCTGCATGATATAGTCTGGAACAGGAAAAAACCTAGGATCAAGAAACAGGTTCTGGTACAACTAAAATTGAAAGGGGGCTTAAACGTCCCTGACATAAAGATATACCATATGGCAGCATCGTTGGTGGGGCTTTATGATTGGTACTATGACGCAAAAGCGCCTGAGTGGGCTATTCTGGAAAAGGAAATCTTGGGGGTGCAGTCGTTAAAGGATCTAATAGTAGATCACGGTAAGGTTCCCAGAGAGATAAAAGTAGACCATCCTTTTGTAGGGAATCTGATTAAGAACTGGGATTGACGGGGAGCTATCCCCCTTTACACCAATTGACTCCATAAAAATAAGGGAACAGAGCATAGCCCCGGATATTAGAGCTGCTCTAAAGAATAGGGGAATAAGTAGAATGGAACAATTATACAGGGGAGGGGAATTTATATCACCACAAAGATTGAAACATTTGATGGAAGAGAAAGTTAATATTTTTCAATATCTACAGTTGAGGGGGATGGCTACCTCACCAAAGAACAGGACAAGCTTAAACATAGAACCTTGCAAGATAGAGAAGATTTTATTTAAAGAAGCAAAGCCCCTGGCAGACTAAGAAGACTATATAAGGTACTTAAAGAAATATTGTATGGCTCCTCGGTAGAATATATAATGAAATGGAGGAAGGAGCTAAACATTCCCATAGAGAAGGAGGAGGAAAAGAAAATATGGTGTCATATGAACAAATGTGTGATCTCCCTGGAGGTCAGGGAAATTCAGATTAAATTGATTACCAGATACTACCTGACACTAGAGAGAATGAAATTCGCAGACCCAAGTGGCAGAGGTTTATGCTGGAGGGGATGTGGAGAGATAGGAAGTTATAAGCACTGCTGGTGGGATTGTGTGAAGGTACAACTCTTCTGGAGCAAGGTCTGGAAATTAATTCATAAAGTAGCGGGGAAGGTGGTTCTTTGCAGGCCAGAAACAGCCTTGTTGGGTCTATATTCCAATACAAACAGTATGAAGTTTTGTCAGAACTCCTGTAAGATCATTTGTCTAGCAGCCATAAACATCATAGCAAGGCATTGGAGATCGCTGGAGGATCTCTCTGTGGATGAACTGCTTCACAGAATATGGTACATATACACCATGGAGGGGTTCTATGCAGATCTTCATAATAATAAGCAGGACTTTGAAATAATTTGGGCATCAGTTATTCAAGCCGTGGATGAGAAGAAATGGACAAGAACAAACATCAAGAATATCTAGCTGCAAGAAAATAAGTTAAACTGTATTGAAATCTGTAATAGTGGTACACCTCTAGGATGTTAGTGGGGAACCTATGCTTTCTGTCTCTTTTTGTTTAGAGTATAAGGTAAGAGTGTTGTTTGGATGTAACCATATGACCAGTGAAGATAAATGTACGGAAAAAGATTACTTCTGGTCAGTTCTTGTTGTATCTATTTTGCAAAAATAAAAGTTATATAAAAAGAAAAAACAAACAAACTCTGGTTTCTAGGCACATTAATAATAATAAAAAGCCAGACTTTATTGAGGGAAGGGACTATTGAGAGAAGGTGACTGGAGGAAATGTGAAAGGGAAGGCATTTTGGAAGAGGAGAACATAGCTTCAAGCAAGGTATGAACTGAGGGTGCAGATGCCATTTTAAAATACTTTTTGTCAACTTAGTTTAAGCAATATTATGTATGGTTGCATATTATGGGAATAGGGCTGCCAACCGCCTAATACTTTGGGGGCCATTCCTGAATTCAAGGGAAAATTCAATGTACTAACTCATCTATGTCAGTACTTAATTATACATATTTTTTTCCTAATAACACAAATATCTCATAAATTATTACTTTGTAAACTTGCCAGCCTTAGGAGTCTACCTAAGAGGTCTGATGGGTCTCCAGTTGCTCTGTTTCTGGGGACAGCTGGGTACCCATGCATCTCTTTTTGTTCAGGGAGTTGCTGAGCATGGCTCCAAAGCATCTGGAGGGATTCAAGGAAAAGGAAATACTAAACCCTGTTAAAGGGAAGGAAATATCATGAGAACTATACAACTTCTTGCAATACTTAATGCAAATAGGGTCTGGACAGACTTTACTGGATGGGGAAAGTGCTACTCTTTTTTTTGAAGATCCCATTCATCTTTCCATAGATTGGGTGGGAGAGCAGTGATTTTACCTGACAGCTGCTGAGTATCCCTACTAAAAATCAGGCTAGGCATGGAGAGTTGTAGTGGATTAGAAAGACCCTACCTCTGGGACAAGGGATTAAGGGAAGAGGGCTCCAGACCACAGCTCCGTGGAAGGTAAACCGTATAAGCTGAATAGACCTTAGGAGTTTATTTCAATGCTTTTAGTTACTAGGCATGTACAAAATAGTTCTTAAGGAGAAACTAATTTTCATTGGGCTCTTGAGTGTTGATCTTTTCTACCTAATACCATTTGATGGCACCTTGAAGGTACAGAAGGGTGGTTTTCAAATTTAAAACCAAAAAAGAAAGTACCTCCACTTAACACATCTAAGAAGAATTTCATGTCTTTAAAAATAATATCCCAAATTCAACACATGCAATAGGGATTTGTAAAATCTCATGTTCCGTTGTTGCAATTGTCTATACAAGAACAGATGGGAATGGCAAATCTACATAGGTGAGTCTGTAAAAAAAATTCCCCTCACCCCCAAATCCATTCTCACTCCTAATCTCAAAAATCAAGTACTGGGAAAGGAAAATGGGAAAGGGAACCAGTGCCTGTAGTTTTAGTGGGTGTTTCAAATTTCCAGGAATGAAGCATATATTCACAGTTTGAGATGCTGTTAAAATGAGGCCCATTTTTCACTCTTAACTTCTCCGAAGGGAATATGTTTCACATACCATTGAAGGCATAACCCCACCCCTGGATACAGAGGGTGTTAACACGACAGTAGCCCAAACTAGGTGGGTGTCCACCTGCCCTTTATTAGGTGTTTGCCCCACCAGCGATGTGGCCACCACCCACTGAACATGCAACTTACAGTAGATCCTAAAGCATGCAGAGCCCACGGTGTAGGCTAATGTGCAACCACATATGGAGGTTCCATCAATTAGGTTGTGTGCAGCCATGCGTGCATACAGATCCACCAGCACCAGAGTCACAGGATAAACAACCAAGTGCATTCCAAGCAGCAATGACATTCTACACCTCTCTCCACTCTCGCTCTCACTGGCACGCACATAAGATTCTCCTTAAAAGGCCAATGCATGCTAAATTAAAACATGCATAATCTAATCCCAGCTCATCTTGGTTTTCAGCATGTGACCAACACCAACTCTTAACAAGCCATTGCCTTCTCCGGAGTGGCTTCCACAGTCTTTTCATTGCCATTGCCATGGCTTGGAATGACAGGCAGCTAACTATGGTAAGTTAATGCACCAGGAAGAAGGAGGTGCATTTACCCAACTTCATGATAAAGGCTTCTGTTTATTGCTATCTAATTATGGTGGTGGTTGTTTTTTTAAAAAAAATATTTTACTGTTTTCTCAGGTGACCATGAGAGCATTGGGGAACAGCAGAATACTCCCTGGGACAAAGGTGGGATGGTGGGGGAGGGAAAAGTAATGTGGTGGGATGACAAGCTAAGTGGGGAGACGAACCATGGCAGGACAGTGGGTGGGGGGAGAGGCACCCTGGTGGCATGACATGCTGGCAGGAGGTTGAGGAACCATGGCAGGCTGGTAGGCTGGCAGGGAGGGACATACACCATGGTGGGCTAGGGGGTAGAGGAACTGTAGTGGGAGAGTGGGTTGGTGAGGGAGGGAAAGGCACCATGGTGGAACAGCAGGCTAGTGGAACAGATCAGCACCATGGTGGCATGGCAGGCTGGCGGAGGAGTGAAAGGCACCATGGTGGGATGGCAAGATGGCAGGGGGAGAGACACCATGACAGGATGTCAAGCTGGTAGGGGGAGAGGCACCATGGCAGGATGACAAGCTGGCAGAGGAAGAGGCACCATTTGTTTACAAGAAGAGGAAGCTTATTGAAAAACTGTACAGTATCCAAAAGTATTGGTAAAGGGAAACATGCTATAATCATCTATGAACATTTCAGGAAACCTGTAGGCTTGCCTACACTCACACCTAAAGGAAACATGGTAGTAAACTCAAAGAATAATTCTTCTGGTGCAAAAGCCCCCTTCGCCACCAAAATGGCAGTGATGGGTAAATTGTTGTGCCCCCCCTTCTTGTTCCCAAGATGCACAGAGGATCGAGTAGGGGCCACTTCAGGGAAGGCTTGTTAGAAAGCCCTCTATGGATGAGTTGTGAGTTGTCAAGGCAACCGTTCCTGGAATGAGGCGCGCTAATGTGCACTTTGTGGAACTGGATGCCACGACCCTGCTAGAAGGGGTGGACCTGCTGTGAGCCATGTGTGATCGGCAGTCCTAGGGAGAAGGACAAGAATTCAGCAGCAAGAACTCTTGCTGCTGGGCTCCTGGACGTGATCAGTGCGACACGTGGGCAAGGCATCACCGATGGGGAAAACCAAGAAGAAAGGTGATGCTGGAAAGAAGAAGATGCCCGAGGGCAGGAGGCACAGAGAGAGCCCGTACGGCAGATGAGCAACCGGAGGGGGGGGCCTCCTCCCACCAGAGTGGCCATGCTCGCGCGCCTCCAGGAATGCGAGGCCATGCTTCGGGCCCACAACCCACCCCCCGCCACAGGGTATGTTCCCCCACCCAGAGTAAGTGCGGGGATGAGGGGTAGGCAAGCGGAGGCCTATGGTGAAAGGGATGAGCAGGCTGGTGCCCCCAGGGGGGTATCAAACACTGCTGGGGAAGGGAGCACCACACAGCAAGGAGACCAGGGCCTTCACTGTGGAGGCAGGGTGGTGACCCTCCCAGCCCAGTACAGGGATGAACAGGGACACTGCAGAGCTGCTGAGACCTCGGGGACCCCACATGGCACTGGTAGGGAAAAGGGGGAGATTAACCCCATGCCCCTCCCACAGGCCTCGCTTGAGGCAGGAACATCTGAGGGCCCCCTGGTTTTGGGGGGGGGGGCATGGGCCATGAGGCAGATATGGGCCTGCTGCTTCAGGCCCTGTACCCGGGTAGCCTGTTTTACCCCCCAGGGAGTGGGGGAGGGGTCAATGGGCCCAGAGGCCCTTACGGGGTGCCTGGGCTAGCCCAATAACAGGAGGGTGGGGCTTGCTGGGCTCCTGGTGTTCTCCAAGGGTTGGTCCCCACCTGGGGCAACCAGGAAGCTGGGCTAGGGGGGGCTTGGGTCCTCTTACTATGCATAGGGAGAGAGAGCGCCCCCCACGATGCGGAGGCTATTAGAGGAAATGGAGCTACAACCTGGCACTACGGATGAAGAAATGTGGAGGAGGATTCTAGCCCTGGAGAGAGAACTGAACTGAGAAGGCAGCAGCAAACCAGTAGTAACCCCCACTGTGGACCCCGAGAGGTGTTTACCACAACAAGGTGAGTTGAGCTGCCAGGAAGTTAGGAAAATGGGGGTTGGGGTACCGACAGTCCCAGGAAAAGAGATGGGAGGCCCAGGGGGAACCAGTTTGCTGCCCACCCAGATAGGAGGAACTGGTGTCCCCTTGCTACCATCTCTAAGGAATAGTCAGGGGGGTGTCTTTAGTACGGCCCTCAGCCAGGGAGCCCAGTCAACATCCCTCCAGTTGGTGGAGTGGAAGAGCACATGGGTATGACTTATGCCGGCAGCCACCCCAGCAGTTGGCACAGGGAGTCGGGTAGAAGGGTCAGGCAGTGACCACAGAGCCGGGCAGGTGAGTGAGCCAGTGAAGGCCTCTGACAATAGACAGGGGACAGCATCCAAGGAAGGAACAGGGACAGCAGAACAAGGGATTCACCGCCCTCCTCCATCCCCAGGGGGGCCATACTGAGCGTGGAGGCCCCGTTTGGCGAACATCTACACCTAGTAACAAGAGGAAAAAAATTAAAAGGGGAATACGTTGATCTTTATGCCCTCTTGTTCAGTGATCCAATCTTGGACCACATGGAGCAAGATGAGAGTAAAGAGAAAGAAAAATTCCGGCGCCCAAAAGCAGATCGGAATTGGACGAATTGGATGGCTGCCTTCGCAGTATATATGGGGGTCATAATACAAGCTGACCCAAGTTGAGGGTTAAAATTACACAAGTATTCGGACATCGTCCATAGGGCCTATGGAACCGGGCTGGCAGGAGCATGGTTGCGGTATGACAAAGCCTTTCGTCATAGGCCTGAGGTGGGATGTTCATGCACCTGACTTGTGGTTTGAGTGCATGGTTGACGTGACCAGGGCCCCTAGGGAAGATAGTGGTCACCCCCTCGTCCTGGGGTGGGGGTTGCCCTAGCAAATGAACCATTTCGGGGTGAAAATCAAAAAAGGGGGCAAGGTGGGCCCGGCCCATGCTGAGAATACAACAAAGCAGGATGATGATTAAATATGCTTCCCTTGACGTTGCAACATGCAGATTTCACCATGGGTGTTCCAATTGTGGGGGAGGACACCCGGTCTTTAACTGCTTTCGCTCAAGACAAAAGGGGATTAGAATGGAAAATTGACAGGGGGGTGCAAATGGTTGAGGAGGTCAATGACCTTCAACTGGGGTGCGACCTGTAAAGGGGGCCGCCGCTACTCAGAATTGACCACTTGGAGTTGGTACTCAAGGGGCATCCGTACAGGGCAGAGGTAGAATACGTGGTACAAGGATTCAGTCACGATTTCCTTATTTTGGCGGGCCCAGTCCAGATGTGGATTAAGTATATAATTTGAATACACTAGGAATGGAAGAAATAGTGAGGAATAAAATTAGGAAGGAAGTGGGGGAAGGTAGAGTAGCAGACTCCTTTGAATGACTCCCAATGGAGAACTTCGTGGTGTTCTCCATTGGGAGTCATTCAAAGGGGCCTGTTACTCTACCAGTCCAGATGAGGGGTAAAGTATATAATTTGAAATCTACACAAGGAATGGAAGAAATAGTGAGAAATAAAATTAGGAAGGAAGTGGGGAAAGGTAGAGTAGTAGGCCCCTTTGAATGACTCCCAATGGAGAACTTCATGGTGTCACCCTTGGGAATCGTTCCAAAGAAAACAGACGGTGAGTTCCACATGATCCATCACCTGTCTCATCCACGGGGTAGTTCAGTCAACGATGCCATCCCTAGGGAGCTGTCCATGATTAAATACGCTTCCTTTGACTTGGCGGTTCAGAAAGTAAAGGTTAAAGAAAAAGGGGCGTTGATGGCAAAATGCGATGTGAAATCTGCATTTCACATACTACAAGTGCACCCTACCAGTTTTCACCTTTTAGGATTTCAGTTTGACGAGCAGTATTATTACAATCGAGCCATGCCAATGGGATGCTCGATATCCTGTTCAACATTTGAACGATTTAGTTCGCTCATAGAGTGGGTTTTCAAGCAATGGGCACCTACCGCAGGGGTGACCAAATATTTGGACGATTTCTTGATAATCGGCTGTCCCAGGTCTGTGGACTGCGCGGTTGCATTATGGCAGTTTCAAGAGGTAGTCAGCAACCTAGGCATACCATTGGCCCCAGAAAAAACAGAGGGGTCAGCAACAAGACTCACCTATTTGGGAATGGAATTAGATTCGGAAGAGATGGTATCGAGATTGCCGGAAGACAAGTTGTCCATAGTTAGAGCTAAGCTCCAGGAGTGCATGGGTGCCCGAAAGATTACTGTCCGTTTGCTGCAATCACTGATAGGAAGCCTGAACTTTGCTTGCCATGTAGTGGCCCCTGGTAGGGCATTCTTATCTAGGTTATACAATAGGTTAAAAGGGGACTTGCTGCAGCATTACAGAATACAGGTTACCAGTGAGATGAGACAGGATATGGGCATGTGGCTTGCTTTTTTGGAAGGGTTTAATGGCATCAGTTTTTGGAGGGAATAGTGTCTCCTACAGGCCGACCTCCAAGTACAGTCGGATACTGTGGGAAGAGCAGGTTTCGGGGTATATTTTCGAACCAGATGGTGTGTGGCCTCCTGGTCGGACGAGTGGCATTCATCGGGCATGACTAGAAACCTCACCTTCTTAGAGCTGTTCCTAATCTTGATGGCAGTTTTGCTGTGGACAGGGCAATTTGTCAACCGTACCATCCTTTTTTGGTGTGACAACTTGGCAGTAGTACATGTAGTCAACATGCTCTCTTCACGCTCCCCTAGGGTTATGAGGCTGGTATGTGGACTAGTGCTTGCATGCTTAAGAAATAATATCCTTTTCATGGCGTGCCATGTTCCTGGAATTGATAATGGCATCGCAGATGCCATTTCTTGGTTCCAGATGGACCGTTTTCGAGAATTGTCCCGGAGGCTCAAGCAGACCCGGGCCCCTTACCAGTGGGAGTTTGGAACCTTGGGAATTAGAACTTCAAGCCATCATCCAAGGATCACTAGCCCCCAGAACCCAGGCAGCCTACAGTAGGGCCTTCACGGAATTCCAAAAATTTAGGGCACAAAAAGGGTGGAGAACAGGATTTCCCATTAGTGAAGCCGAAGTTATACAATTTGCAATCACTCTACGAACAAGAGGTATAGCAACCAGCACCATAGATGGGAAGATAGCAGCCCTGACTTTTGCCAGTAGAATGAAGGGTTTTTCCCCTCCGAACAAAGGCTTTTACATGAAGCACATGTTGGAGGCATGAGCCAGGGCCCCTGAGGCACCCATGAGGCTGCAGGATCCAATAACAACTCCAATACTCACCCGGTTGATAGGGTCTCCTGGGGGGTGTTGTTACGATGAATATGAAACCCAGTTGTTCACAATAGTATATAACATCTTATATTTCAGAGGATTTAGGATTAGCAAGGTCGTATGCGGATCCAGCAAGGATACTAGCCATTGAACATTGGGGATAGCCGACATAGAAGTGGCAACTGCTAGGACCCGGATTCAGCTTCGCTGTTCAAAAATCGACCAGAAATATGGAGGTCACATTATTGAACTCTTTAAAGTAGGTTTGGAGGGGATATGCCTGGTGGTTCAGCTTAAGCGTTGTTTGAGCATACGCCCAAGTTTCGAAGGGGTCTTATTTAGACATAAGTCGGGTGCACCAGTTACTAGTTAGCAGGTTACAGTTGTTCTCCGGGCTGTATTAAGGAAGATCGGGTTGCCCCCTGGCCAGTTCAGAACCCACTCTTTTAGGATAGGGGCTGCCATGACCTCGGCTGCGGCAGGATTACCAGAAGAAGTCATTAAGGCAGTGGGGAGATGGCGGTCAGGTGCGTACAAGAAATACATCCGTCCTTATCACTACTAAAAATGTTTTGTTCTTGTTTCCATCAGGAGGCGGGGCTGCCGGGCCAGTACTACGTAAGGTGTGGATCATTGGCCACAGCCTAGTGCAGTGGGAAAGCGCTGCAGCAACCAGGACCCCCTGGGGTTTGCAATTGGGCCTGGAGGAAATAGCACGAATTAGATGGCTGGGTAGGAGTGGGATGCGATGGAGCCAGCTGTTCATGATGCTACAGGGATTTCAGCGGTTTCCCGCACCTGATATATTGGTTATCCACTTAAGAGAAAACGATCTCCCAGCACGAAAAGGTGTTAATCTAATAATACAAGTTAAAGAACATTTGTTAATAGTTAAGCGATGGTTTAAGGGTGTTCATATTACTTGGACAGATTTGATCTCCAGGATTAAATGGGGCAGTGCAATCAAGCCTGGTAAGGTAGATAAGACTATAAAAAATGTTAACAGAGAAGTGGGGAAGTGGGTACAAGGAATGGGAGGTACCACTATTAGACATTCAGGAATAGTACATACATGCACTGAATTGTACAGGGATGACGTTGTACACGTATCTAAAATTTATTTATTTATTTATTTTATACATTTGTACCCCGCCCCTCCTGTGAACAGCCCGGGGCAGCTTCCAACAATAAAAACAATACAATAAAATACAATTTAAAATCAACAATAACAATATAAATTATTAAAACAGGGCTCCGGGCCTTCATAATATATAAATAGATAATAAATAATAAATCAGGTCGGGGAGCTAAAAAATCCCCCCTTACCCCCCCCTCCCGCCCTCCCCAAAGGCCTGGGCGAACAGCCAGGTTTTACAACTTCGCCGGAATGTCAACAGACTGGAGGCCAGGCGAGTTTCCTCTGGAAGGGAGTTCCAAAGGCGTGGTCTGAGAATGCCCTTTCCATTGTGGCCCCCCGCTTAACACAGGGGACCTCCAAGAAGGCACCCCTGGCAGACCGAAGGAGCCGTTCTGAGGTGCGGAGGGCGAGGCAGTCCCTGAGGTATGAGGTGCCCAGACCGTGAAGGGCTTTGTAAATCAACACCAAAACCTTGAACCTGGCTCGACACACTATCGACAACCAGTGCAGAGCTCGGAGCACAATGGTAATATGCTCCCGACGGCCCGTCCCCATAAGGAGACGAGCCGCTGCATTCTGCACTAGCTGCAGCCTCTGAACCAGGATCAAGGGAAGCCCCACGTAGAGCGCATTACAGTAGTCCAGCCTCGAGGTGATGAAAGCATGGATGAGGGAGGCCAGGTGCAGGCCGGAGACGAACGGACGCAGCCTACGCACCAGATACAACTGGCGGAAGGCAGCCTTAGTAACTGCCTCCACCTGCCGCTCCAGGCGAAGGTCTGTGTCCAGTATCACTCCCAGACTTCAGACCTGCTGAGCTATAGGAGGGCGAACCCCCCCAACCAGGGGGGCCACTACCTCCCTCGCTCTCCCCACCAACATCACCTCTGTCTTATCGGGGTTGAGTTTCAGTCTGCTCTGCCGCATCCATTTCACCACGGTCTCCAAACATTGGGATAGCAATGAGACGGCAGGGTCTGGGTCAGTTGAAAAATAGAGGTACAGCTGAGTATCATCAGCATACTGGTGACACCGCACCCTGAACCCAAAATTGGGAACGAGATGTACCTAACGGCATTGGCTGGGCATCTAGAATTCTTATTGAAGGGATAGGCGGTGGGTGCCAGGTCGATTCATGATCGACCAACCCTTGGTGGCGGGGGTCCAATATGCTATATAGGATAAATAGGAACAAGTAGGATATTTAAGAGTCATCTCCTTAAGAGATGGGGAGGTGATACCCAGTGTAATGTAGGGCACAGCATGCGCTGGGGTCGCAACCCTGGAAGTGGGGTCTTAGCAGGGTTTGCAGGGGCATGCCCTGTCCTCGCACCCTACAGATGCTTCACTCCTTACTCATGCCCAGAGTTGGGTCGGCCCCCTTTCAGCCATGGCCATGGCGCAGTCAAAGGAGGGGAAGTTTACTGTTAAAGTACTGTCAACGGAAGGCACGTCCGGGCAGTACTGGAGTTAAAAAGTTAAGTTATGAAGTTAGCATACTGGACCCAGAATTGCTTTGTGCAAATACCTACCGGCCTATGGTTTTGATAACTGAAGCAAAGAGTGCGGCCAGTTTTAACACCAGCTACTGTCTCTGTCTCATTGGGGGGGTCTGTCGATAAGTATTACTAATCATCACCCATCCTGGTTTCCCCAGCAATTGACGCCTACCTCAGTCAAAGCACCTGAGTCCTCTCTGCCCTGTGGTTGTGCAGGTCAACCCACCCTGGTCCAGGTAAGCCTCCCCTCCACTATTAACATGAACATGCTGCTGACAATCATGTATTTGCAACCTCCACCAGTGGATCTGTGGGAGAAGGAGGAAAATGCCTCCCCTACAGTACTGCCACCCCCCCAAGAGCATGCACCCGGCAGCCCCCAAAAGGAGTCAAAATTCACCCCATCAGGGGCCTTTCAGGCACAGTTTCCTCACCTCTGGAGTAGTTTCTCCGCTCCACTGGGTGAGCACCTGGCCTTTCTACTCCTTGCCATCCCCAGGGACTACAGCAACTGTGGGTGGGCTTGTTGGGGGGTGGGGGGGATTCCTTCCTCCACCCCTCCCACACAAGGGCAAGGCAGTCCACTGGACCTGACCTTTTGAGAAGGTAGTATGAGCACCCAGGTCTCTGAGTCCTTCCTACCTCAGTGGGTGGGAAACAGTAGAAATATTAAGCTGGGCAAATAAAAGTCATTTTTTGCATTGATGCCTTCCCCCCCCCGAGTGTGCATGGGGGGGGGGCGGCCATGCAGATGCTGCAGTGGTGGTGGTGGGGTTGGGTGTGTGTCTGTGAAAACATCATGGGCAGTGAGTGGGTCTGCACTTGCGCTCCTGCGCAACACCCACCTCCACCTATCACCCACCCACAGAGCCTCTGGCAAATCGGAGGTGGCCCCATGGGTGGAGGTGGGTGTGTATCCATGGAAATGGCCATACACTCACCTCCACCCACTGCAGGTGCACCCCCTTCCCTCCACCAATGGTGTCTGTGCAAAACCAGCCAAAGATGGAGTTAGAAACCCTGTATTGCTTATCGTTATTTGTTATATAGTGCCTGCAATGTGCCTGGCACTGAACAGTTATGATTAGATGTTTTCCTGCCCTTCAGGGCTTACAATCTAGGATAGACAAGGGTGCAGGGAGTGAAAATGTATGAAGAGACAGGGATGTAGTCAAGAAGAAATTACAAGTGTGGGTGCTCAGCCTTGTTACAAAGGGGTGGTGGAAGAGCACCCTGAAGGATGGATTATCAGAGTATAGATTTAATTAATTATGCAAGAGACAGCAGGCGGATACAACAGAAAAATGAGCAGTTGCAAACAAGGAGACTGCATTGGTCAACATGATATAGTGTGGCCATAGGAAACCATCTGCCTAACCACTGTCAGGATTTTTTAACAGGCACTATAGAGCCTAATAGGTAAAAACAAGTTCTAAGAAAGGTATTAAAAGACAATGAGGTGGTTACTACCACTCATAAGGAACAGCATGAGAGCAAACACAAAGGTGGTTCTCTGCAAATTTAGCATACTAGTGAACAACGTTGGTATCCTTAGTCACTTAACATTTCCTAACTATAATACTTCAAGGGCTTATCCATAACGCTGGGGGTAAAAGTGCTTCCCTTTCTCAAAAATATCTCTCTTTGGATGGCTCCTGTTACAGCAGCAATTCCTTAAGGTGCAGACACATATTAGTCTCAAGATGCCTTCCACAGTCACCAGCCAGCAGAGTAAAGAGAGGCCTGTCTCTTGTAAATTCCATCTGCTCAGCTGGCTGCCACCTCCTCTGTGAGGTGGCACAAATCCAATTCCAGGCCGAGCTTCCAGAAATCAGAAGAAAACACTGCTTTTGTAAACCAGATCAGGAGGTCATCCCTTAAGCAGGGAGAGTCACAGTGTCCTGGAGTATATAATCATGCTAATCGAATTGTGAGCTAATTAAAGGGTTTGTACCGATATAGGTTGCAGTGCTTCATGTCCAGCATTGGTACAAGGGCAGCTATATAAGAAAGGATCCTTCTCCCATCAGAAGATAGTGTGTATCTGCATTCATACCGATTAGGACAGCAAAAGGTAGACTTCCGTGATACATATACTGGATGTAAACAGATGGATGGCAGCTCTGCGGGTGGCTTCGCCTGCCCACTTCACCCCTGGTCTATATGGTCTGTCTGAGAAAGGTTCACCAGATGTTGAAGCAGAGTAAGCTATGCCTGTTCTGGGACACCCCTGCTGGCAGTGCTCCAGAACCTCCCAGAGATCCACCAGTGTAGTGGGCCAGCCAAACATGGGGCACAGTCTGGGTACATCAAGGCTTGGAGGCAAGGCACAAAGTCATAAACAGGTCTGTAAAGAAGACCAGTTAAGTCTTCATGTCATTCAGATAATGCTCACTTCCTGACATGCTCCTTTTATAGTCGGCCAGCAGGCAACGACAGGCAGAGAAATGCCCGCAGGAGTATGGGAGGGGTTAGTCTGTAGTAGCCTAAAAGGAAGGAATCTTGCATGACTCAGTGGTGGTACATGGGCTAAGGAGACTTTGTTAAAGGAACACTGCCAAGGTTTGCGACCGGTAGCACTTCATATGGCTTAATCAGCATCAGACCTAGCTCATGTTTGGCCACTCTTGCAGTTACCAAACAAATCAGTCCAACAAGCTCAGCCTGGATTTTGTCCTGAGACCTAATATTAATGTTTGGAAGCCCCTGTAAGAGGTTGTGGGATGTTGGGAGTCAACTCACACTTCTATGAGGGTTGTAGGAAGAAAGATTAACTTAGGACTCCTTCTCTCTTTGGCTAAAAGCATCTGAGACCCTAAGCAAATTTTAAATACTTTTAATCTAAAGCACCTTGCTTTAATAAATAGACTTTCAAAATCATGACAGAATTCAATAACAAATCCACTATTTCCATTGTGTAAGCAAACACAATGCTTTAATTCATACCGATGTCTCTAAGGCAATTGAGAAGTGACGGATCTTTTGCTACCTTCTAATTACAATGACCGGTATTCAAAGTAAAATTTCTTCTGTAATCTATAAGTCTTATGGATGTCCAAGAGGCTGTTAAGCATACAGATGTAGCTGTATAAGAGACCTAGCTTGACCTTAAGTCAATAGACTTTACCACACCCAACTTTAGTAAATTTTGGGGAAAGAAACAGATCAAAATGAAAATCAATATTTGAGGAATGATGGTGTTAGTATTACAGCAGGTGCCTTCTGTTCCTTTGAATCTCTGGCTGTCTGTCAAAAATCAGTGTATTTGCCAACCTCATCCTGTAATTTGGCACACTGGATGCTAATAAAAATGCAAATCCTCTATAGAAATCTAAAACAGTTGGCACATTTCAGTAGCTGCAGTAATCTCATGATTTGCTGTCTTATACTTCCAACACTTGACCTGCAGTCTCCTATTTTCAATCAAACGTGTTGGTTTTTTTTCTTAAAAAAACAACCATTGAGAGTGGAGTAAAGTAATGATGCAGAGGGCTGCTGTACCCTCCCCCTGGAACCTGAAATTGTGATGCTATTTTGTCTCCCTTTGTCTCTGTTGGCATGGACATTTGTGAAATGCTGCAGCATAAGCTGTCTTCCATGGGTGTTTATTGAAATAATGATTAGTGGAGTAAGCATTTGCCAAAGTAAGGATGAAACACCTTGCCCTCTTGTCACCACCACATCCTAAACATTCAACTAATTAAAGAGCACTACCTTAGATGTGAGGAAATTATAATGCCTATAGGGAGCAGACCAGTATAGAGGTTGTCCTAGCCTTTATTTCAGACATCTGTGGCAGTGTCTGTTTTTATGTATTCCACTCCATGAAACTAACTGGCAGCAGATTGAACATTAACAAAAGGAAGTACTTTCTCACTCAGTACACCATAACTTGTGGAACTTGTTGCCAATGGATGTTGTGATGACTAGTAGTACAGCTATGTTCAACCAAGGATTAGATAAATTCTTGGATTATAGGTTCATAATAGGGGTGAAGTCAAAATTGTGCTTTATCCACTTTCATTTGGAACAGGGTGTTTTGTGTGGTTCAATTAAAATTGGAACAACTGATCAGTCTAATCAGTCATCCAGATTTCCAATCAGACCACATGAAATAACATTAAATTAAAAAACCATTTGTTCCTATGCAGAATGGCATTGTCCCCATCCAAAACGGCAGTGCCAGTAGCCATTTTGCACATGTGCAATGGTGCTGGCCCCAGCCCAAAATGGCGGGGGAAGCAGCTGCCACCATTTTGGATAGGGGCAGCACTATTGTGCATGTGAAAAATGGCCTTTGGGTCATTTTTTTGTATGCACGGGCTAGAATTCCAGCTGAAATAATCAGCAGCTGTTCCATTTTTGTGAAATTGTTTGCAAAAATAAAACAGTTTCTAAGCAGTCGTAGCTCATTAATGGTGTCCCTCAACCTACTTTAGCCAGATAGGTAAAAGCAAGGAATGAACCACCCAGTTGTGACATTGTCAGAGACAGGATGCTGGGGTTTACAGGTCATTACTTTGACCCAGTATGGTACTTCTTGTGTTTTTATGTGTGGTGATATAGATTGCCACAGATGTAATATGTGGTACAACTGTTGGCACAATATCTGTAAATCCGTGGTGATTTACTACACAGTGGGGCTGACCCAATGGCCTGAGGATCCCGCATGCGCCTCCACCCTTGTGTGCATGTATACATTTTCTGCGTGGCGGAAGTGTGTGAGGTTTTTGCATGAGCACGCATGGGTGCACGTGGGATCCACGGGCCATCGGATTGGCCCCTCTGTTTTGTGTGGCTGTTACCTGTTACCACTTTTAAATGGTCACATTTGAATATATCCTAAGGAAGCTTCATTATTCAACTCTCCCAAAGACAATATACCTTATACTGAACCAAAGGTGTCTTCTTTTAGCTGAGATGCCTGTGACACAAAAATAGAGGCAAAAAATACAAAATGATTACAGTTGCTGGTTTTCTCAGGAGAGAGCAGAATTTATCAGTCGTAAAACAATGTTCCTTCATCTAATATCATCCTTTATGGGAACATTTAGTCTTTTTCTTCTCACGGATTCTTTAGGTCTGTTCTAATACTGATGGACGCATTTTCTCCCAGAACCCACAACAAGATGCACACATGACCCTGTTAGCTGAGTTATATGCTGTCACACCATACTCTTTTTTAGTTCATCTTTTATTCTGGAAAAAAAGTGAGATTGGTTGATTCTGAACTGCATTTAATGCATAGGGAATGACCCTCTTTTTCAATATGAACGCCACTGATTCCCCTCTCCAAAAGCTCTTTTTACAAAACAGCTTCCCAGCTTCCTCTTGGCTTTTATTAGAACCTGTGTTTTGGTCTAGGAGATTATATCCAGTGTTCTCATTAGTAATAAAGGTGTCACCCATAATTCTTGCTCTAGTAGTTAGTAAAAGTTTTGAATAGCACAGGCACCTTATCTACCTCCCTGTGCTATAGTGAACATTATCCTTGGATGGTATAATTTAATGCACTTCAAGGTGTCTTTAGGATTGTGGCAGCTTCTGTCCCTGACTTAATTGTAAATTGATCAGCAGTATTTCAGATCTTGAGATTAACAATTCAAACATTTACGCATGTTGTTTTTGGACCCAGAGAACAAGCATAGCTCATCCTTGAAGTTTAGTTTGAAAGGGCCATGGATACCGAATCCTACCCCTTGCTTGGATGCAGGACAACTATAACATGTATTTCTCAATAAATAACTGTCCAATCTCTTTTTGAAAACCTCCAGCAATGGAGAGTTTTAACCCCTCCTAGGCAACTTTTTCCATTGTCAAACAGCTCTTACTATTAAGAAGTTTGTCCTGATATTTTACCGAAATCTGCTTTCCAGTAGAATGAACCACCATTAGTGCTTATCTTGACATCTGTAGCAATGCAGAACAGGTCCTTGACATCTACTTGGTGACAGTTTAGATATTTGAAGATGGCTATCATGTCTCCCTTTAGTATTTTCACTAGGTTAAACATAGCCAGTTCCTTCTACCTTATAAGACTTGATTTCCAGACCCTTTGTCACCCTCTTCTGAACCCACTCCAATTTGTCAATTATCCTTCTTAAAATGAAGTGCCCAAAACTGCAAACAGAACTCCATGTGGGGTCTGACTAGTGCTGGATAGAAAGCAACAAGTACTTGGAAACAGTGCTTCTGTTAATGCAGCCTAAAATTTCATTAGCCTTTTTTAATAGCTACATCACATTACTAACTCATCTTATCCTTGTGCTGTGGGACCTTTAAGAGAAAGAAAAACCCAGCCTAAAGTAAGACTAATTGGCCTAGTTGAGCAAAGAGACTTGGGGATAAGAAGGGCTGCGAGATCAGTTTGAAAGATACAGCTGAGAGCTTTAGCTCTCTTGGATCGCTTTTAGACAAGCAGCCAGGGAAGCGTGTTCTTCAACGTGCTGCTAGGAAAAGCCGTGCGGGGTGTGTTTACATGCACTGGAAGTGGCCACCTGCCATAGGAATTGGAGGCACGAGTGTCCTTCCACAGCCTCTTTGAAGATGTGTTCTGGAAACCCCAATATTGAGGTTTCCAGAATGTGTCTTTAACGAGGCCACAGTAGGCTGTGTACACCGCCGATTCCTATGGCAGGCAGCCACTTCCGGTGCGTGTAAATATACCCAGCATGACATTTCCTAGCGGAGCATTGCAGAACATGCTTCTCTGCCTGCACATCCAAAAGTGGCCTCAGTCTGGAGCTCGAGAAGGACCCAGCCTAAGAGGAGGACTATCTGGGAGTTGATGTAAAGCCCAGCTTCAGAAAAGCAACTGACCCAAAGACCCAGCAGAAGGTCAGACTGCGTGGGAGAGCCCAGGTGGGATCAGCTCTGGTATTTGTGCCCTGAAGAAAGGCTTATTTACAGACTGTTTGTACCAAGCCTCTTGCAGGCAGAGTGCCTTAAACACCTAAGACTGGCTGTAAGGGCTGAAGGGAGGCCAGTGCCCAAACTCCCCGAAGAGTTTTTGGGCCTTAGACCGCTTTTACATGAGTGGCGGGATGCAGCACGTTGAAGGTCTTTTTGAAGCCACATTTGGGAAATCCTAATACTGAGGCTTCCAAAATGCACCTTTAAAAAGACTGCATAAGCAGTGATTCCTATGGTGGCCATCTACTTCTGGTGCTTCTAAATGCACCCCGTGGGGCTTTTCAGGAAGCGCATTGAAGAACACTCTGCATCCGGCTGCTCGTCTAAAAACAGCCACAGGGGTCTTTACAAAAAGAAGCAACCATTCTATGTTGTTCTATGGGACAACTGTTCTATGCTGTATGCCATTTTGTTCACTAGGGTAACTATGGTAACAGTGCTGCATCTAAACTGATTTAGAATGATAAACTCCCAATATTCCTGCACACAATGATACCAGATACAGTACTATAGGTATCTAACTTTAGGAAATAAATTCCAGGAAAATTGTTGCTCCTTTTTGTAAAGACCATGCACATTTAAGCTCTGGGTATATGTTAAATAGGTTAGTCACACTTTTATATGTCACAGGGCAGTCCAGTGCATGAGAACAAAGAGATTGGACACAAGAGCAGCAGAAGCCAATGTATATGATGTCTGGACAGGGGCTACCTATTGAGTGCTGAAGTGAAGGGAGAGGAGAGCAGCAGAGACTGGGAGGTTCAGGGTGGTCCAGTCGTGGAGCTGGCCATCTCACCTTATTGGAGGGTCATGTGTATTGCGCTGAGGTTCATAAGGGATGTTCTGGGGCAGCATTTGGTGAATGGTGGCTCTGGGAGTGATGGTATTGGTAGATGATACCTTAGCAAGTTCCCTTGGGAAAGCCTGCTGTAGAGACACACTGCATATGTAATGATTGGTTGTGTGAAACAGAGTTTCTCCTCAGATTGGTTTAAAAATAAAGGTCTGTTACCTTTCAACGCTATAATCTATGTCCTAGCCTTCTTCTTTTAATGCAATGACAACTTTCCTTTTTCTGTCTGTGTGGTGAGAGAATGTAGCCTTGTTGATAAGCTGCTGAGTTTTGCACCTTGAAGATCAAGGTACAAATCCCACCTTAGCCATGAGCTCACTGAGAGGTCTTTGGCAAGTAACTATCTCACTGCCTCAGTTCCCTATCTGTAAAATGGGAATGTATGTATTTCTGAATCTCTCTATTCCCTTTTCTTGCGTAACCCATATTTTAAACCACTGGGGATAGAGACTTGTTTGAAACTACAGCCGTTCAGTGTAACTCTTACTGGTATTATATAAGTAATATAAATAATTTTATCACTTATGTTGGTGGCTGATGTGCAGGAACACATTTCTGTATAAGTATGTGGAGGAGTAGGGAGAGTCATTAAAATAAGGATATCAAAAGGTAAAGCCTCATCCATTGTGTGATGCTACTAATAAAAATTAACAATCACATTGATATTACATGGATGTTTCCTTACTGCGTGGTAGTTGATACCAAAGCACGATCTGTCTTTATTGTTGCAGCATTCAACATCCACAAATTTTATTTATTTTTATTTATTTATTTATTTTAAAAGTAGCTTGCCTGACACATTTATATTGTAGAGTTAGCTTTCTGTTCAATAACACACAGCGGAAGTTTCTTCAAAACAGAACTTTACTAAGAACTCAGAAGACCTGCTTCCATACTGTACAGACTGCATGGGACAAGATGGAGGACAGAGAGAGGAGACAAGGAAAAAAAGAAACTGTTTCATCCCCTGACCCTCCGCCTACTGGACAAGCCCCATATTGAGCTTACAGACTGTTGCACAATTCAACACCCCTTCTCAACAGTCACTAGTCAAACCCACCAGGTTCATTCTTCTAAATAGCTT
Source organism: Sphenodon punctatus (assembly GCA_003113815.1). Classification (NCBI taxonomy): domain Eukaryota; kingdom Metazoa; phylum Chordata; class Lepidosauria; order Sphenodontia; family Sphenodontidae; genus Sphenodon; species Sphenodon punctatus. The sequence continues at coordinate 741,346 of QEPC01002494.1, forward strand.
GCGATGGCGTTCCCCTGCTAGTGGTTTTGTGAACACATCTGCTGTCATATCCTCTGTAGGACAGTATTCCAGATCTATGAGTCCTTGTTCCTGTGAGTCTTTCAGGAAATGATATTTAACATCAATGTGCTTGGTTCTGGGGTTGATTCTTTCTGTTTGCACCAGCACTATACATCCTTGGTTGTCTTCCAGGATCGGCATGGGTCTGTCCAATATTTGCCCCAGATCATTCAGAAGCTGTCGCAACCAGATAATGTCTTGGCTGGTGTGTGCCGCTGCCACCGTACTCTGCCTCCGTCGAGGAAAGTGTCACAGAAGCTTGTTTCCTATTACACCAGCTGCTGGGTCCTCCACCAAGCAAAAATAGGTACCCACTGGTATATCTTTGGTCTGAATAGTCTCCAGCCCAATCTGCGTCCACGTACCCTATCAGGTCTGACACAGAGGTTGCTGGGAGCCATAGCTTGAGGTGCACAGTCCCTTTCAGGTACTGTAAAACCCTCTTCACTGCATTCCAATCCCTTTGGGTTGGGGCTGAGACTTGTCTGCACAGTATACCTATTGCCACCACAATATCAGGCCTTGTGATTGTGGCAATGTACAAGAGCTTTCCTATTGCCTTTCTGCATTGCTTATTGTCTGGTAGCAATAAGCTCAGTTCTTTGCTCTCCTTTGGGTAGCTGGTTTCCATAGGGCTATTTGCTGCCTTTGCACCCCCCATGCCGAAACTGTCTAAGATCTCTTTTATTGCCTGTCTTTGGCTGAGAAGATAGCTTCCATTGTCTTCACTTTCAATTTGTATTCCAAGCTAGTGTGTTATGTTACCCAGGTCCTTAGTTTCAAAGTTCTGATTTAGAGCTCTCATTGTTTCGCACTCGTCCCCTTCTTTCTCAAAGCATACGATAAGGTCATCGACATAAATTAATACAAAGATTCACCTACCCTTTAGTCTCTTTGTGTATAAGCAGGGATCTGCTTTGCTCTGGTAAAATTTTCCCCCATGAGCACCTTGTTTATTTTAGTGTTCCACACTCTGGAGGCCTGCTTAAGCCCATGTATGCTTTTGTGCAGTTTGCATAAAAGATCCAGCCTTTCAAATATTGCAAACCCCGGTGGATGGTCCATGTAAATATCTTCCTTCAACTCACCATTTAGGAACGTCATTTTCATGTCTATAGGCTTGACTTGCATTCCTCTTCTGGCAGCTATACTTAACAATGTGCTGATTGTAGTGTGCTTAACTACAGGTGCAAATGTTTCATCGTAGTCTTCTCCGTACTTCTGGGAGTATAATTCGTGACAAGTTGGGCCTTGTACCATTCAATATTTCCCTGTGAATTGTACTTTATTTTAAATGTCCATTTACAACCTATAGTCTTTCTCCCTGCGGGCAGTCAACTGTCTCTCTGACATCTCTACCTGGATGTCTCAACGTCAACTCAAACTCAACATGGCTAAAACTGAACTCCTTATCTTCCCCCCTCATCCTTCTTCTCCTTCCTCACTGTCAATAGGAGTCACCATCCTGCCTGTCCCCCAAGCCCGTAGCCTAGGCTTCACTTTTGACTCACCCCTTTCTTTTAAACCCTACATTGACTACGTTGCTAAATCCTGTCACTTCTCCCTCCATAACATTGCTAAGATTCGCCCTTTTCTCTCTGTCTCATCTGCCAAAACTCTTGTTCATGCTCTGGTCATCTCTCACCTCGATTACTGTAACCTCCTTCTTTCTGGCCTTCCCTGGTCTCACCTTTCTCCCCTCATCTCAGTCCAAAACTCTGCTGTCAGGGTCATCTAGTCGCTTCGACCATGTGCAGCCCCTCCTCTCTTCACTTCACTGGCTTCCCCTTCCTGAACGAATCCTGCACAAGCTCCTAGTCTTCACCTATAAAGCTCTTCACAACCTCGCTCTCCCCTACCACTCTGCACTTATCAACCTCCATACTCCAGCCGGTGCACTTCGCTCCTCCTCTGCCCCTTCTCTCAACTTTCCATGCCTTCCCTGCTCCCCTAAGCACCTTTGTCCCTTCTCACTTGCTGCCCCCCCATGCCTGGAACCCCCTCCCTGTCCACATCCGTCTTGCCCCCTCCCTTCATACCTTCAAATCTCTCCTTAAAACTCACCTCTTTCGCTCTGCTCTGTCTGACTCTTTATCCTGCTGAGCCACTATTTCCTATACCTACGGTCTATTTACCCCTATCCTTCTCACATGGCCTGCCTGCTGTCATTCTCATCATAACCAAGCCAAGTAAGTGCACCTGAGACTTCACATCTTCATGAATGTTAGACCCCTTGTCTCTCTCTCTGTTCCCCTTCCTATGTCTCTCCCCAGCTCCTGTCTCTCAGATTGTAAGCCCTAGGGGCAGGGACCGTGTTATTACTTTGTAAAGTGCAGGTACACTGCTGGTGCTATATAAATGTTTGTTAATAATAATAATAATAATAATAATAATGAATAAATTAATTAATAATAATGGGCAGGATTGTGCCTCAGCTGGCACAATGTTTATGGGACATCTGTTTATATGCATGGGTTTCATACTTGGATCTATCTATAAATATGACACCAGTTACTCTTCCCAAGTGTCATTTCTTCAATCAGGCTAGATCAGGGGAGAGGTCAAGACCTTCCTTTCATCATTCATTTCCAGATGATGTGTTACCCATAAAGAATAAAGGACAAGCAGTCCTTGTTAATGAAAATTGTCAAAAGCAATCAACCCTTTCATAGCCATAAAAGCAAGGAAAGTTTTGTTTCCTTCTCTGGATTCCTTGACCCTTTTACCTCTTATTTGCTTGCTTAGAAAGGTAAACATAGGCTGCATTCAGATATGGTAAAAATCAGGGTTGGTTCAAGGCAAGTGTAGAATGTGGAACCACAGATTCTGCCACCCCCCACCCCCACCCCAATACAAAGGATCCATTCATAAACCTGAAATGACAGCATGAATGTGAGAAGAACTGGCACAAAATACACCAAGGATCTAGCTCCACCGATCTAGGTCTATGCAGGGAGCTCCTGATCTATGAAGGGAAGGAAGGCTGGGTCATAACTTGGGGTCATTGAATAACTAGAAAGAACAGCATTAAGGCTGAAATGGATACTTAATTTAGTACCCGTCGGTAATACCTGCATTTGCAGATCCCACATGGGGAACCTTGATTGGGTACCTGGATAAAAATAAAATCGGTAACTTTTGCCAATTACTGTTACCAATTTTCCAATTTTCCAATTACTGATTGATATATTGGGTTGGAAAATCAAAAAATCAGGACTGTAAATCAATTTTCTGGGACTGGAAACTGACTTTCCATGACCATAAGTCAATTTCCTGGAATGGAAAACCAATAAATAGGTGTCAGAAGTCGCTAAATCCACAAAAAAGTTGAAAAAATGGTATTGGAAGTCAACTTTCCAGAACTAGAAGTTGATATTTGAGGACATCAGGTACCCAAATGGGCTTGCAATCAGGTACCAATTGATACCCAAAGTTGCCGGGTTGATTAGGGTACTGGAAATTCAAAGGGTATACCCATTTTGTGGGTACCCATTTTCAGGTCTAGACAGCATATGTCTGGACTCTGAAGGACAGGGTTGGGGAACCTTTTCTATCCTGGGGGCCACTTTGAGAATTAATACAAGCTCTGAGGGTCACATACATGTTGGGGGGCAGGGGTGCTTAAGGTGTGCAATTAAGGAAAGAATGGCCCAGGTCAAGGATTTGTGCTATGGATCTGCTCCTTATCCTTCTGTGAATGACCTCATCTCTACTCAGTTTTTCAGTGGTTGGAGATGGGGCCACTCGAATGCACATCTGGGCATACCCCTGCCCCCTCCCCAGCCACCATTATGTTCAACAGCTGGCCAGGACCCCAACAGGACTGATGGCTTCCATCACCGTCCAGGTAAGTCTTTGGTGGTGGCAGAAGCAGCCACTTCTGAAAGCACCCTGAGTTGCAACTGTAGTTTTACAAGAGGAACCCTTCCTCTCTTTGGCAAGTCACTTTCCCCTAATATGGTCCTAATGACCTTAATGGAGCCTAACGACCCCTCAGGGAACAAGGCACAAATCAGTATAAGTGGCAGAATCCAGCTTATACTATCCAGAGGTACTAATTTTTATTACACCTCTTTTGTTTTATTGCATCTTGCCTTTTTCAGTGTTGGTTCCCAACAGATACAATTTCTATTTGCACATTTGTTCGGTGTGAGGAAGAGGTGCAATTCCTTGTGGCTTGTCCAGGAGCTTGATAAATCTTTCAATCATCTGTTCTTCACATATAAAAGTTGACTCCTTTCTCTGAGGACTTATCTGACTTGTTGACAATCATCTATCAGTTGCTCCAGAGATTATGCTGTAGAACTTGAAAGACCTCAATCATTTGTACTTTAACAGATGGTTAAGCATTTCTGTACATGTGAAAAGGTAGTTACTACAAAAAGAGGGGGGAAATAAACAAGCGGTTGCAGCAAAAAATGTTCAGGGAAATCATCTTACCTAAGTGGGTACTGTGTCAAATGCAAGACGAATAACTTTGTTTCTAGTGACTTGCTGTGACCATCTGTATTTCTCTCTTGGTAATTTCAGACATTACGGGATCACAGTCAACCACCCTGAATCACAATGGATTCAGGGTGGTGGCCATGATCCCGTGAACATCTGTTAGTGGTTGAGCCCCACCAGATGCTCACCACGGTGAATTCGTGGCGGGGTTCAAAGCGAACCACGATTCTGAAGGTGAGGCTGGAACCGAGGTTAGGCTGGCCACCTCCAGAACCATGGTTAGGCTGGCCATGATCATGGACAGGGCTGGCAATGGCCACGATGCACATCTGCTTGCCAGCCTTGTCCCGGAATCAGGCCCCAACCATGGGATGGGGTCAGGCGCAGTGGCCTCATTGGCCGCTACGCCCGCCTGTCTCCTCACGGGACTGAATGGCCGCACATCACACTGCACCATGCAGCCCTGTCCCCTCCTCGATCCCCCTCAGAAATCAGGCCGGCATGTCTAAAGGATGGCATGTCTAATCACGGATCTGAAATTACCCTCTGTTCAATTATTTGGGTTTGGGTTTAGCTCTACTTTATGCGCTCTCCTCTATTCCATTCCCAGTATTATACAGCTGCAGAAGCAGCTCTATAATTAAGGCAGCTATGTTAAAATCATAAACATTCTGTTCATTATAAAATTGGAATGACTTCTCCTATCACTGAAATTTGTTAAGGAAGATTGCTTGGGTGAGCGGAAGAATCTGTCCAAATTTCATTCAAATAATATTTAAACCAAGGAACTTACAGATGTTTGAATTTTGGAGGAAGAATGACATTTTCTCCCATGTCTTTTTTTTTTTTTTTTTTTTTGCTGATGGAAACCTAGTTAGGGAAACAGTATTAAGAAATCTAACTGTGCACAATTCAAATGTGACCTGAATGGATTTGATGTTTTAATTTTTGAAAATCTGTTATATAGTTTTGAAGTTCTGATATTTTGAAGTGCCCATTTTGGCAAACGAGAAGCATGAGAAAAGAGGCTTTGCTGACTGTTTCACTAATGTTCTATTGAACATGAGACACTACACTACTCTTGTATTGACCTGAGTGGCATTTATTGCAGGCATTTATTAAACCCTATTGTTGTATGGACATCAGTAAGCTTATTGATCCCTGAGCAAGTTTATTGCACCCTATTCTTGTATGGATGTCAAGCAAACTCCTCAGCAGGTGAACTGGCAAGTCACAAGGAATGCTGCTTGGAAACAAATAGAAACAACAGAAATTCCCCTGCTAAGCACCCCTGTACACTGCAGGGGGGCCTTGTCCCCGCTTCACTCAGGGGAGAAGGCACAGTGGTGTGTGGGGGTGGGGGGTGAGTCTTTTCCGCTGGTTGGGGAGCAGTCGGCCTGGCTGCAGCTTGCAAACTGCATCCGTCTGGGGATGCAGTTTGCATTGGGTAGTCTCAGCACCATTGGGCTGAATTGACTGGCCAGTTTCAAGCCATGTGATAGTGGAGCATGCTGTGCAGCTCTCATTAGACTGGCAGCATGTGGACGAACAGGACGTGTGCAACTGGGAACAGCAAAGGGGGCTGATCCAGGCCTTGGGAGCTTCTCTCTACCTCCCTCCCCCCTGCGGATTTTGCGAAGCTACTGTGGCGGTGGCAGAGGGGTTTGAGGCAGTGGCAGCAGGCTGAGGAGTGGCAGCAAAGGCTAAGTTCTCAGACAGCATTAAGAAAAGGAGGGGTGGACTAGCTAAAACTTGCATTTCCCAGGCTTGGTATACCAGGTTGGGGGGTTGGTATGGGCAGGAGAAAAGGGCCCGGGGGGGCAAGAAACCCATGAGCAGGGGCCAAAAGGCTGCTGTCAGGGGAATGGGGGAGGGCGGCAGACAGAGGACAGCTGACCTTTCACTCCTGGCACAGTTGGGGGTTCAGGGTGCTAATGATGGGCTGATGGATGTGGGGCCTGGCTTCCTCGATGGGCAGAGGGTGGCTGAACTGGCATTCCAAACAGCTAGTGAAGGTGACCCTAGGCAGTATGCTGCTGTTGCTGGACAGTTTTAATAGTGTGACCCCCTCTGGTGGGGCTACAGGGGTAATGCAGGTGGGAATGGCAGAGCAGGCTTGGCAGCACGTTGCTGTTGCTGGGCAGTTTTGTGATGTGGCCCCCTCTGGTGGTGCTGCAAAGGCAACACAGGCTGTAAAGGTGAGACAGGCTCCAGGTGGGCTAAGGGTCAGGAGGATCAAGGGATTGCACTATTGCAGTCCCTTTCAGACAGGCTGGATGTGTGGGATGGGGTCATGGGCAAGCTGTCTGCAGTTGGCACGTGGGGGCAGAGCAAGGGCCCAATCGGTGCACAACTGGGGCTGGCAGTTTGAATGATTCTGCCCTTGTTTTACCTCAGCCTAGTGAGCATGCTGCTCTGATACCTGCGGCAGCTGGTGCAGGAACCGGTGAAAATAACATGGCGGTGGAGCAGCTTGCACAGAAGGTGGACTGTATGGATTGCGGCGTTCATTGAGGCTAGCAGTGTGCCTCCTGTCGTAACGGTGCAGGTTTCACTAGTGCAGATGGCCCCAACAGCAGGGGACAGTGAGTATCTTGATGGAGGCAGACGGGTTAACAATGGGTCCGGAGGGCTGTAGCTGCACGAGATTAGCTGCAGGGTGTGGGCACCGACTTCCTTGAGCCAGGCATCGTCCTCACAGGCTGGGGAGAGTACGGTAACGGCTGTTGATTTGCTGACACAGCTGCAAGGGGGCGGAGTTGTGACAACGGGGCAAGCTGGACAGGGTCAACTGCGTGTGCAGCAGGATCCAAACTGCTTGGTCTGGGTAGACAATGTGTGGCACCCACAGACGGGGGCTGTGACTGCGAATCAGTCTGTGAATGTGGGTAATGAACAGAGTCAGGTAGCACCAGAGAGTGGTGCTCAGGTTCAGTCCACTGAGGGGCTGTCAAGCAATCTGGAGGATGCAGGGATGGTGGCACAGTCAGGGAGTGAGGTCCCTTCCCTGAGAGGTGGTAACATCAGGGTTTCTGCCCCCATTGGGGTGCACTTAATGCAAACCATGCGAGAAAAAATCTGGAAGGGGGAGTACATTGATTTATTTGCCCTGCTCTTTTGCGATCCTATCCCTGATTCTAACATGAAGCAGGAACCTAGGGAGTATGAAAAGGCAAAGCGAAGGAAGGTTGATAGGAATTGGGCGAACTGGGAGTCGGCGTTTATCATTTATGCTGGGGTAATCATGCAGGCGTTTCCCGAGAGGGCGATAGCCCTATGGAAGTATTTCGATATTGTGAGCAGGGCCTATTTGATGAAGGAGGGTTTTGGGTGCTTCAGATACGATGAGTTCTTCAGGCAAAATGCAGCCATTGCACAGGATGGGCGATGGGATGTGAAAGTTCATGATTTGTGGCTTGAATGCATCCAAGAGAAGGATGTGGCTAGGGCTGATAGTGGCCATGTTATTGTAAAGGGGGCTGGGCAACCAACTGATAATTTTTGGGGTGAGCCTAGCAAGAAAGGGAGCCAGTCTCTGGCATGCTGGGATTTTAATGATGGATCCCTTTGTTTTCATGCCAACTGTAGGTTCAAACATGTCTGCTTGCAGTGAGGTGGGCCTCATTCCATTTCCAACTGCCAGAAACAGAGGGGCGGGGGTCAAATGGGCAAGCGCCCCTTCCCGAATGGAGGAGGCCAAAGTGGGGTCTCAGAATAGCAGGTTTTTAGTAAGAGCACCATCCCCAATAGATGGTGGGTACTCAGGGAATTGTTAAGGGGTTACTCACAGGTACGGGACACAAGTTACATTATTGAAGGTTTTCGTGTTGGTTTTGAGATTCTGATTGAAGGGGAGTGAGTGCACATGTTTGCTCCTTAATTTGAAATCGGTTAGTGGTTTGGAGGATATTGTTGAAAGAAAGTTGACGAAAGAGGTTTTAGAGGGATGGGTTGTGGGCCCCTTCACAGTTTTACCTATGGACAATTTGAGAGTTTCTCCACTTGGTATTGTACCCAAGAAGGCCCCAGGGGAATACAGACTGATACATCATCTGTCATATCCCCAGGGGTATTCCATGAATGATGCTATTCCGTGGGACATCTGCACAGTACGCTATGCATCGTTTGATGTTGCAGTGGAATTAGTGCGGGATTGCAGTAGGGGTGCCCTCATGGCAAAGAGTGATATTAAGTCGGCATTTCGCCTTTTGCCTGTTCACCCTAAGGATTTTGACCTTCTGGGGTTCGCTTTCAAGGGTCAATTCTATCATGTCAAGGCTATGCCCATGGGATGTTCCATCTCATGTGTTGCTTTTGAAAAATTCAGCACCGCACTAGAGTGGATAGTCAAACAAAGGGCAGGACTGGGTCATGTGACCCATTATCTTGATGATTATTTGTTTATCAGAAAGGCAGGGTCACAGGAGTGCACCAATTTGTTGGGTGTATTCCGTGAAGTGTCCAAGTAAGTGGGTGTCTCTTTGGCTGAGGAGAAGACTGAGGACCCTGTTCTGGTTTTTCGGCATTGTTTGTGTTTGCTGGGGCTATCTGGGGTGGTTTTTAGATCCCATTCATTTCGGATTGGGGCAGCATCTTCTGCTGCTGCAGCTGGTTTTACTGATGGAGAAATTAAAAGGGTTGGGCGCTGGCGTTCTGGGTTTTTTAGAACTTATGTGCACCCGTTCCCGGCACTATAGATTCATAAAGGTCTGTTGAGTGACCATTTTTTCTTTTTCCCTTGTTCTTTTCAGGAGGCCATCTGAATTATCGGAAAAAGGTAATTTGGATTTTGGGCCACAGTTTCATTTGTTGGGCTGAGAAAAGGGTTCTGGCAACTAGTTGGGGCACACATCTCAGTTTGGATGATAAAGCCATCGTGGTTTGGAAGGGCCGGAAGGGTATGCTGCAGCACCAGTTGATGCCAATGGTCATGGGGTGGTTAGAAAGGCCTCCGCCTGATCTTATTTTTATCCATATGGGTGAGAATGATTTCACCAGGGAATCTGGTTTGGATCTTTCAGTTATGATTAGGCAGGATAGGGTCATATTGTGGGAGCTTTTTCCTCAGGCCATTCTGGTGTTCACTGAAATGTTGCAGAAAATCAGGTGGCCTGGGGCTGTTCACCCACCAAGAGCGGTGGATAGAGCCAGAAAAATGGTTAATGTCAAAATTAGGAAGTGGATAGGGTCGCATGGGTTTTTTTTGGTTTAATCACCCTGAAATTCAATGGACCAAACCTAAACTTTATTGGCAGGATGGGGTTCACCTATCTGAGATTGGTTTGGATTTGTATATTGGTAATATAGGGACCATGCTTAAAACATTAATTTAGGGAGTTTTTTGGAGGTTAAGTAGTCAAATAGCTAAATTGGTGGGGTGTTCAACAAGCGAATCTGCTGAACTTGTGGCGGTTTTCAGTACCATACAGTAAATTGGTAAGGGCTTTATAGCCTGGGTACAGTGGAGGATGATCAGGATCATCCGGCATGATGGAGCCTGGAAAGCAAATTAAATTAGGGGATAGACACCTCAGATGATCCCAGGAAGGAAGGGGAGATGTTGTGGCCATATGGGGAGGATCCAAGCGGTCCCGAAATATGCATCAGCAACATCTGTCCTTCATGGAAATGGATCAATGCAGTCCATGGGAAGGGGATTGGACTGACATCTCCAATCCAAAAGGTGGGAACTCTATGGTACTGAAAGCGGGGAGTGAAGAAAAAATTGGATTGGATAATGATTTGATATGGCACTCCCCTTGATCACCTTAATTGGGAACAATTTAATTGGAATTTAATTGGCATGGTAATAATACAAATGAGATTAATTGGCTAATACTGGTTTTACTTCACAAGGCGAAGTTTTAAAGAATTCAATTCAGGCTAATTGGGCTTTGATCTCATCCAGCGCTCTTTAAGGTATTAGAGTGGATACACTTGGTTAATTGGTTTTGTTTTTCTTAACAGGTTAATTAAGATTGGATTCAATAAATACAGCTGCATCCAGCTTTTACCCAATATCCTTTGTGTCTGTGTCCTTATTCTTAGTGCGGGGACAATACCAATTGGAAGTAATGGGACTTTGGGAATGCCAGTAGCCCTTAACTGTGAATCTGTATGAGCCTTAACTTCTCTCTTAAGCTGAAGGGTTTTTGATCTAAAAATTTATATTTGTTTGCTTTTTTCATTTCACTTTCTGTTTCTATGCAGTGCGAACACTGATATAATAAGAAACAGCCACATAATATTCCTCTACAACAGCTGATAAAAAGTAATCAAAAAGGAAGATGACAAAAATCAATCAATCAATCAATCATCATCATCATCATCATCATCATTTATTTTATTCTTCCAACAATGTGCCTGAGACAGGTCCCTGGTCCAAGGGACTTACAATGTGGAATGGACAAGGAGGAGAAGGGTGGCTAAGGGGATGGGATTATTATTATTTTATTATAGCACCAGCAGTGTGTACCGGGTACAGAACAATCAATAGTTATAGACAGGTCCCTACCCCAGGGGGATTGCAATCTGGGAGACAAGGGAGAGGTGAACATCAGGAGAGACAAGAGTACATTCATGAGGTTGGGAAGTTGCAGGTGCATGTGCTTTACTTAGTTACATGGAACTAACTTAATAACTCAGTTACAGGGAAGAAATTCTGAGTGAAGAGGAGTAGAGGATGCAGTTTCACTCATGACAAGCTAGGGAAGGCCTGATGGAAGAGGAAGGTTTTCAGGAGGGATTTGAAAATTGGGAGGGAGGGAGGGAGCAGAACAAATTTATCCAGGGAGGGAATTCCAGGCATGAGGGGGGGCAGCAAGAGAGAACAGGCAAAGATGGCTATAGGAGCAAGGGGGTACTAAGCAGGCAAGGGTATGGGTAGAGGAGGAGTGAAGCTCCCGGGCAGGAGTGTGGTGGGCTAGAAGAACAGAGAGATATGGGGGATCAAGGCCATGAAGAGACTTGAAGGTGAAGACCAGGAGGTTGTGATGAATGTGTTCATGTAGGGGGAGCCATTGTAGGGTGGAGAGACAGGGATTTATATCTTTTTGCTAGTTTATACCCATATTGTAAGGCTCAGAGCAACTTAAAACTTTTTTTTTAAAAAAACGACTACATAAAAACATAAATATCTCCTTAAAAACACCACCCTAACCCCCTAAACCCTTTCACCCATCCCCACCCAATCCATCCCTATACCTGCCCATCAAATACCTGGACAAACAAAAAGATTTTACATTGCTTCTGGAAGATGAGCAGGCTAGGGTTTTCTCCAAAGGTGGAGAGTTATGTAATAGTGGGGTAAGGGTGCAGCAAGTACTGCAATTGAAACCCATGGGTAATACCCTCATTTTGGGGCACCCTAATGGGCACACAGTGGGTTACCTGGCCATGCAATGGATACATGAAAAAAGAATCCAACCTGGGAGTGCATTTCCCCAGATTTCCAGGACTTTCTGGGATGCCCCAGGACACCAATGTCAAGTCCTACTTGGTTTCAGCCTGCTCCCACTCCCCAGGCTGACTCACCCACCCAGCTGCTCTTCCCAGCTATTGCTTCTCCTGGCTGCTGCTCAGCTTAGCTGGGTTCTTCCTGCTTCACATTTTTGAGCTGGGGTTGGGAAATGAGAAGGCGTCTCCTAGTGCGCCCACCTGACCAAAGGCATTGTACACCTGACCTGCATGCGCTCTAGCTATGGAGACTATGGTGCAGAGCAAACCCATTGATATTCCAGCCAGAAGCTGTGTGGAGCTTGGCATCTGGGAGAAGTAGCCAGGTGGGTGAGTCAACCCAGAGAGCATGGGTACATGCAGGAGCCAAGAGGGATTTGGTATCGGAGTCCCAGAAAGTCAGTGAAAGTCAGCATTCTGGGATGTTGGGTAGCGTCAAGTCTCATTCAGGCACCGGTCAAGTCAGGCACCCCAGATCCACTGGGTTGTCTGTTTTTGAAGATGCCTGGTTGTAGCTCTTTTGTGGGGCAGTCATTGAGAATGTCTCTGTGTGCCCTTATTGTGGAAACTTAATGGGCAGATGGTAACTGCAAGAGGATGCTCTTGGCTGTCCTCAGGCCATGATGGGATGTGAAGGATGAAGTGGTCTTTCAGACATTTGCGGGCCAAGCTGTTTAGGGATTTATAGGTCAAAAATAGCACCTTGAATCATCCCTCTCGGCAGCCAGTGCAATCTCTGGAGCACTGGTGTAACTCCCAGCGATCTGCCTCTAACAGAAGACGGGGCACCTCGTTTTTCACCAGCTGTAGCTTCTGAACAGTCATCAACATCAGTCCCAGATAGAGCACATTGCAGTACGCAAGCCACAAGTTTATGAAGCATGGATTTTGGATGTTTGGATTTTGTCATTCTCCTGATAGCAGATATTTTAACATTAAGATTAAAATCTTGATTTTACATAAATCCGAGTTTGGCTATTGACTTCTCTATGGGTAAAATCCAAACTCTATTGAAAATGTGGCATCTACCAGACATCAATCAGTGTTATTAGCTGAGGTATCACAGTCTGCCACATAAACCTCACACACTAGATCCTGAGTCAGTGTAAAATGGGATAGAGGTTATGAAGATCTGCCTTCAAGCATATCTATCTCTTCCTATCAGTATGTATGCTTGCATTGTCAGTGCTGCCAACATTTCACAGATTTGCATATTGTAATTCAATGAATTGCCTGAAACAGAACTCTGCTGTTTGCAAGTTTTTTTTTTTATTATCATCCGTCCCTTTTCAAGTGCAATCAAGTCATCTCTGCATTAGAGGTTTCATCAAGGTTTCTTAAATGAAGTGCTGTGTTTCAGCAGAGCAAGTCACAACCTCTGTTTCAAGTGCACTGTGTTTGCTGCAGGGGCTGCGGCATGGGCATCTTCTATGAAGTTTTCAAATGTGGACATTGTAGAGAATTTGCCACTTCATTTGGAGTAGGGGGCATGGAACCTGTGTGTCAAGAAGATCTAGGCAGCAACACCTTTATTAAATAATCAACAAAAAATGTTGTTGTGCCAACAGTGCCAAGCAGAGCTGAGCCCATAGCGAACTCACTCAGGATGATCCCCAGCCCAAAGCACTGATAAGGCATAGCCCAGTGTGATGGATGTCCCTAATTTGCTACAGGATTATGGCCTTTGGAAGTCTTGCTGAGGTTGCGGCCCTCCTGAGTAACTAGGAGTAAATGTCTCTTTAGGGAGGTGGGCTGGCTCCATATGACATGCCCCTCTGGTGGATATAAGCATAGGAAGTTCTACTTTAAGGTCTGTCTGTATCATGCTGAGACTAGATAACTAGCTCAAAAGCATGGGAGCTAGTTGAGGAGTTGTCTGGGAAGAGCCTGGTGGAAGAAAGAATCGGATGCTTAGAGCCCGACTGGCTGCAGCATCCTAGTGAGATTTTTGAACTGTCTATTTGTATCTTTGTACGTCTGGACTAGGGAAGCCAGATAGGCAAACTTTAGAGGACAGTTATGAGAAATACAGGCTGCAGGGCTGCAGCTCTGCAACATGTATTTCTCATAACTGTCCTCTAAAATGTGCCTATCTGGCCACCCTAGTCTGGACTGTTGCAGTGTAAATAAATCTGCAGTTGGTGTTGGAAAGTGTAGGAGTGTGACTCATTGGGGCCCTGATCCTGAAAAACTCTGTGGACAAAGGCTGCTCTACCACACCCAGATTGGTCCTGTGCCCTCTTTTCATCCTCAGGACCAGTCCGCATGGCCCTATTGGGCACTGGAGGGAGGAGAGAAAGGTATGACACCTTTTGCAAGTCTTCCAGTCTTGGGAAAGATGCTACTCCTTCCCTCCTCTGGGGGACAAAGCCATAGGGGCTGACTGAGCCTGTTGAGGTTCTGGAGGCTCCATGGGGGCAGATTGATCGCACCAGCATTGAAGCTCTTTAATGTAAAGTCTATGCCATGTGCCTTGTATGGTACTGAAATTTGGGGTGTGACCCTGCCCGAGGTTCTTGAGCTTTCTCAAAATTTGTTTTTGAGAACCCTTCTTGCTGTTCCCAAGAGTGTCCCGACTTGTTTAATGAGGCTTGAAATGGGTATCTTACCTATAAAAGTCAAAATCCTCAGTGTGGTTGTGAATTATTGGAATAAACTGGAAGGCATGCCAGAGGATAGACTTCCCCTGTGCTGTTACGCTGAGGCAAGGCCTCGGTCCTCACCACACTCTTGGTGTCATAAGGTGAGGAATTTAGGCGTCTCTATGGAGATGCTAAGTAATATTCATCTGCCCAATAGGAAAATAATTGCTTATAAGCAGCTTGTGGACCAAGCAGTTCAGCTGGATTTGGGGAAAATGTCAGCTCTCAAATGTGCCCCACTGTACAGGGAGTTCAAGCACTCTACCGGGTTCAAATGGTATTTGGATATTTTAGATGACCCCAGCTTATGCAGGGCAGTAACGCTTGTGAGATTTGATTTACTGCCCACAAAGGTCCTGCTGGGGAGGCGTTCTGGAATTCCTTATGAGAAAAGACTTTGTCCCTGCACATTGGGTTGCGTTGGGGATCTGTCTCATACACTGTTTGTTTGTCCTCTTATGCAGTGTGTGAGAGAATGGTATTTCCTGCTTGGGCTTGTCTCAAGAGTATGTCTTTCCCCTGTGCAGTTGTTGGTATACCTTGCTTCGTCTAAATCTGCTGACCTTATTATCAGCCTAGCCTTGATGGCCCATGAGATTTATAGGCATCTCTCTTGATCCTTTGCTGCCAGCTGCTATCTGGGAGTGCTCTGGCAACTTAACTGGGAATTGTGCAACCATTCCAGCAATGCTCAAACTATGCCCACTTGCTCAGACCTTTTGTTAAAATGTTGCCGTCTGACCTGCAGGGGTCAAGTGTTGCTGCCGTAAGCCTCGAGAAGGGTAAGGCATAGCACCAAGTATGGTCTAGGTTTAGGGAGCAATTGCATCCTAGATAAAACCTTCCATAGTTTATGGAAAATGGTATATATGAGCACATGTCAATAGAAGTAATTAAGTGATGCGTGCAATGGTCATGTTGCTTCTGTTATGTTTGTATTGTCAATAGTATTTTGCATGTATGTATGCACGTATATTTTATTTTTGAATTGGCTATGACATAAGCTAATGTCATAATAAACAATACTACTACTACTACTACTACAGTGTGTTGATACAATTCCTGTCCTGCCTTTAAGTGATGGGACAGTATTCCACCATTTGCGGTATGGTGTTCTTTTGCTCCTATGTCTCTCCTAGCTGGAAGTGAAAATTGCCATGCAGAATTTTGTTACCTCTGCCCATCTGTTATTTATTATTCATATTACATGGACACCAGAAGCCTAAATAAAACCTTAGGCCCCTTTGAGGTAAGCACTCTCTCTTAGTGAGAGACATCTCTTGCCCAAATGCCTTGCGCTCTAAATAGACAAGAGAGACTAAGGTTCTGAGTAAGAAAATATTAATTTATTTATTTTATTTATTTTAATGGTTTTCCTACCCCACCTCTCCTGCCACAGGCAGCTCGGGGCAGCTTACAACAAGCTGGGTTAATGTCCCCACTTCACAAATGGGAAACCGAGGATTCCAGAACTCCCTGGGGGATTTACCCGCTGACCTAGACTGCCTCTCTGCCAATGGCCTGGTTGATCTATGGTACAATATACTGAGTCAGACCATCACTACAGTGGCACCCAGGTATCTGTTTCCTCCACTGCAGAGCACAGATTTCCTTGGTATACCGAGGACATGAGGTTGCTAAAGTAGGAGGGTAGGTGGATAGAGTGCATGTGGTGGCACTGGACTCGCATCAAAGCTGACTGACTGCAGCATAGATCATTTTTGAAGGACTATGCTGTGAGAGTGGCAAAGAAAGACTTCTTCACTGCTGCCCTAGTATGTGCAAAGTGCTTTTCACTGGAGCTCTTCTGGGTAGTGACTGAATAACCTGGCTGCCTCCACCTGGAGTTAGTTATTTGCAGGGCCAGTGCTACCATTGGGCTGCTCAGGTGGCCGCCTAGGGCACCAACGTGAAGGGGGCTCCCGGGAGGATCTTTTCTTCCTGATCAAGCTGCCCAGTTGTCACCACCAGTGATTAGCTCGGTGTTTGATGGAATAGGCGAGGTACCCCCTTCAACTTGCTGCCCTGGGTGGCCTTGGCAATAAGCCCTGCACTGGATTGGCAGTGGGAGTGATGTCCCCTAGATGGTTCCACCTCTGATCGAGCTTCCGCTGCCATCTCTCCTGCTCCTGACTGTTGCTGTCACTTCTCCTGCAAGTAGAAGGGGTGCCTCTCCCATTCTTGATCCAACTGTGACCGCTGGAAAACTCAGGGCCAGAAGTCAGGTGGGAGCAGGGTTATCAACAACTCAGTGCCTGAGAAGCAGGCTGTGCATGTGCGTCTTGTGCAGTAACTGTGTGCACATGAGGGTTGTGCATAACATGCACATGAGTTGCATGTGAGGTGCACAATATGTGCACAGGTTACACAAGGTATGCATGTGCAGAGGTTTGCCTAGGGCAACAAAAGTCTTTTCACTGTTCCTGATTAATTGCCCACTGTGATGATGTTTCCACTCACTTTGGCTTGACTTGGAAACTGCTACTTTGAGTGCAGAGTCAGAATTTGGGTTTGGGGAGTCTTGGTCCTCTCTGGTTTGCTTAGATCAGCTTCAGTTGGTCTTACCCACTAATGCATAAGGGGTTCTTGGAGGGGTGAATTAGAGCCATTCCTGCCCTGGCTCGTGTAAACTAGCTGGGAGATTTTGGGGGCTATTGCTAGCTAGGGTTACAAATGCTTCACTTTGGGAGGGCAGGGTGCCTGATTGCCTCAAACGTGGTTGTATTGTCCCTTGAGTTGTTTCAATCATTCTTGGCTGGGAGAACACAGAGCGTGGTGATGGGCAGTGGCTCATCATCCCCTTAGGAGCTCCCCTGTGGGGTCATGCAGGGTTCCATCTTGTCCCTGCTCCTGATCAATGTGTATTTAAGGCCCCTGAGTGAGGTTGTATGAAAATGTGGAGTGAAGTGCCATCAGTATGCTGATGCCACACAACTCTATCTTTTTCATTTGACTTGGATCCTGCAGTCTCAGTGCTTACCCAATGTTTAGCTGCCTTTGGGAACTGGATTCAGGCAAGCTGATTGAATCTGAATCCAGACAAGACTGAAGTGGTGATGAATGACTGGTAGCCCTTGTTATGTGTTATTGACGGTGTCACGACTCCTTTGGTCACTCAGGATTTTGGGCTTAGGGTGCTCTTAGATCCATTGCTGCACCAGGTTGCAATAGTGGCCAGGAGTGCTTTTCACCAATTATATCTGGTAAGAAGGCTGCAACCTTTTCTTAAATCAAATTTGTATTTGGCCACCCTCTTCCATGACTTCATAACCTTGAGGCTATACTAAATCAATGCACTCTATATGGGACTGCCCTCAATGATGTCAATGGACTAACCTACAGTTGGTGCAGAATTGTATTTATTTATTTAGATTTTTTTATCCAACACTATTCTTTAGGCTCAGGGTGGCTTACAGTTCTTTAACTTGTTAAGTGTAACGTTGACTAACTAGCTGATTTTGTTGTAGATAAAATCACTCGGATTCACCATGAATTCAATGCTGCATTTAGGACAGAGGGTGAACCAGAGGCAGTGGAGGCCCTGCTGTCATGTATTTCCTATTATAAGAAATATTTTTGGCCATCTGTGTTTCTAACGTATTAATTTTGAGTTTTTATATGTTAACTTTCTGTTTCAAAGTATTGGATTTGTGTTTTGAAGTATTGATTTCTAAAATCAACTTCTGTGATTAGCTTGGTTCAAGTTGAAGTCTCCAGCTACATTCCAATGAGCTTTTTTTTTTAACTTCCCAAATGAACTTTTGACTGTTGCCAAGGAAACAAAGACACCTAGCTAAAAGTGGCTAGCAATAAAGAGGCCCTCTCTGACCAGGCCAGCCTAGGTGTCTGGAATCTTATCTCTAAGTGTCTAAATGACAAATGGTACCAGTCATAAAACTTCTCCAGACTGAGGAGGATTGGTTACTTTTTTCTAGCTAACATATCTATTTAATTAATAGTTGAAATAACTTTAGGATCTGGTTATTCTTTCTATTATCTGGCAATTATCTTGATAGAAATATGAGGTTTCTATCTAAAAACCTTGAAGGAAATCTAATCCTTCTTTGCTTGTTCAGAATTAAGAGAGCCAATTAGAATTCAGTGTATTTCCCTGCAAGCTGATGTCATCATGACACTGCTCAGGAAATGTGAGCCTAGCAGGCAAATGCTTTAAGAAGGGAGACAAGAGTTTTGCTCTTCAGACTGAAATCCCACATGTTTGGTTTTCTTTCTCACTTATCATCTTGGCAGTAAAGGGAAGATCTGGAGAGAATGTAATGTATGATTCTTGATATCTTTGAGCCAATGAATTGTGCATATGTTAAGCTTTTACAAGCTTTTTCTTAAAATAGAAATGTTTTAAGATCATGTAACTTTGATTGGCTATCAATACCATTCTATGTAAGCTACTGATATTCTCTACTTATATTTAAGTAAACTATGCATATATTTTTATATTCTAAAAGTCTCATGTTCCTTTATTTATAAATGTATTGTCATTTTACAATACTTGCTTTGCTAGCTTGGCCTCAAAGTAAAGACCCAATCTAGTATGATTAGTTCAGCTAGAAAACTTAGCCTTTTTTCCTTTTTATAAAAAGAGTATCAAGACGTGACACTGCTTTGTCTGATTCATGGGATCAATTTCAGTGAGTATCGCCCACCGATGCAGCGGATGTCCTTGGGTCAGTAAGGGCCACCTCTTGTGAATTAGATCCATGCCCATCCTGGCTGGTTAAGGCCCGCTGGGAGACATTAGGGCCATTGCTGGTGGGGGTTGTCAATGCCTCCTTTAGGGAGGGCAGACTGTCAAACCGCCTCAAAGAGGCAGTGGTGAGGCCTCTGCTCAAGAAACCATCTCTTGACAATGCCTCCTCAGCCAGCTATCAGCCAGTGTCTAACCTTCCCTTTTTATGGAAGGTTATTGAATTGGTGGTTGCTCGGCAGCTTCAAGGGCATCTGCATTGGGTTGGCTTTCTCAATCCTTCACAATCTGGTTTTCATCCTGGGATTGGTACAGAGACTGTACTTGTAGCTTTGGTTGATGACCTGTGCCATGAATTGGATGAGGGCAGATCATCTATTCTAATTGTATTAGAACTGTCCACTGCATTTGATACTGTTGACCATGAGTTGTTGGTGGCTCGACTACGGCACTGTGTCGGGGTGGGTGGAATTGTTCTTGAATAGTTCTGCTCGTCCATGGCTGGGGGAGTACTCAGCATGTGGTTCTCAGGGAATGTACCTCATCTCCCCAGGACCTTACGTGTGGAGTCCTGCAGCATTCTATTCTGTCCCCCCTCCTGTTCAACGTGTATATGCAGCCTTTGGGCAAGGTCGTGAGGGGGTTCGACGTGTGTTGTCATCAGTAAACCGATGACACATAACTTTCCCTCTCCTTTTCTGTAGACCCAGACCCGGCAATCTCGGTGCTTACCCAATGCCTGGTGAGTGTGGGGGATTGGATGAGGGTGAGCTGTCTGAGGTTGAATCCCAATAAGGCGGAGGTGATGGTGGTGGGGAGGGCTGGGGGCTGTTTGTGGCTGCCGTCATATACGGGTTCTGCGCCCCTTTGGCCACATAGGTTCGTAGTCTGGGGGTGCTCCTCGACCCACAGCTCTGCCTGGATCTCCAGGTGGAGGCGGTGGCTAGGGGAGCATTTTGCCAATTACATCTGGTATGGCAGTTTCAGCCGTATGTTTCCTGATCTGGCCACCATCATCCATTACTTTATTACCACTAAACTAGACTACTGCAATGTACTCTATGTGGGGTTGCCCTTGGAGACAGTCTGGAGGTTGCAGCTGGTGCAGAATGTGAGGCCTGTCTCTTAATGGGGATGGGTCACCATGAGCACATTACACCTGTGTTCCGTTCTCTGCAATGGCTGCCTGTTGTCTTCCAGACCCAATTCAAGGTGCTGGTAATGACCTTTAAAGCCCTAAATGTCCTGGGTGCTGCCTACCTGTGGGACTGCCTTAGGCCCTGTGTCATATTGTGGCCCCTGCGGTCGACCAGGGATGCCCGACTCAAAGTTCCCTGGGTTTTCCATGTGGCGATAATGGGGAGGGAGCTCTCAGTGGCCGCTCCTAGGCTGTGGAACTCCCTTCTGATGGAGGCCCGCCTGGCCCCATACCTCCCCTCTTTCTGAAGACAGTGTAAGTCCTGGATGTTCTGCCAGGCCTTTGGAGAGGGAGATAGGGGCGGGGGGTTGCAGGGTTGGGGGGTCTTGTTTGCCCTTTAGGATGTTTTAGTACTTTTATTGAATTTTATAGTGTTTGTGGATGTTTTTATATGTTGATGTTTTATTGATGGTCTGTGCTTGTAAACTGCCCCGAGCTGCTCTGTGAGCAGGAGGGTGTGGGGTACAAGACGAAGGAAATAAATAAATAAATAAATAAATAACTCTACTCTTAATCCTCACAACCTACCCTGTGAGGTAGGTTAGGCTGAGAGATCTGTGATTGGTCCAAAGTCACCCGGTGAGTTCATGGCCAAGGTAAGACTTGAACCAGTGCCTTCCCCTACCTCCTAGTCTAAGTATTGCACTCTTAATCTACACCACCCTGGCTCTCAAGAATGTGGTGGCACTTCTTTGGTTGGTGGAAAGTCACTGAAAGCACATTACTCCAGTGCTCCAGAGTCTGCACTGGATACCAATAACTTTCTGGGAACAATCCAAGGTGCTGGTTTTTGATGTATAAATGATTTAGGCCCCAGGTATCTGAAAGATTGACTCCTCCCTCATGTACCATTGCAGCCTCTGAGGTCAGTCTATCGCCTGCTTGCAGGTATCATCTGCCTGTAAAGTTTCAACAGCAAGGGCATGCAGAGAAGTGCCCTTGGTGACTGCCCCACAATCATGGAACTTCCTCCCCTTGGAGGTTCATCCAAGCTTTAGCCTTCTTATCTTCAGGATCTGATGGAGGGCCTTTCTGTTTGGTCAAGTATTTGGCCAGGGGCGGCCCCTCCCCCAGGGCATAGGGGTGGCCCCTCCCCCAGGCCATAGAGGCAGGCACCCCCCAACCCCCCCAAGTCCCTCAGGGGTCCCCCCATGCTTGCTGGGGAGTCCCCAGAAAGCCAGATGCTGCTCCTCAGCTGATCCAGAGGCAGCGCAGTCAATTTCCCCATCTTGTCTCAGGCTTTCATTACATTGCTCCTAGAGGAGCAGGATGAGTCATATGTAAACAAACCCTGCAGTGAGAGAACTCTTCAGGGGAGGAGGGGGAGGGGAGTCAATCCTCCTCCTCCATGCTGGGATTCTCCCCCCTCCCTCTAGCTTTCCACTCACTGGCCAGAGAGCTAAAGGGAGGCGGGGACTTAGAGAATGTCTCCAAAGCCCTCAGGGAGCATGCGCTGGGCATCAACCCAGAAACACACTGATTTCTGGGGGATTGGGGAGGGAGTGGGGGAGGTGCCATGTGCTCCTTGGCTGGGTTTCTATGGAGAAACCCAGCCAATCAGCAAGGCTTAGGGGGCGTGTCCAGGCGACTTTTCAAAACGGTCTGGCCACCTCATTTTCTCCCCCTGGCCCCTCCTCTGCCAGAGTGGGAGAAGGGGGAGAAAGAGCTGACTCTTCCATGCTCCTCCCTCTAGGCTCACTAGAGGGAAGGGGGGAGAGATCGGAGTCAGATTACAGAGTGATCAGGAGGTCTCATCCTTTCAGAAACCTGGTAAATTTTGAAAAAGCAAATCCCCTGCCCCAATCTGTGCATTGTTTGTTTGCTTGTTTGTGCTTTTAATCTTTTATCCTCTTCAATTCATTATATATTATTATGAATTGTTGGAAGCCACCCCAAGCTGGTTGCAGGAGGGTGTCAGGTATAAATCACAAAAATAAATAAATAAATAAATAAATAAATTCCTCCCCACCCGGGGGAAGGGGGGGAGGCTTGTACATGAATGGATGGTTTCTCTGCTTTAGTTTGGGTGGGGGGGCTGGTGGATCGCAGGGGGTTTGTGTGTCTGTTACTGGGGTCAGTGCTGGGGTGATGGATCACAGGGGGTCTGTGTGGCTGTTACTGGGGTCAGTGTCGGGGTGACGGATCACAGGGGGTCTGTGTGGCTGTTACTGGGGTCAGTTCTGGGATGATGGATCACAGGGGGGTCTGTGTGGCTGTTACTGGGGTCAGTGTCGGGGTGACAGATCGTAGGGGGTCTGTGTGGTTGTTACTGGGGTCAGTGTTGGGGTGATGGATCACAGGGGGGTCTGTGCATCATGTGATATTGTGTCAGGTTCCTGTGGGGCAGTGTTGGCCTTTTTGTTGTCTTGTGGCAGCAGAACTCTGGCAGCGCAAGTCAAGAGGCTGGGGAGCTCACACGCTGGAAACTTAGAAGGGATAGCAATAAACCCCTGCGTACCTATCTGCACAGGGAGAGCCACTCACCAGACCATCCCCTCAGCACCCAGACCCTTGACTTTATAAGTCAGTCCCTAAACACTGCATTATCAGCCCTTATCCCAATCTCCCAGACTCCATTCCAACTCTACCCCTTTCTCCCACCATGGACTTTAATCCCCAGCCCTTCCCCTACCTGTCTCCAATGCCCACCTTGCTCTACCTCCAGAATCCATTCTCCCAACCCTCAGTCTTTCCCTGCCTTGGGCTCCAGTCCCTCCCCACCCGGCTCTAGTCTCCAACCCCACCTGTGCTTAGAACCACCAGACTATACCCTCAAGTCTCTCCCTACTGATTCCAGGGTTGCTAGACCCAAATGCCCCAAATTGTGAGTCTGACTTAGAAATTAAGAGGGTTTTTTTGTTTTGTTTTGTTTTGTTTTGTTTTAAATAACCAGTCTGGAGTTCTTTTTATTTGCCATCTGGCCTGAGCATTTAGTCACCTTTGCAAGCTCTTCTCTGCAACCTAATGACAAGCAACTTGCCTTGTAACAATAAGAGCTGCAATTCTCATGATTATCTCATCTCAGGTCTCGCAAGTTTAGGCTTGAAGAAACACTTAAAATCATGGGACTTGAATTCAAATCATATGAGCTGTCAACTCTGTGATCCCCACATCTCAGGCTTCCTCCTTCTAGCTCTCTCTCTCCCATTACTGGGTCTCGGGTCTCTGCACACAATGTTCACAGGTGTGACCAGTGGGGACACATTTTAACCTGTGAATATAACCTGCCTAAATTAAGGTGCCTCATTGTAGCTGGTTTTCTGGTTTACATGTGGTTTTGGGGGAAAGCTTTGTCTGTTCTGTGGATCTTTGCTAAAGCTGCTTGTAAGTGAGGTTTAAGGTTGTGACTTGTCTGTCTGCTTTTCAACCAGGAGTTGAATAGCCTGTCTAAATGGAATTGCTGGAAATGCTGCACTTGTTGTTCAAAGGTGCAACAAGTTTGTAAAGGTTCTTTGTTAATAAACCAGTCTGGAAAGAAGAGAGATACTAGTGGCTAGTCTGTGGTGAGGCTCCAAGGTTTGAATAAGACAGAGAATTGTTCTGCTGAGAAAGATGCAGTTCATTAAATTTCTGTCTATGTGGGGAAATGAACTTGAATTGACTAAGGGCAGGGACAGTGTTCACTGTATTTTCTTCATTAGCAGCAATGGGGAAGCCACAGTGAACATGGGTCCCTGACTAAGGTGGTGAATTTAATCCCAATTAATCCCCTCTCTACACACTTGCACAAGACCATAATCTCTTATATTTATCAGAATTTATACCCTGCCCTTCCCCAAAGGCTCAGGGTGGTTTACAGAAACAAAAGGACAAAGAGAAAAATAGTAAAAATACAAAATAATATAATAAAATCCCCTAAAAGCCCCTACCCACACCCTAAAAACCCACCCGACCTCTATTCTCACCTGCTAAATGCTCTGCCAGTAAAAGGGTTATCTATCCCCTGGTGGCAGTGCTTCACACAGCAGCATTCCCATCATTAAGTAATGTAATGTCCATAAAATGTTAACCCTGGGAACTTATTACTGCTGGGTTATGCCATGCCACAGGCCTACTGTTGCCCTGGGTCCGCCTACCATTGCCCTGGCTCTGCCTACCGTTGCCCTGGCTCCGCCCCTAGGCTTGTTGGCCTGCTGCCGGCTTTTCTGCCAGCAGCCCGGCCAGCCTTACTGCCCCTCCAACCTCAAAACCCAAAAGCCACCCTTGTGTTTTGCAGACAGGTATAGGGTTGGATGGGACAGGGGGTTAGGGAAAGGGGTGTGGGGTGGTTAAGGTGATTTTTTTTTAGATGTTTGTAAGCCACCTTGAGCCTTAATGGGAAGGGTAGCATGTAAATTGAAATAAATAAATCTCCTGAATTCCAGGTCTCTCTTCTCTGTATGATTTACTTCATTTCATGGCTGCACTGAGTTTAAAGGACACTTTATTGGACATCACATTTAATGGTTAATTAATTTGTATGAAATATGGGGACAAATTTTCTACTGAGAAATAACACAACAGCAAATGTGAAACTTGCAAAGGGTTTGCTTTCAGTGTCCCTATGAAATACAGGTCCCAGTCTGATCTGAAGGTCCTAAATAGCTGTAGTTTATAATTTTTCTCCAAAATTTCTACCCTTGGCTTCTGACCTCCAGTCAGTTGTGTAGATTGGCTGCCAAAAAAGAGAGAAAATCTTGGCTTGGTTATCCAGGGTTTGCTTTTCCATTCCACCTTTGGGCACTGTGTCTCTGAAATTCAGCTCTGCCTGAAATGTGCAGAACTTGTTCTATATTTGCTTTTATAAGTCTTGGTGGGAAACCAGCCTTTTTGATTTAGCTTTTAGTTCTTATTGATTTTATGTCTTGCTCTTGCACTCTAATGATGTTTTATCCATCACGGGTGTTACTATATAGGGAGTTGTGTGGGGACTGTACAAAAGAAACTGTTAGAAAGCAAAAATAAATAAATAAAATAAAGCCTTGCTCATGCTCTTGCACAAGGAAAAATAAATAAAATAAAGCCTTTGGTATTTATGTAGTTGGCACCATCTGTGATTAATATTCTCTCTATGATTTAGAAGCAAGTATTTGTGCTTTTGACTGTTACTTCTCAGTCTGCATCCTAGTCACTTCCCCTCACCTTTAACGATCTGTCAATTGCACAGTTTATGGAATATGTTTTTTTCTCTGCCTACTTTTGGCACCCAGGTAGCTCAATAGCATTTTTAATATTACTTGTGCAATACTACTTGTATTTACGCAGATCTCCTGTACAAGCAGATGGGTGGTGTTGGAAAAGTGCCACTTGCAAGGTGTTAGTAATGGCAAATATATAAATATTGTGGGAAGAAGCTTTTATCTCCTTTTTACAATGAAATTATTTTTGTTGCTCCCTCAGCGTTGGCATGGGCACCCTTACCCATCTGCTGTTGACCACATCTCCAAAGAGCTAATGTCCAGGAGTAAAACTGTTTCCTCTCCCCCTTTACACACACAAAGCACAAGCTGTAGACCTAGCCTAGGAAAGGCTCGGGGTTGGGGCTTGCACTGTGGGTAAGAGAAAGGGAAGAAATACTCTGGAATACTAAGAAAGCTATGGAGACAAGTTTTCCTCAGCAACAGTTGCCTTTTATAAGTTTGGTGGCTATCTTTTCCCCCTCTACTGAAGTGCTTACATTTTAGGTAGACTGGGTAGCCTGTTTGCTGCCCATGGGTAAAACCCACATTAGTAGTCTTTCAGGTGCTTGATCTGTAAATGTGTACCAAGTCAGGCTCCAAATCAATTACTTGGAAATACTGGGTATTACCATTAACCTAGGTACCAATTTACTGTTTTACCTAAAATCAGTACAGGAATCAGGATGGAAAGTTGAAAAATCGGGACAAAAAAGGTAAATCTGTACATCAGGTAGCCCATCGGGCACTGAATGGGTACTAAATCGTACCCAATGTTGTCAGAATGAGTATTGCAATATTGATGGGTATGCCTGTTTTCATGAGTGCTTGTTTTAGCTCAAACGGCATTTCAGCTTGGCTATGGCTGTCATCCTTAATGTGCTGATGTCAATGTCAAAACTCCCATTGAATTTAATGGGTGGCAATTACGCCCTACATCTAATTGTATCGCTCTGTGTAGTACCTTCCAGGATGTTTGCATTTCACAAAGGATGGGAGTTGGAGTCAAGAGCACTGGTGCTTTCCCTTTACTCCTCTTCCTATTAGTAGCCTATACACAAAGTGGACTCTCACTGTTATTTATAACTTTTTTAAACAAAGTTTGTCAGACTTGCTTGTGGACACATTGGCTAAAACTCTTCTCTGGATGAATATGGGCTGCATTTGCCAAGCCCTGTGGAAACGAAAAGTGGCTAAAACATAGGCTTATATACTTGTGCCACAGCAGTGTTTAATTACCATTGTTAATGATTCAGTATAAGCAATGTCACATAGATATACAGAGTGGCTGTTCTGGAAAGGTAACAAATCAGAAGACATGCACTGGAAGAGTGAAATAATACAAGCCAATGCGGACTACTCCTGACTACAATGGATTTTGGATCAGCCCCACAAAGCTGGTCAGTGACTGAAAACTGATGCTGAATTATTATTATTAATTAATTATTTTATTTAGGAGAGATGAGCTACCTACAGCAAGTCTGTACCATGTAGAGGGAAGTCTGAAACAAAGAGGGAAACTGAGGGTGAGAAAAGAGAATTGTCAGGGGTGAGGAACTGTAGAAGAAGAGGTTTTTCTGATGTGCAGGGACATCGCTAGGTTGGAATTGGCCCTGGTGCAGAAAGACATGGGGTTACAACCACATGAGCTGCAGAGAACCTGATCTCCATGCAGCCCCGTGGTAGGCAAACAAGCGCTGCTGCTACACTGCAGGGCCAGCATGGGGACCTTGGCAGATGGTCCCCCCTGACCCACCCACCCCCGCAGGGTAGCCAGGCAGCCAGACCACTGTCATAACTCCTGCCATGGCTGGGTCAGGCTGAGTCGCCATCCACATGAGCAAGGCAGTGGCACCCGGCCCTGCTCCACCTCCCTCCCTCCCCCAGACCAACCAAAATCCTGCCCCACAGCCATGATGTGGGGAGGGGCAACAGGATCCATCACTGAAATCCCCATTGTGAAGATTGCCACGTGGTACGGCAGAATGGGTGTGGAACACAGGCTGCCACACCTTACCCCACTTGGGTTAAGGCTGCTACATGATGCTCCTTGTCCTTTTTCTAAAGATGCATCACATAGCAGCCAGCTGCTCACCCCACCACATGGTGAGGGGAACATCTGGCAGCAGCTGGCAACACGATGTGCTGAATCATGTGGTTCAAGTCCCCAGGTTGAGTTAAGGCTGACCAAGGTGTGGCAGATAAGTGCCCTAGGCACCTCATGTTGCTGCACCCACAGCTGCACTGGGTAACATGGATCCTCAGGCTCATGGGCCCTGCTGCAGCTGCATGCATCACCTGTCTTTGTGATAGCTATGCCCTTGAAGAGGTGGCATTGGAAAGGACATGAATATGGAAAAGGAAGTAATTTAGAGAGATGTAGTGAATTGGAGAACCAAATGGAGAGGAGAAGGAAGAATAGGTTTTAAGACCAGGGAGGAATTAGAGGAACTGAATACGGAGGTTTTGTGATCTGACACCGCTTTTAAACAAGGGACGCTGAAGCACATCCTGAACGCCGCGTTAAAGCAAAGCCTCCGGAAGTGATGTTCTCCCTGTTGCTGCCGGCGCCGGCGGCTGGCGACACGGGGCTTTGGAGCGGCGTGTTCTCAAGACTTCAATTTTCAGGCTTTCAGAACACGCTGCTCCAAAGCCCCATGTCACCAGCCGCCGCAGCCACCGCCGGCAACGGGGAGAACGTCACTTCCGGCAGCTTTGCTTTAATGCGGCGTTCAAGAGGCGCTTCAGCGCCCCTCCTTTAAAAGCTCCCTGAGAAGACTATATGTTGGGAGAGTACTTTGGAGATGGTATGGTTTGTCCTTGAATATGAAGAGCCCGGAGCAGATAAGATAGTAGTATATATAACTGAGCCATGGGGATGAAATTAAAGGGCTGTTTTCTGTGTTGGAGTGGTATTGGCATTCTTAGTACCCCCTCAGTGAGGAGGAGGCTGCTTGATCTGTGGGAATCACTATAGAACAGGGGTGGCCAAAGTTCCCAACTCGAAGAGTCACATACCAAAATCTTCACTTGACTGAGAGCTGAAAGACACATGCACACACACCTAAGCACACACACCCTTATGCTTACAAACATACTCACACTTTGTGATTGGCTGGTGGAACTGATGGTTCACAGTCCACTCCTGGCTGCTCAAATTATGAGGATCAGCTGCTATTCAGCTGCTGGGGCTAGGGTGCAGCAAAGCAGGATCCAGGAACTTTAAGGCAACTTGTGGCCCAGGAGCAGCCTTGGCTGAGAGCCAGACATCAACAGACTAAGAACACCATGTGGCTACTGAGCCACAGTCTGGCCATACCAGCAACAGAAGATGAGTGCAAGTGTCCTGAGGAATAGAGGAGAGGGTAGAAAGATCTATGCTTACTGGAGCCTTTTGTTGAGGCAGTGGGTCTGGTGTCTGTTGCAGAAGGACTGACTGCTGAGAAACCTGATGATGTATCCCACAGAGCAATTTTTTCTTCCATTATTCTGTCTTGCCAGTGGCCTACATAATTAGTATAGTTCCATACCTCTTTGTTGCATTCAGAGGCTCCAGTTAGAAACAAGTGCCATGTGCTAGCTACAGTACAGGTAAGAGAGTTCCTGCTCCCTAGGAGATGATAATCTAAAGCCTTTATCCTACAATGAATAAATCAGAGTTTCAGCTGGGCTCCATTCAACTAAAGCAGCTCACCTGCATGCTCTGCCTTGCAAGATCACGGTCATGTTTAAAAAAAGTGAGTGTAACCAATCTTGGGAAGAAAGAAAGGCAAGAGCAATAGTGATGTGAACGTTTGGTAGCATATACAAGATTCAAAAGGAGGTGACGTGGTCAGAATGAAGGCAAGATGACGTTAGCAGCAGTGACAGCATTTTGATAGGAGTTGGACTATATGAGGCATGGCCAGAAAAGCTAAAGGGAAGGTTGCAGTAGTCAAGGCAGGAAAGTAATGAGAAATTAAGCAAATGGGTTAGTGGGCTGAGAAAGGGCAGGATCTTGAATATGAGATGTAGAAAGAAACATAATGATTTGAACATGGCCAGGCTGAGAGGGATGGGCCAGAGATCCTTTTGCTTCCTCTTTCCCATCACTACAATTCATAATGCTCTATTCCACTTTTACTTTATCCAACTTTTACAAGAAACTACAACACCAAGATTTCCACTCTGTGTGGCAGTGACTGAATGGGCACAGAGACTTGAGACTTAGCTTGAGACTTCATAAATCAAACCTGTACGTTTCTTTCTTTGAAGGATGTTCATCACAGGTGTCAGCATTCTCTATGTTATCTCCATTGGAGCAGGAATCTGATTCCCAAAAGCAGGTCGTCTGATTTTTTATTTTTTTTATTCCCCACCCCCCATGCTCGGTATTCACCTTTTTGTGACTCTCTCATTCTATTAGCGGTTCCATCTTTTGAGTAGCTTCTCATGAGGGAAGAACAGCAGTGGGAAATAAAGGAAGAGACAGATGCCATTGTAAGATCTGCAGCTATGGGACTGTAGGAAGTTAACCCTGATATATAACAATAAAGATAGTGAACAAGCCTGGAGGAGAAAGAAAAGCCCAGTGGTTCTGAGTGGAAATGATTTTATTTTCTGTAGCCATGTGCAATAGAAGCGAGTGAAGCATCAATGGGTGCACTCCCAGCCCCAGGGGGTGCCCCCATGTGTTCACACCACCACACGGTTTTCTCGCAAGCCACAGGTCCCATGCTGAGGAGGCATAAGGGTTGTGCATGCACCAGTCCACGGACTTGGGATCAGCCCCAATATCGATAAATACTTTAGAAGTATAGAATACTCTTCCTATATATCACAAAGGTTAGCAAAGAAATCTGTACATTTAAGGAACTCCCTTTTCTGTCTGTCTCCTCTGCCCAAACTCTCATCCACACCCTAGTCATCTCACGCCTTCACTATTGTAACCTCCTCCTAGCTGGTCTTCCCCACTCTCAACTTTCTTCCCTCATCTCTGTTCAAAACTCTGCTGCCAGAATAATTCACCTATCTCATCACTTGGACCACGAGCAGCCTCTCCTCTCCTCTCTCCACTGTCTCTCCCTTCTTGAGCGTATTCTGCACAAGATCCTTATCTTCACCTACAAAGCCCTTCACAATCTTTCTCCCCCCTACCTCTCTGCCCTGATCTCTCTCGGAACTCCTGTTTGAGCACTCCGCTCCTCTTCCATCCCCTCCCTCACCCTCCCATGCCTCCCCTGCTCCCCCAACTGCCTTTGTCCCTTCTCCCTCGCTGCCCTGCATGCCTGGAACTCCCTCCCTGCCCTCATCCACCTTGCCCCCACCTTCCACACCTTCAAGTCCCTCCTCAAATCCCACCTCTTCCTCTCCTTCCTTTCTAACTCCTGCTAATCATCCTTACCCAGGATTATCCCCCACCTGTTATCTGCAAACTCCCAATTTACTGTAACCAAGCCAAGAACGTGTACCTGAGTTCTCGCATTCTCATGAATGTTGCAGTCGCATCCCTTGTCTCTCCCTGTTCCCCCTTCCCTGTCTCCCCTCCCCCTGTCTTTAGATTGTAAGCTCTTGGGCAGGGACCATGTCTATTTTATTCTCTGTAAAGTGCCATTACATCACTGGTGCTATATAAAAGCTTATAATAACAATAATAACTGCAAAGACTTAACCTAATGTGATAGCTCTTATTAAGGGTGCAATCATACGTGCTTTAAATCGCACAGCCGCCGCAGCAGCATCATGTGATTTAAAGAACCGCGCACCTCTGGGTTGGTGTGAATGCAACATTTCCGCCTAACCTGAACTGTTGGAGTGCGGTTTGAAAAGCTGCTCCGAGCTGATTTTCAAACCGCACTCCAACAGTTCGGGTTAGGCTGAAATGTGCGCACTCACCGCATTCAGACCAACCCTGGAAGTGCACGGTGCTTTAAATCGCACGCTGCCGCCGCGACGGCTGTGCAATTTAAACGCACATCTGACTGCGCCCTTAGTATCGTATTTCATTCAGGCAATATATTTGTTGCAAGATAGAATGATGACTACTCACATGCAATGTACAGTTTGAACAAATTGCTTTCAGCCTACTCTGAGGGGCAAGGACCTACACCTATCCAGTGTGACATGAAAACAAGCAAAAGCAGGCAGAGCACAGTGGCAGCTACTGCCAGACTTCCCTTGCTTATCATCCCTGTCTCCAACCACTTATTTGGGTTCCAAGAAGAGCAACATGGAATGTCCTGGGGAGCAGTAGTTGAATCCACAGCAGGTCGCTAGGAGGGACAGCAGGGCTGTATTACCACACCCACCACCACTGACACTTTGGGGATCTGCCTCCATCATCACTGCTCTGTCACTGCCATCGCTGTTCCCAGGAACCTGCAGCACCAGTGCCACTACCAGCAAGCCCCCTTACTTTCTATACCAGTTATTGGGTAACCACTGTATGTACAAGAAGCTACCCAATACAATTGTTTAACTGGCTACATGCTCTGGATTGTCAGTTTGTCATAAATAACATCTGGCAACTCCCTGTGAGAGACCAAGTCACCCTGAGATGCTTGTAGCAGGAGGAGGTGGCATACAAATGTAATTATAAATAAATAAATCCTCCCCAGGGACTCACAGTAATCTCACCTACAAACTACATAGGAATCTAGCTAGCTAGCTAGCTATCTCTCTATCTATCTCATCTGAAATAGTCAACAATGTCATACTTGAGTAACATCAAATAGTTAAAATAAAGAGATTAAAAAATAGAAGAGGCTTTTGCTTGATTGGTTTGGCCTATGGATAAAATTAGCCACATATCATGTTCTTTGGGAAGAAATCATCCTTGTATTTAAAAATTTGTGTTTAGAGATTTGTCTTTGTCTTTCCTGCTCCCCAGAGGAAGACAATGCTTATAAGTACAGTTGCTCATAATTAGATCATGAAGTAAACTTGCTCTGACAAATTCTTAGTCAATAAAGAACCCAGCTGCCTTCTGTTGGTTCAGAGAATTCTGGAAAGAACTCAAGTGTAACCACGGTTCAGAAACTCCAGGATACTCGATAGGGAACTCATCTGGGGGAAGTTAGCATGATTTTCAAAAATGTCTGTTGACTAATGGGCACAAGTTCCACTGACTTGTAAGTTTCATTGTAATATTAGAGAATCTGAAAGTCTTATCCTTAATTTAGTTCCCCTGGTTAAAGTATCCCTGGAAATTAAAGAAAAAATAATAATTTTGTGATCCCGAGGTTCCCAAATTGTGGTTTGCAATCACAAGTGGGGTCACAGAATCTGCGGATGGGGTTGTGATCCATTCCTGGTTGATATTTCATATACTTGCATATATTTGTGGCCCTCTGAAGTCACATGATTAAATTTAAGTGTGTAATCCAGCATCACTGAAGTCAATAGGAGCCAAGTCATTGATTTTAATGGATGGTGCACTAAGGCCACTTTCTTATTTTACCTAGAAAGGGGGGGCAGGGGGAGGGGCACTTCGATGAGGGCAAGTGCAGCTCTATTCTCATGGGAATTAGTACATGTAGGAATACACTATTCTGTTTTTCTTCCACAAGAACATGTGTGCATGACCAGGTACCCCGATGTAGTTTTGCAATCACAGGTGTTCTCATGGGAGAAAAGCAGAATAGCTCATTCTTACATGTGCTAATTCCTGTGAGATAGGGATGTGTGAACAGATCGTGGTTTGGGTTCGGTTGAACAGATCGCGGTTCGGGTTCAGTCATTCCGTTTGGTTCTGTCTGGTCCGGTTCTGTCTGGTCATTCAGTTCAGTCGCCGAGTTCGGGTTCGGTCATTCGGTTCAGTTGCATTCAGTTCAGTTCAGGCATTCAGAAGAAAGTATCGTGAGATTCTGTGATTGTCCTGGAAACCGGAAATTCGAGTGCGTGCAGAGCTTGTGTGGGGAGAGAGCATGTGTGAATGGCTGGCTGGCTGTTCGGTTTGTGTGTTTTGGCTGTTTGTGTGTTTGGTTTGGCTGTGTTGTTTTGGCTGGTTGGTGAGTGAGTGAGTTTTTGGTGGGTGACTGTTGGCTGGAGTGCTTGTTGTTAAAAAAAAATGAAGAGGGCGAGGATCAATAGGAGGACCTGGGGGAAGGCCAAGGTGGTGGAGTCGGTGGAGGAGGGAGAGGTTCCTGCCACTGCTGCTGGACCTTCGGTGGAGGACGAGGAGCAAGAGTGTTATAAAATATTGTAAGCATGAGTTTTGAGTGCATGGTTTTAGGTTGACCAGGCTGAAGTGAGGCTTCTGGACAGATGGCCTAAATGGACATAAAAGATTTTTTTTTTAAACTGCCTCTAGCAAAATGACAGGGGTTTTAGCCAAAATGCACCTGGCAAACAAGTAAGTTGCACAACAGCAGAAAAACATCTCTTTTAAAGGACTAGTGGAAAGAACCAGCCCTCTAAAGAGGAACTGAGTCAAAAGCACCAGCAGAACAGCAGAAAAACATCTATTTTAGAGGACCAACCGAAAGCACCACCCCTCTAAAAAGAAGAAAAACCTCAACACTAGCAAAAGACTTGCAAGCCACATTTATGACAAACCTAATGGACCTAGAAAGTGTTTTTGACTTACAAAATCCCCCTAAACCATCATCTGACAGGCGACTTGCAAAAATGGTGCATAAAAGAAGACACAACCCCCCTGACTTTGGAGAGAGAGAAAGAAAGAACCAACTGACCCGACAACTAGAGGCAATTCCACAGAAGCCATCTCTCCAGCCTCTTTCAACAAGGTTACTTTTGACCTGGCCAGTCCAAATGTATGCCTGAGTGAGTATGAATGTTATAGGTAGACTTTAAAGTAAGGATTTTGAAGTTTATGTCTTAAAATCATTTATACTTGGAAAATAAAATCTGTCTTTGTTGGTCAGTTTGTGTCCCCTTCATTATTATATGTTAATGGTAAAACAGAATCCCTTTATATAAAATCTCAGGAATTGAGATATTATGGGATAATCCAAAGAAGATGGTCAGTACTATATTATATTAAAAAGGTGGTAGAAGTCCACAAGAGACTGATCTTATTAAGTGAAACTTGACCTTATATCAGAGACGGTCACCAGTATATTATAGTGAAAAAGGTGGTAGGAGTCTTGTTGAGTAAAACCTGGTCTATTGTCAGAGAGACTTTTCGGTTAAGCCTGCGACTAGGTTAATAGTGTGTTTCCACTGGGGCTGTAACGCCTTGACACTTGGTAATTGGTGTCAGGGAAAGTGGGAAACACAACCCATAACAAGAGCCGGCGTGCACAGGAGGTGCTGCCACTGCTGCCAGGTTTATAAACTTTTTTTAACTTTGAGGACAGGAAGAATACTACTATCCTTTAGAGTGAGCTCACTAGCGTGCAGGTGGGTACGTGGGTGGTGGGCAGTCAGGCACAAACAGTGGGCATCAGCAGGTGGCAGCGGATGACAGAGAGAGAAGGTACTGTAGTGTGTGGGGCTCTTCCAGCCGTCAGGCATGAGGACGACACCCCTACCCAAACATTTGCCAGGCTAGCAAGGGTCTCCACTCTCCATTTGCCATCCCTACGCACCCCCAAATAAGGGCAGGATTTGCACGTGCCAGTTGGGGTCTTTCCAGTTGCCATCCATCATGCCTCAAGGAGGGCAGGATTTGCATGTGCCAGCCAAGGTCTTTTCAGTTGCCATCCCTAGCATCCCCTACTAGCACCCCAAGGAGGGCAGAATTTGCACGTGCCAGCAAGGGGGTCTACATTGCCATCCCTCCCCAGAACCCAAAGAAGGGCAGGATTAATTGCACGTGCCAGTCAGTTTCTTTCCAGTCGCCATCCCCCTAGTGCCCAAATAAGGGCAGGATTTTCACGTGCCAGCAAGCCAGGGTCTGCCCATTGTGATCCCTTACCAGCACCCAAAGAAGGGCAGGATTTTCACATGCCATCCAGTCCAGGTCACCTTCTCCAGATGCCATCCCTAGCACCCCAAGGAAGGAGGACTAGAGGCATCATCATAAATGCGTGATATACTTAGGTGTTGTTTATGTGTTCCTGTTTCAGAGAGGGTGAGGATGAGGAATCCTCAAATACCAGTGCCACCCCCAGACACTGGGCAGACAAGGTCTGATGTCTGGTGGTAGTACGTGAGGCATGAGGATGGCTTTGAAGAATGCAAGGTAAGGCACGGAGGCTGGAACAACAGGGAATGGATTGCCCTATGACCTGTTAGGAAGTCCCCTGCAGAGAGAGATTTGGCTTGGCCACCCACCGGGCCTCCTCTTGTGGAGATAGAATACAAGCAGACCTTGACAGACCATTGCACTTCTTATGTTCCTATCTTTTTATGTTCTTAGGTTTGCCATAAAAAGTTCTGAAGGCAGCATGAGGGAACCACTTCAGGGCTGATAGACCATAGTGAAAATCTCCACGGGCTGACAGTGAGGTGGCAGCAGCAGGACTCTGGCATCGTGGCAGTGGAGCATCCTCTTCATTAGAAGAAGGGGGGAAGGCATGGCAGAAGCAATGCCACGTAAGCCCTTCCCTCTCCTCCAGCTCTGATGTGGAGTCCCCAAGGCCCCAGGAGTCTGCAGCAGCAAGGGCTTTTCGGACCAAGATGGAGAGGCCCACCGGGGACTTCATGGCCAGCCCGCAGCAGACAACAGCCATCATGGAGAACCGCCTGGTGGAATAGATCCAGGCACTCGAGGGGGAGAAAAAGAAGATGGAGGTTTATGCCCAGTATGTCTCCACCGAGATGGGATGCCTGGAACTGCACCACCAGTCGGTCTCCAGGTGGCATGCAGCCGTGGCAGGGGCTGTGGACTTCACCTTGGCCCATGGCTACAATATGCCAGAGCACAGGCTGCCCACCCCTCAGTCCTGCCCTGTGCCCCTTTTGCATTTCCCCCAAGTTCCAGAGGACAGGCCCAAAGACAAGTAGGCTAGACCCTTTTCTTTTCTTTTCTTTTCTTTGTATATCTGTTTGGTTTTGGTTTTATACTGTGTGTTGATGTTATTGTTCTTTAAAACTTGTTTATAAAGGTTATATTTGTTGTTACAACCTATGTTTGACCTGACCAATCTTTTATCCCTCTGTGCTGAAGTTCTGGGAGGTGGCAGAATCTCATACAGCTAGTCGATCCCTACCAGAAGCACCTGGGCCTCCACATGTAGCATAGGTGAGGTAATACTCCCAAAGAAGTGCCAGCAGAAGGGTCCCAACTTTCAGACAGCTACCTCCCCACCAGGAGGGGCAGGGCTTGTGTCTGTGTGTGTGTGTGCTAGAGAGAAAGAGACACAGGCTCCTTGGCAGCGGGTAGCAGGCAGTGGGAACTGGTGGTCGGGGGGGTTTTCAGCAGCTTCAGTGGGCATCCATGGGTGGGTGCTGAGGAGTAGGCTGTTGGGGGGGAGGGGACAGACTAGCATGCAGGCCAAGCACTGGGCTTCTGGATGCAGTAGGATGGAATGACAATCCCCAGTGACTGGAATGATGGTCCCAGAATCTCATTGATGGTTCCTGGGATGGGCGGGCATGACTGATTCAGGTACAGTGGAATGACAGCCTATGGGAGCTGAATGATGTCCCTAGAAGTAGTGCATGGTTGGGCACACTTCATTCAATCGTGCGATAGGTAGGTATAGAAACACACACAGACAGGCACATAATACGTTCCATGTTTTGTTATATTCCATCTCATTCTGGTAGGTTTGCTGCTGCTGCATGTGAGCATCAGGCAGAGATGGGAGGTCTTCCTGGTTCTGGCTGGTGGCAGCTTGAGCTGGCCTCCCATCCACCCCATCTCTCTCATTCTACAGTGGAGCCTCTCTCTCTTTCCCTCTCTCTCCCTCTCTCTCCCTTTCTCTCTTTGGCCATATAGTGCAAGTGACAGCATGGGTGGGATCGTGTCTGTCTCTTCTTATAGCAGTTGGGAGACTTTCTCTCTCTCTCTCATTTCTCTGTCTCTGTCTCTCTGTTTCTCTCTCTCTCTCTCTCTCTCTCTCTCTCTCTCTCTCTAATCATGCTCCTTCTTGTGCAGTTCGCATGGAGTGTGGGATCCCCCCTTTGGAGTCCCAGATTTAATTAATAACTTTGGGCTATTGGCTTAAACTACAGTATGGCAAGGCTGCCCCTTTGGTGCAGTGGGCATTTATGGATGAACCCCATAACTTCTGGGTAAAGCAGGGACGGGAAAAACTTGTTAGTATTGGGCTCTCCCCGGCTAGTTTGGCCTTATGTTGATATCTCACTAGCAAGAAAATTATTAGACAGAGAATCCAGGATATTAGCTCCCAGGAGGGATTAGCCCTTCTCCGGGGCAAGGTCTCTCTGGTAGACTTCCTAGATTTATAAGAAAACCAGCAGTTACCCCTTCCTTATCTTCAGTTTCAATTGCCCCATCAGGTCCGTAGATGCTTAAGACTAGCAAGGATTAATATATTTCCAACAGCCACTACCGAGGGTCGGTTTCAGAGAGGCTGCACCCCTCTTCGTGTGTATGCGAATGTGCTGGTATGGCGCCACATCCAGTTGGCTCTCTTGAACATGTTTTGCTTTACTGTACCAGGTGGCATGACCTTCGGGCCAAATGGTTGACCCCTTTTATTACTACTTGTAACCCCGCCACTTGGCGAGTTTGCCTTCTTGGGCAGGAGGAATTATTATCTGGGACGGTTGTATTCTTTTTATATAATGTTTTACGGACTAAGTGATCCTGTTAGATGTGATTTTTTGTTTTCCTTTTTAGTAATATGTTTTATAAGAACCTGTTAACACGAGACCCCCTGCCACGTGAGATTATTGGGGGGTTGGTTCCCAATATCTGCTCTATCTTAAAATTTAGGGGAATTAGCCAAGTTTAGTCAAAATTGGAGGGGTCCCCGTGTTCAAAGGGATCAAGCTGAGGACAGTACGTGCTACAGCAGTTTATGTATCCTCCCCAAATAGAAAAAAAAAGACACAAATGCTCCAATAAAACTAAACGAGGTTATACAATAAAAGAAAAAGGACCCAAATAAGGTACAGAAACACATACAGGCTAATACTTCAACATAGTCCAGGTCTGGCTGATGGAACATGAAGGAAAAAAAAACACAAACAAATGCAAGGGAAGGGAAAGTAAGCTTGAAAACACAGACTGCGGTTGGAAAAGTATAGGAAACCCCTCCCCCTCGTAGCTACTGGGGACAGAGCCACCCAATATCTACCGTTCCTTAACTTCAGGGGGGAATGACTTAATAGCCTTAAGCTGGGTATTCCCGGAGTACAGGGGTACAAAGAAAACACAGACTGCGGCTGGGAAAGTGAAAGTACACTGGACCTATAGTTTACCTCTCCTAGCTGATTGAGTAGGATCAGCATCCCAGGATCCAGCGATGTTGGGGTCCAAAAGGGGGGGGAGGCCAAAGTCTGGGGGATCCATTAGCCGAGACACAAGCAGGGAGACCTGCATGTATCTGGGGGTCCAAGGTTTCTCCGAGGTTGATGGGAAAACCAGGGGCAGTTATAGGGTACTGAACAAAGGATTTAGGGAGGCTACGATGGGTCGTTTGGAGTACACAATGAGCTAACGAGGGGAGAAATCCAACTTCCACTTCCATCACAAAAAGGGCCATCCAAGATGCATAAGATATCTTTGACACAGGGGGAAAGAGTAAACAACAGTGGCTGAGGGGTAGTTAAGGAGAGGAGGAGAGGGCTAATGATCAGCTTCCTGGGACACAAAGGGAGCCCCTGGATTTCTTTATTCATGAGTGGGAGTTGCTGCTCCAAGTTCCAGTCATCGGTGCTCTACTGAATAGGAAGAATACCTCTTAATGGCCCCATACTTTAATCTAGCCATTTCCCTTTTTCCTCTCTTCCCCCAGGTTCAGGCTGATATTTCACATTAACAATCTACTTTCTGCTGGGTTCCATGGTTGCTGGGCCCGATCCTTACTCTGTCTTACAAGCCCCCCCTCTTGCTCATAATGGGGGGGCTATGCTCTCAAGCCCTTTTCCCCACATTTGTCAGCCCTTGGCCACGTCTGGGGGCTGTCCTTTCAAGCCCTCCTGGTCCAAGTTTGTTGGCCCTTGGTAATACAGCAGAGGGGGGGGGTTGTACCCATTTTAGGGAAAACTGAGGCCATCATCAGCAATCCTACAGGATTGTTGAACTGTTTTTGATATTATTCCAACATGTGTGTTTTGTATGCTGTTTATCTAGGTATGTTATGGCAGAAGCTGGACATTAAAATTCATTCATTCATTCATTCATTCTCTTTCTCTCTCTCTTGGAAGCAACCTGGGTGGGCAGATAGGCACCTTGGCATGAGAGGCAGGAAGGCGGGCTGGGGCAGACTTTGAGCTTGGCGGCAACCTGGGGTACAGAACCCTTGGCACAGACAGCATATAGGCCTGGGGGGCATTGGCACTAACAGCAGCAGACACTGGTTTCCAGCAAAGGCAGGCAGCATGACATGAGCAGCAGTCAGGCAGACTGAGGCAGGATTCAAGTTTTGCAACCTGGGCGGGTGGGCAGTTATTCACCTTGGCATGGGAGGCAGGAAGGCAGACTGAGGCATGCTTTGAGCTTGGCGGCAAGCTGGGCAGGCAGAGTGGCATGAGAGGCAGTAGGGCAGGCAGGTTGGGACATTGGCAGCATGGCACTCAGATAGGATAGCAAAGACTTGCAGTGAGCGATAGAGAGAGCCAGTCAGTGTCACATAGGCGGGCGGAGATTGTGTAGCCATAGGCCGACTGGCAGGCTTACACTTTCCCAATGCCACCCTGTGTTATGAGGTCAGTCATATAAGACAGCCGAGACCATCTAGTATGAGGGGGGCAGGGCAGGTGCCAGGAATTGGGAGGGAGGGAGAGCACCTCAGCAGCAGCAGCCCTAACACAGATTGAGGAGGAGGAGCCCCGTCCCATGACTGCCCCTAGCATGGGATGGCGTGTGCCACCGCACCATCAATCCTTGTCCAGGGGCAGCTCGGGGAATCCCAGCAGTGTAATGTTCACCTTAATGAACAGCAACTGCTCCACTAACTTGGCCTCCAGTCTCAGGCGGTGTGGGGAGCAAATGTCCCCTGCTATTGAGAACACCCACTCACTGGGGATGCTGGTTGGTGGGCAGGACAGTAATTCCTTGGCCACTTTTGACAGGGTCGGCCACACGTTGGCCTTGCTGGCCCAGTAGGCCAAGGGATCGCTTCTGGGATCAATGTATGGCTCCTCCTCCAGGTAGGTCTCCACGGCTGCTGAGGCACCATTGTACTCCCTCTGGTAGCTCTTCCTGGGAACCACCTCCACCACTGCCCTCAGACACACTGCTTGCCCTATTGTGCACGGTGCCATGCTCACCAGAGTGGCCTGCACATAGGCCAAACTGCTTTTGCTACTGCTGGGAACAGGGGTGCTGCTGCTGCTGGCACTGGTGCGGCTACCGCTTGGGCTGGGGGCAGGGATAGACCTGCCTGGCTGAGAGGGATGGCTGCTGTCACTCCCACCATCCACAGGGGTGTCCTGCTGTATAGATTGCTCTGCCTGCTGGACCGTCTCCACCAGCGCATCCTTCCGGAGGGCATAGAGTGCTGTCTGGCGTGCCATGCTGCCCTTGACCCTGGGGTCCAGCATTGTTGCCAGGACATATTGCACCCACTGCAGAAGCACATCAAAACATGCCTCCAGCCCTGACTTCAGCTTCTGCACCAGCTCAAGCACCTCATCGGCCAGCTTTCAGTCTGCAGGGCCACAATCACACACCCCGAGAATCTCGTCCAGCCTCCTCTGGAAAATCTGGACCAGAGGGGTCACCTGGCTGAGGGTGGTGGTGTAGCTGCCCACGGTCTCTGTCACGGCCAGGAACAGTTTCAGGACACAGACCGTTTGAGCCAGGAGCTCCCATTCCACCCCATTAAGCCTTTCCGGTGCCCCACATTCCATCTCCCATTATCCCCCAAACCCAGAGCATCCATGACCACCAGGTGAAGGGTGTGTATGGTGAAAGGGATGCTGGTGAAGCCCCGGTCACGTACTGCCTTTAGTACATTTGTGGCGTTGTCCATCACCACACACCTCTTGCTGAAGGCCGCGCCTGGTGTAACCCACTCCCTCACCATGGTGGCCAGGGCTGCCTCGATGTTCCTGGTGGTGTGGGGGCTGTCCATGACTTGTGCCTGAAGCAGGGCCCACCTATACCCTGCTTCGAGACCCCTCCTGCTACTCCCCAAAGCTGCCTCCAGGTCCTTCCACTAGTGAAGGACCCGGTGTGGTCCAGCAGGTATGCATGTTGGGCATTCCTGATGGACCACAGGTCTGTGGTGAAGTGGACTGTGGCCCCCCCAGCCCCTGCCAGCTGTTCCATCATCCGCTACTTCAAAGTCCTGTAAAGTTCTGGCACCACAGTCCGACTGAGGGTGGTGTGGGATGGCAGCTTAAACTGGGGGGCCAGGAACCCAATCAGCTGCTGGAAGCCCTTTTCCTCTACAATTGAGAAGGGCTGCCCATCCAGCGCAATCATTTTGGCCAACAGGGCATGGCTTTATCTTGAAAGCCATGCTGCCCAGCTGCCAATGGCCTTGGCAACTGCCCTCACCCCAGCTCCTCCATGGTGGACTAACGCTGCTGCCGAGGCTCCTTCTGCTGTTCTTTCCCCCTGCTCCTGCTGGTAGAGGCATCAGTTGGTGCAGGACGCTTGCCCGCTGAAGGAGCCGGGTGACTGGCTGCTGCAGGCGGGAACTCACTGGCATCCACTTCCCCTGCCTTCTCGCTTATCAGCAGAGCACTGTGGCATGACTTCAGGTGCCACGCCATTGCAGTTGTCCCAAGGTTGGCGAGCACCTGTCCACGCTTCACCAACTTATTTCACAAAGTGCACTGCGCCTCTCTGGAATCATCTGCCTGCACCAGCTTAAAATGTTCCCATACAGAGGATTCCCCCCCCCCGCCTTCTGGCCCACTCTGGGTGATGCACTGCTGCCAGCACTGCTGGGAGGGGCAGAACTTGGTGGTGGAAATGATGAGGAGGGACAGCCATCGCCTCAGATCCAGACATCTCCTCTGCAGCACTAGCATCTGCCTCTGACTCACTGTCTGCGATCACAGTGATGCCCTGTGAAGGGGAGTACTGGGACTCTGAGGCTAGACTGCCTGTGCCTGCCATGCTGCTGGCACTCTCCCTTTGCCCCCCTCTATTTCTGCTTCTGCTGCTACTCCTCTCCCTACTGCCATTGCCCGGAGACCGGGCCTTGCCTCTAGCAGCCGGGTTGGGATCCACCAGCTCTGGATTGCTGGGGATTGCCTCCACAATGGTGGATAGGGATGGACCAACATGGTTTGGAAGTTCGGAGTTTGGACTGAACTCAAATAGTTTGGTTAACTGAACCAAATGTGCGAACTGAACTCAAATTTGAACATTCAGTTCGGATGTGTTCGGTGAGTTCAGAATTGAATTTCCTTTGGTTTCAATGGAAAACACATTATCAGCTGTAACATTTTTGTTTATTATTCTACGTGGATGAAATCATGAGTGCTTATATCTCCCATAGACATCATTATTTTTACCAAATTTCAAAACGATTGGATAAAGGAATCAGCTTTTGGAAGCAGTTGAATGATTGTATTTTGCAATATTCTACATATACATTCTTAGCTGTACCTTCTTTCCCTCACATGTAATGTAGGTGAAACTTGTCCAGTTTATATCCCTTCCCATATTTAGTATCTTTGCCAAATTTCAGAAGGATTGGGAAAAGGGTCTTGGTGGTATAATCAATTAACATATACATGTACATCTGACTATAACATCTTTGTAGTCCAACCAGTGTACATGAAATTTGGCAGGACTATATATTTCACTTTCATGATCATCTCTGCCAAATATCAGAAAGATATTATAAAGGGTCCCAATTTTATATGCCTGTACAACATATGTAGAGAAGGGGCCTATGCCTGGGATTCTCTTATGTCACTGTGGTATAAGATCGGTTTGTGATGCAAATTGGCCAACAGAAATGTCAACCAAATATCCTCATTCTGTGCTGGGACCATCCCAACATATCTCCCCCACTTGTTTCTGGGAAGTCAGAAGCATCTGTTTAGGAAAGAGTCAATAGAAATTCTCTTATGTCCTCTGTCTCAGTGCTGCAGGATGTGATTGTGATGATAATTGGCCAGCCTGGATGTGTTTAAACTATGTCTCCTGACTGCTGGGATGCTATCTCAGAAGTCCCAGTTATGTTGCTTATGCCCGCCACAGGGCCGCCCCCTATGCCCACCTCGAAGCCACTACCAATTGGTCCTGTAAAGCTAGAAGCTTGCAGTAATGTGTTTGGCCATTGAATGTGTCTGTCAGTCTTTGGGGTTGCTCCACATCCTTCCTCCTACAGTCTCTCTCCCCCTGCCATGCAGGGTGCCTGCCTCTGACTGGCACTGAATATGCTGATATTCATCTGAATAATGATCTTCACAGGGACAACATCAATTGCTTATATAATTGGGTCCCTTTATCAAAATCTCCTTTACATTTCCTGAAATGGCAGGAAAGTTATTTGATACATTCTTGCCAAATATCCTGTAAACAGAGTGGAATATCAAAATCTTACCACTGGAAAAGTATTTTCAGGTTAATGTCTTATACCCTTGGTATCCTTTAGCCACTGTTTTTAAAAATTGGCAGACTTATTAAGCATATAGAAGGATGTAATATGTACAAGTTTCATGAACATTGGATGCAAAATAAAGAAGTTGTAGCCTTGAATGTGTATGGAGCTTTTCTTAAAATCACAACATTCAATTGCTTCCAAAATCGGTTCACTTTATCTAATCATTCCGAATTTTGCTACAAAGAGTGCCCTCCAATGGTGTTACAATATCCCCAAATTTAATTAAAAATAAATAAGAAACAAAAATGTTATAGCCAGAAATTATTTTTTTTCCAGTTTTTTCCCTTTATTTCAAAAGCCAAATGTCATCTTCAGTTCCCGATTGCACCAAACTAAAGAGAAAACCAAGCCCAACCGAACTGAACAACGAATCCAAAGTCATAGTTTGACCCAAACCAATGATCGGCCGAACATCTGAACCTG
Organism: Sphenodon punctatus; assembly: GCA_003113815.1. NCBI lineage: Eukaryota > Metazoa > Chordata > Lepidosauria > Sphenodontia > Sphenodontidae > Sphenodon > Sphenodon punctatus. The sequence continues at coordinate 786,024 of QEPC01002494.1, forward strand.
GTTCTGTTTGCACATACCTAATGGGGTACATTAGTGGCCCTGGAGGAACATCGGAAGCAGCAGCACCTGATTCTTCAGCTGCAACAGAGACAGCTGCAGCCTCATGTACTGTAGGCCTTTCAGTGCCCTGCATGGGAGTGGAGGGCACTGCCAGGAGGCAACACTGAGCCGCTGAAGCCTGTTGCCTTAGAGCAGGCCTGTGGAGTTTGGGGCATGGTGATCTGCTGGCACTCCACGGGCACGGCCCCTACCAGCTCTCCCACATGTCCCATTATCTGTCTTATAGGAAGAAGACCAACCTCTCCTACTTCGCGTCTCCATGTCTTCCAACTCAAACACACACCCAAAAAAATTTTTTTAATATTATTTTTTACTCAATTGTTTTATCTAATATTATATCTTTCTCTACACTAAATCTAACTGCTATTAACTATTCTAAAACCTATGGAACTAATACTAAATGGAATATCCTAATAACTACAAATGCCTTGTCATATAAACACGCTGTAGCTCTATTTATCTCTATAACTAAGCTAACTACTATGTCTATCTATCTATCTATCTATCTATCTATCTATCTATCTATCTATCTATCTATCTATCTATCTATCTATCTATCTAT
>QEPC01002494.1:792105-806409 GCA_003113815.1 Sphenodon punctatus
GGTGTTCAGTCCGTTCGGTGCGTTCGTGTTCATGTTCGGTTGTCCGAACAGGCCGAGTTCGGGCCGAACACCGAACTACCGAACCACGTTCGCCCATCCCTATAAGACAGTCACTTAAAGATTTTTGGATGAGAATCCAGTTCATAGCACTGAAAACTTCATGCAAGTGTTTAATTATATACATACCTATATATTCCAGCATTATTAAGGACTTGGTGCCAGTTACTTCTGGGTTCTGAAGGAATACATTACACAGGTCTGTGGTGAGACTATTTACACACTGTCCCACCTTCTTTAAACACGGGACCACAGATTTGGAGCTCACGCAGAGAAAACATCCTGCTCTTGGGGTTAGAATGCATAGCACAGTTCGTGGAACAAGGGCTGCTTCAAGAGGTTTGCCAGAGAGATGAAAGGAATATCTGTGACAAATATTTTATTTGGAAAAATTGTCCACTTCAATCTTCATCTGACAAAGTGAACAACAATTCAACTCCTGTTTCATGAGATATTCTAGCTATTTCAGGCCACTTGGTTTTTCAGATGCTAATTTATTTGTTTGCCCATTTATTTTGGTGCTACTAGTGCTATTGCACATCCAAAGTAGCTGAATTGAAGGACCAAAAAAGTAAGCAGATGTCCACTTTGGTTACAGGCAGGGCCCTGATTCTTCTGCAATTTCCCCCCCAAAATTCTGCAACCCAAAATTGAAAATTCTGCGATCCAAAATTCTGCGACCCAATGAAGTTACAAAACAAGTATAGTAAAATTAAACCTGTCAGATGGCGATCCATTGCCTTGTACCAATGAATAAAAAAAATCTGCTTATATATTTATTCTGTGTACTGGTATTTCAAATATCAGGCAACCCCCCCAACACATGGCAAAGCAGGGGACACAGCTCTTAACCCACCCCCAAAATGCATGGCAAAGCAGAGGGCACAGATCCTAACCCACCCCAAAACACATGGCAAAACAGAGGGCACGGCTCCTAACCCTCCCCCCAACACATGGCAAAGCAGAGGGCACAGCTCCTAACCCCCCCCCAAAAACACATGGCAAAGCAGAGGGCACAGCTCCTAACCCCTCCCCCAAAAAACACATGGCAAAGCAGAGGGCACAGCTCCTAACCCACCCCCAAAACGCATGGCAAAGCAAAGGGCACAGCTCCTAACCCACCCCCAAAACGCATGGCAAAGCAGAGGGCACAGCTCCTAACCCACCCCCAAAACACATGGCAAAGCAGAGGGCACAGCTCCTAACCTCCCCCAAAAAACACATGGCAAAGCAGAGGGCACAGCTCCTAACCCACCCCCAAAGGCAGAGCGCGCAGCATGAAGTCCCCCCAACATGAAAAGGTAGAGCGCGCAGCATGAAGCCCCCACACCCCCCACATGAAAAGGCAGAGCGCGCAGTAGGCAAACTTTTCTGGGTCCCCGGCGGCTGGAGAGGAGGAGGTGGCGGCAGCGGCAGCAAACAGCGGAAGGCAAATGGCTGAGGCAAACTGCTTCATCGGAAGAGGCCGTGCCAGCCACTGATTGGCTTGTGGCCTCAACAAAGCAAGCCCCTGATTGGCTCACCGGTGAGCCAATCAGGGGCTAGCTTTATTGCTCACTGCCGGTGAGTCAAAGCAAGCCCCTGATTCACCGGCAGTGAAAGGGAAATCCGCAGGGATTTCCCTGGTTTCAGCGCTAATCCTGCCTAAGGCAGGATTCTGCGCAAAAACCGTGAATCGCGGCAGCACGGTTTTCACGGGGCCATGGTTACAGGTCTTGTTCAGATAGCTGTCGGAAAATCCAAATAACAGCCCTGAATATAGGCCCTTTTCACACTAGATGCCTCCACCCATGCCCACGCAGTTTTGCTTTGTGGAGATGGGTGGAGGCACTCCTGTGAATGCCATGGGGGATGGGTGGGTGTTCGTGTGTGCTACCACACTACACCTATCTCCACCCATCACCCATGCATGGAACAATGGGCTCCAATTTCTGATGGTCCATGGGTGGAGGTGGGTGTGCACCCGTAGGAACGGGAACACACCCACCTCCATCCACTGTGGCCTTACATCCCACCCCACCCCACCACGATGGTCTGTTTAAAAACAGCCATAGAATTCATTGTTCGTTTCAGCTTTGGCTTGAAATGCTAACAGTATTGTCTCAATACACTCCTAGACCACACAGTCTATTCTCCACCTTTATAGTCCACTATAATGAAACTGCGGGATACTGCCTTCTCTCATTTTAGTATTGTATGTAAACCTTTTGTTATTACAGTGCCTTCACTATAAATGAATCAAAATCTTAGTTCCCAAGAATTCTCTTATAGTGTGACTGTAATAAGATCTATGTCCTTATCACATCAAGGGAAGAGGTTAGCTGTGTGTTTATGAAGTAGTGTGATTAAAGTGTTGATTCCTTCTCTTATTGGTTATGTCTTCTGCTCATAGATTTTGCAACACTTTTTGTGAAATCAAGATTGTCTAAGGCCACATTTACATGGACGAAACCCACCCACGAACACCTGGAAACACCCATCGGATGGGTGGGAGAGCGTCCGTGTAAATGTCCATGAGTGGGTGGGGGCGCATGCCGGACCCACCCACAAACACCCATGGAGCAGCCGCGAGGGAGCCGGAAACCTCTGTGGGTGGAGATGGGTGGAGACGGGTGTCCAACACACGAGTGTCCATGTAAAAGTGAAAACACCCACACCCATGCGGACCAGACCAGCGGACCCCCATTGCACCGGTGCCATGGGGCACGCACATACAGTCACGCAGACACGCCCACGGGGGGGAAGCTGTATGTCTGGCTAAGAGCCTGTAAAGGAGGATGGAACCATGGCACATATGCGTGGGCTCCCACGATGGCAACCAGGAAGCCCAATGAGAAGGCCAAGGGAGCCGATGCTGCCTCATGTGTGGGAAGGGGCAGATGAGCACGGGGACCCAGGAGTGCCCGGGGGGAGGGGGAGAGCCCCGGCAAGGCAGTGAAGGGGGGGTGCCCTAAGCAGAAGGCAGTAGGTGGGGCTCTGGACTACCGGCATGGGGGGGCAGGCAGGGAGGCACAAGGGGGTGCCCCCCAGTAGGGGAGGAACACACCAGGCTATAACACACAGCACGTGTCCTGGCACAGGGCAGAGGGGCCGCACTGATGCCCCTCCTCCAGGTCAAGAATCTCCAGCCCAGCATATCCCAGGGGGATGGCCCAAGAAGCAGCAGAAAGAGTGAGTGAGGAACCACCCCCACAGGGATGGGAGGGTCGCACCCCAAGCCCGGCACCATGGGCCAGGAAACACAGGGCAGGGGGCAGCCACATAACCCAGTTCCCCATCCCCGCAGGACAGCTCCCAGACAATGGAGCACTGCACCACTGGGATGACGGCCAAGGAGGGCCCCCCAGACAGCCAGGTGAGCAGAAGGGAACCCCAGGGGGGAGGGGGGAAGCCTCATGGGGGCACAGAGGGGGCCAGTGGGACCCCAAGTAACCCCTAATGCACTACCCCCAACAGGACACGACCACCACCATGGCTACCAAATCCACAGGGCAGGCCCCATGCTGCCAAGCTGGTCAGCCTCCCCCACGCGGGTCCCAAAAGGGGGAACCCTGGTCAAGGCAGGAGATCAGGGACTTCATATGCATGTGGGGGTCCAAAAGGATCCAGAACAACCTGGTGCACAGCTACAAGAACAGACAGGTCTATGAAGCCATCACCCAGGAGATGCAGCAGCAGGGGTACAGTAGGAATGTCACCCAGTGCATGCAGCAGGCAAAGAACTTGAGGTCCGGATATAAACATATCAAGGAAAACAATCTCAAGTCCAGCTGGGCCATGCACACAGCTGAGTTCCAGGAGGAGCTGGACAAGTTCCTCTGCATGGACAGGGACATCATGGCCTCCCACACCCATGGCAGCGCCTTCACCAGGGGCAAATGCAGGGCCACCACGCAACCCCCCTGACAGACCCCACAGAGCATGGGGGAGGGGGGAAGTGCCCCTGGTGAGGCTGGCCAGGAAGTGGGAAGGGATAGCCCCATCCCACAGGGGGAGAAGGCGCCCCGGGGAACTGAGTGCCGGACCACCACACTCCATGCGTGCCCCCAACACCCACAGGCCTACCGGCCATAGGGACAGAGGGCATGCACAGAGCAAGCAGAGACCCGGGACAGCCTCCAGGAGATGGAGGAACTGGATCCAGATATGATCACCACAGTGGGGCCGGGGTGGAGGGTGGGGAGTGGCCCAGACGGAGGTGCAACGGCCCGGGCCAGGGGCCGACAAACACTAACAGTACCCCTTCCCATTGCAGCACAAGGCATTCTGGAGGTGCACAAGGTGGAGGTTGCGGAGGAGCAAGAGGAGGACGAGGCAGGCCTGGCAGCTCTCCATCACCAGGTGGGCAACCCTCCATGATGGGGTACACTGGCCAGGGGGCCACAGGGGGTCTGGGGGTGGAGGTACAGGGGGGCACCAGGGGGCATGCAACCACAACCAGCAGGGTTCAAAAGAGGCAGGGGTGTGGGGGCAGGTTGGAGGGGCTGTTGGGTCCACAGTGGCTCCCATGGCACACCTGACCATCACGGGCCCCTCCCACAGTGATCAGCTGCTGGGGGGCCATCCCTCGATAGGGCAGGGCAGGGGGACCCCACAGGGGAGGGCTGAGGGTAGCTTTCATACTATGAGGGCCGCCCCACCGGACATCCCGGGTCAGGCGTTAGCAGCCAGCGGGGCACACAGGCCAGAAGCACTAACGTTCTGTCCAACCTCTTGTTCACAGACCAGGTGCCCGCTCACATGAGGGATGCAGCTGCCAGCAGTGTGGAGCGGAACTGGGAGATGTGGGCCAGGAACTGGTACCGGAGGGAAGACCTCGGCAGGGTGCTGCTGGAGGAGTCACAATGGTTAGTCGAGGTGCACTCCCGGGAGCTCGCGCTCACCAGAGAGCTCATCAGAGGGGAGGTGGAAAGGGACCTGGATATCCTGGCTGCCGTGATGGCCCAGTACCACACCGAGCACCTCTGGGACAGGTGCCAGTCTGCTGCCCTCCAACGTGAGCAGCGGCGCGCCTGTGACGGGCTGGAGGGTCAGGCCACATGGATCATGGACCTCATGGGGGAGGCCATGGAGGGCCTGTGGTGTGACCCCCAGTGCGACAGTCCCTGCCATGCCGCAGGAGGGTCGGCAGCCGACCAACACCATGGCAGCTTCCCACTGGTGCAGGAGCCCCCCACTGCACCTTGGCCACCCGTGGTTCCCCCAGAAGCAACCCTATCCAGACCTGGTCCACGGGGTCCCCCTCCCCCACATAGGGCAACTGGACTCGCTCGTGGGGCCGACCTTCCAGACCTTGCACCCCCCATGGTCCCGCCCCTGCTGCCACCCCAACCCCTCCACTGGGAGGCGATGCTCCCACCCAAGTAGAGTGCACCCAGGATGACCAACCACCCATGGTCGTTGCCCCACCCCCTCCAGTAAGGATGCAGCACCCCAGGCCCCTAGGGGTAGGGGGTGCAACACTGGGGGGCCACACTGGGATTCAGGGGACCTGCGCAAGGCAGGACCCCAGTAGGAAACACATTGTAAACCCACTCAGAGCACATGCACTACACGAGCTGGGGAGCGATGGCCATTGCCCAAGGCACCTGTACAGGCTTTGTGATGCTGTACTGGAATTGGCATGGGCCATAATAATACTATGGGTGGGCCTTCCAGGGCTCACACAAACAGGGATTGTCCTACGGCATGTGTTATGCTTGTGTGGGGCATAGGGGGCTCCCTGGATGACCACGGGGCACCCAGTGACCCAGGCCCCAACATGGGAAAGAGATGAGTGCACACGGGGATCACTTACCCGATGCAGAGACCATCAGTGGAGGCCAGTGTGGAGCGACCAGTAGATGACAGGGAGGCCAGGCCATCTGACCGGTGAATGCTGAGGTTGGTTGCACCTAGGGCATGCCAGCCTGTGAGCCCTGGTGGTGTACCCAAGAGGGGTAGAGGGTGCCCCAGACATTAACCCCTCCCCCCTTCCATTGTACAGTTCCCCCTCCAATAAATGTGCTGTATCTCTACCTTGATGTTGCTTCATCTGTCCCAGGACTTGGGGTGGGGGGCGGTATGCAGGGGTCATTGGCAGGTTGGGGGCTCTGTACAGTGCCTGCCCAGCCGACAGGGCCAGGGGCTTGCCCAGTGAGGCCTCATGCAGTTGAGGTGGCTGTAACAGGTGTACATGGAACCTGCGCAGGTGAGTCAGAGAGTGTCGACAGGCATGGCACTGCGGGGCCCGAGCACCCCATGGCCGACTGTGAGGAGAGGGCTATCACACCCAGTTAACCCATGGGACCCTTTCCTGGGACCCCCTAGCCCACACATGGAACAGAGGCACGGTTGCAGGTAATGGGTAGTACCTTTATTGAAGGGGTTCCCAGGACTATGGATATGGCTGTGGGTCGGGCGCTGCCCGGCGTTCTGCTGCCTGGGCAACGATGCGGTGGCAGTTGGCATCCCTGTTCTCCTCTGAGATGCGCCAGAACACCCCTCCCTGGGCATGTTGGTACAGGGGCACTGGGCTGGCCCTGTGCACCGGTGGTGGGTTGTCCAGGACAGCACCCCCTGTCTCACATACATTGTTCAGGATGCATGCTACCAGGACGAGGATGGGGGTGTGGTCCAGGTCAAATTGGCTCCTGTTTATCAGTAGGTGCCAATGCGTCTTGAGGAGCCCGAAGGCCCGCTCCACCATGCTGCGTGAGGATGACAGGCGCTCATTGCACAGGCAGCGGTCGGGGTTGTGCGCCACTGGATAGGCTCGCATAATCCATGGGCTGAGCGGGTAGTTGGGGTCCCCTATCACAATAGGGGCCATGGGAACACCCTCTATCACGCGGTACAGGTTGGGGGCGATCTCCCCATCAAACATGTGTGCATAGAAGGGGGAGGCATGCAGGATATGCGCGTTGTGGCTCTGCCCCAGCTGGCCTGTGTAGACATCTATGAACAGGCCCCTATCATCCACTAAGGCCTGCAGATTGATGGAGAAGGCCTGTTTTCAGTTCATGTAGTTGATCTTTGCATGAGGGGGGCATATGATGGGGATGTGGGTGCTGCCAATGGCCCCGATGCAATGTGGGAACCCCATTTCCTCGAACCCACGCAACACCTCCTCGGGGTCCCGGAGCTGGATGACCAGCTCCAAGAGGAGCTCCATGAGGGCCCTGTTCACTGTGGTGGTGCCCACCTTGAACTGCTCCCCCACGCTCCTCCAGGAATCGGGGGTGGCCAGCCGCCACACCGCCATGGCCACGCGCATCCCTGGCAACAGTGGGAAGCACATGTTCATCTCCCACCTCCAGAGGCGGGGGTTGAGGAGCTCACACAAGCGGGTCAGGAGGGAGCGGGGCATCCAGAAGTGGTCCGACCATTCCCCGTTAGTCAAGGTGGCCAACATGTTCTCCCACCAGTTGTTGGTGCGGGACCATGACCAGTGCCATCGCAGGGTTGGTAGGGTCACGTGGCGGGTGTATACATTGAAGGTCCGTCGGGCCAGGAAGAGCTTGCCTTGCTAGGACCCCGCAGAGCCCAACAGGGTGCGGTGTTGGATGGACAGCCGCCCGCCTCACCCATCACATGATCGCCACCCTCCTGAGGTTTGCTGGCCTCCACCGCCGTGCCCCCAGGGGGACAGACCGTCGACCTGGAAGGCAGAGCTGGGCTATCTGCTGCAGCAGCATGTGCAGCAGCAGGAGGGCTGCGCCCAGGAGGTGCAGCAGCACGTCCCTGGGCTGTGGGTCCTCGTCCCCCGGCAGCATGGTTATGCAGCTCCCCACTCGAAGCCACCCTCCATTGGCACATACCCTGGCTGCAGCGCGCTCCGCTGTATGGTCTGTGCCCATGGCCCACTCTCCCCTAGTATTGCGGGAGCTCCTCTGTGTCCATGCAGCCCGGGATCACCGGTCTCTGCGTACTGCTCAATCCTGTGCTACAGCCCCTCCGCCCCATGCCCAACCGCCTGAAGTGGATCCTATATGTACTGTGTAGGCCAGTGGGGGCAGGGCACCAATTGGTGCTGCACTGGGGGTGTGCTGGGGCTGCCACTGGGTGCCAAGTTCGGCTGAGCATCCTCGTGAGTGCGCCAACCGCTGGGGGGGATGGGACCGTGCGCACCCCAGGGTACCCCTGCCTCCACACCCACACTAGAGTCCCCCCTGCCAGGGTCTGCCTTTGCATGCTGCAGCTGTTCACGGTGTGGATACAATACCTGGCTTGGCTCATTGGCCTGGCGCAGTGCCTGGCCATGGCCTCCTTCCTCTCTCGGTACCTTTGTGGCATCCCTTCTGTCCTGTGTGTGGGTTGAGGCTCCCCATCCCCATTGGGCCAGGCTATATCTGTCATGCAAGGCCTCCTGTGGGTGAGGGTAGCACTCATTCTATGCTCATCACAGTTGCTGCAACCCTCCATCTCCCACCTGTCGCTTCGCTGGAGTGGGCCCCACCCCTGCTATGGCCGGTCGTTCTGAGGGGCACTCAACTGGGGGTGTACGGGAGGGGTGGTCACCCTGTGCGGACATGCTGTTGGCAGCCCACTGGCTGAGCCCTGATGTACAGCTGTTGGTGGGCGACCCCCTGTCAGTGGAGGATGGCTTACGTCTCGTGTCGTGTTACATGTGGACAATGGGTCACCCGTTCAGGGCCCCAGCATGCTGGGGCTGTTCCCTCAAGCTCATCTTCACCCCCCTGTTTCAGCCTCTTTGGGGGCACCCACCCCCCATTGTTTTGCTGTGGATCGCTGCGGAGTTAATGGCGGCTCGCCTGCTGATGGAGCTACCCGGGTTCAGCCCCGCCTTGCTGTCTGGGGGGTCCCTCTGTTGTTACCCTGTACACCGGCAGCCTCCATCATGCCCAAGGCATCCCGCACGTGCCCTCGGACATGGGGGCCCTCCTGTGGGACCTGGGCTTGCTGTCCCCCAAGGTTGGTGGCCCACTCTGGACCGGGGACCCCTCTGCTGAGGAGCTGCCCTGGTGCCCTCGCCAGCTCGGTGTTCAGGGGGTGTGTTTGGTTATACTGGTGGGATCCGGGCCTGTGGGGTGGGAGCCGGTTGTGTGGTGTGTGTTCTCCCGGTGACTTCACTGATGTGTGCTGCTGCCTGGCCTGGCTCTTGGGCTGGTATAGGCGGTGGGTGTTTTGCCAGGCACCCCCTGGACTCGCCTGTGCGTTGGTGTGACCCTGCCCCTCCCCTCCACTCCCCTTTGCTGTCACCCCCTGTTGGTGAGGACCATCAATGGTGGTGGCGATGGATGGGCAGTGGCACCATGGGCGCTGGGCAGCTGAGCATGAGTAGGGGTTGTTTTCAGGGCCCTGTCCCTGTGTCCCTGCAGGGGTGTGTGTGTGTTCTGTTCCTTGGTGCCTGGGGCTGGCTCTAATGGCTGTCTACTCTCCCTCTGTCCCATTCAGTGCAAGCCATGATCGCGGAGCAGACACAGGAGCAGGGGGAGTTATTGGAGCTCCTCCTGCACATCATGGAGTGGCTGCACCACCTGGATCACGCGCAGGTCGAGCGCTGGCGCCGGGTCCAGGGTCGCTGGTACTACTGACCGGGGGTAGTCCCGGGCCTGCCGCTGCTGGCGCTGCCCCCCTTCTATTGCCCCGTCCCCCTCCCTGCCCTATGGTTGTTGCCCCCTTTTGCTGGTTTCCTGTTTTATTAAAGGTGTTTGTGTTCCTTCCCGGTGTGTCTGTGTTGTGCTTTGCTTGACCTCTCCCCTTGTGTGGGTGCCTCTGTGGGGGGTGTTGCGGGGTTGCCTTTGTTGTGTGGGTGCCTTCCCCCCTTTGCCCCCCATGGTCCGTGGGCCTATCCCTGTGTGCTTCTGTTGCCTGCTGAGTGTGTGCTGCTCTGCTGGGGGGGGGGTTGGTGCTGGGCCTTCTGGGCTCTGTTCCAGGGCTGTGCGGAGCCGGCTCCTTTATAGCGACAGTCATCCCATCTCCCTCCTGCCCGTGTGGTTCCTGGTGGCTTGGGGGCGGGGCTGCATTGCATGGCTTCATTTGCCCTCAGTTGACCATGTTGTATCATCGCTGTACTGGGCAGGGCTACTCTGCCGGTCCCAGCCGTCTGTGTGATTGCACAGGTGTTTACTGGGTGCTTCCCGGGGTGGGTGTTTGGCCACTGGGTGTTTTCTGGTCCCTCCCCTTTTCTTACCACAACCCCCAGTGGCACTGTCCATATGCCGCTGGGTGTTCACTCGGTGTGCTCACCCACCCATCCACACCCATCTCCACCCATCGGCGCTACTGCGCCGTCCGTGTAAAAAAGGCCTAAGTTGTAGTTTGTAAGCAGGGGCATGGTCATGTCTTCAATTTAATTATTGTTCCATGCCGGGTACATTTCTGGCACTATTAAAATACTTAATAACAGTAAGAAACTAGTTTCTGGTGTGACATAGACCCTTTTTACAAAAGCCGCAGCTGCGGGCCGATGGGTGTGCATGCAGCAGCACGGGCGGTGTAAACGGGCCCACACCAATCCCCCACGCAAGGAGCAATCACCGTTTTGGCCAATTGCTCCATGGATGGGTGATGGGTGGAGGTGGGTGGTTATACATGTTTTACAGGAGCACACATGCACCCAAACCCACTTGCCGCCACAGTCACCTGGGCGGCATCCAATCATGCCCACACGGTAGACCTGCATGGGCATAAGTGGGGGTGTCTCATGTAAAAAGAGTCTGTAGTGGCATCCCACAATGGAATCTCACGTGGAGCTGACAGGTGTACCACAGATGCGGTACCATATCCGGGGAATCACCAACCAAAAAGTTTAGTGTAACATAGAAATGTTTGCTGGACACACAACCTTACTGGAAAAAGGAAAAGGTTACCATAATTAACGTTTATGTTCATTTAAATATAACAACCCCTGAAGGAGCTATAACTAACTGTGGTGCAGTTTTGCATGTGTTCCTATTTATAGTTTCTTCATGGGCCCCGTGTGTTGGAAGACCCCTCCTGAATAGTTGTGGGCATGCCATACACTTTTGCTCCCTTAGTTTGAGCCTTTGTGGGCCAATATTTTATGCCAGTGCTTCTTTCACTCATGTTGTCATTTCAAATGTATTTCCTGGACCCCATGAATTGGGGACTTCACAGGTAATGGTCTACCTTTTATTCAATTTGGCCCTGTCAGGGATGGTTCCTTCACAGGGGCATTGGAGTACAGACCCACCAAGTGCCCCAGCTTCCAACTTGCCAGTACACAATCGGGACCCTTTATCCAATCTTTCTGAAACTTGGAAGGGATAGTTCCTTTGGTGAGTGGTACAATCTGTCCACATTTCATCCAAATTGAATGGGAAAGCAAAGATGTTACAGCCAGATATGCATGCACAAACCATGGTGCTTATAAAATTGGGACCTTTTATCCAATTTTTCTGAAATTTAGCATGAATGACTCCTTTCATAATGTTTACAGTCTTTCCAAGCTTATTTATTTTATTAATTTATTCCTTGGCATAGACTCAGCATGGCTTACAAATGATAGAAAACAGTAAAATGCAAAAACAACCCCTTAAACAATCCCAAACCTTCGCACAAGCCCCCACAAAACCCATCCAATACCATTTTCCCATTCCCCACATCCAACACATTTACCCCAAACCCACCCAACAAACCCCCCATCCCCTATCCCTGCCCACCAAAAGCCTTTACAAACAGGAAGGTCTTGCACTGTCTCTGGAAGACACTCAGGTTCAATCTCAAATGAACCTCCAAGGGAAGGGTGTTCCATAGCATTGCAACAGCAAATGAGAATGTCTCCCTGCGAGCCCTTGTTGTACAAACAAGACTAACTGATGGTACCCAGAGGGAGGCACTCCCAGCTGATCACAAGGACCTCAATGGGGAATGGAAAGACAGGCAGTCTCTCAGATATGTGGGGCCCAGACCATTTAGGGCTTTAAAGGTCAAAATGAGCACCTTGAATTGTGCAATGAAAGTGATAGGGATCCAGTGCAGATTTTAGAGCACCAGTGTAAGGTGCTCCAGCATCTCACCCCTGCCCCCCCAAAATGAGGTAAGCTACCACATTCTGCACCAGCTGCAGCTTCCAAACAGTCATCAAGTGTAGCCCCATGTAGAGTGCATTGCAGTAATCTAGCCTTGAGTTGTTTAAAGTATGCATGACAGTGTCCAGATCCAAATCAGAAAAAAGACCACATCCTCCTTGCTAGATGGAGTTGGTAAAAAGTGGTTCTGTCCACTGCCACAACCTGACAATCTATGTGCAGCAAGGGGTCCAGAATCACTCCAATGCTGTGAATCTGATTGACCAGAGGAATCAACAACAATCAATAACTCCCATCAATAACGGCAGTCCAAATCTCCTTTTAACTGCACCACCTGCTCTGGCACCAGCAGCCACCTCTCTCCTCCTGACTCCAGTCTGCCTTGTGCTGCTGCTGCTGCTTCCACGCTCACACCACGGCTCCCGCACTGTGCAGGACAGGTGAGGCAGCACTCAGTTCAACTTCAGAAGGTTGCTACCTTGTAAACACAGTTATTCAAGATGGCTCCTAACATTCTCACATTTATGAGAATGTCCATATTTGAGATTGGGCATTTTTACACACACCTTAAAGTTCCAGATGTTTCAATGTTCTGGGTTTACAAGTCCACAAGTAAGTTCCTGGGTGCATTCTTCACACACACACACTGCCCTGAGGCAGCCTAAAGTATCCACAGCTTTAGATGTGACAGACTGCCATGGAAACCAAGTGACCACAGTTGCCTGAAGTAAAGCAGTTTACTAGGAGAACTTTTTACACACAAACGTTCTGGGAGAAGTTCTATGCAGAAGTTCAAAGATCCAGACTTTTAAGATCTGGGTGAGTGATTTAGACACACAAAGTTCAGAATGTAACAGCAAACATGCAGGAGAAATGTAGGTGTAAAAACACCCAATATTTGGAGCTATCTCGAAGAACCTTGTTTTCAAGGTAGCAACCTTCTCACCACTGCACCAGACTGAACTTTCCCCACATGCTAGGGGAGGGGAGGGGTTTCATGCCACATGTACACTTCCGGTTGGGTTGGGGGCACATGGCAGCCAGGGCCAGTCTCAGTCAGATGATTAAAAAAAATAAAAAATAAAAGCTAATAGGATTCACAGAGATTTGTCACAGGGGCAGTGGGTTCAGGCTGGCCTGACCCTGCCTGGTCATGGTGGCAGCAGGGTGCGAAGAGGGTAGCCCTGTCGGGGGCCAACATCCAGTCCAGCGTATCCTTACCTGTCAGCTGTGGGAGCCTGGAGTCTGACACTAGCGTGAGGGCATAGCCGGCGACCCGCAGGTAAAAAAGTTTCCAGTGAGTCTGTGGCAGCATGCGAAGGGGGTAGCGCTGTCGGGGGTCGACATCCAGTCCAGTGGATCCTTACCTGTCAGCTGTGGGGAACCTGGAGTCTGGCACTAGCGCGGGGACGGAGCGGGCGACCTGCAGGTAGAAAAGTTTCCAGTGATCCTGCGGCAGCGCCATAGGTGTGCGGTATGGTCGCACGCCTAAGGGCTGCACGCACAAGGACACAAGCCCTTTGGAGCACCCTTAGGTGTTCCCGGAAGTGAGGCCTGGGGCCCTGGCCGCTTGCAGCTCAAGGCTTGGCAGGGCAGTTGCCTGAGGTATCTGGAGCAGGGGGTTACCTAAGACCCTGTCCCTATGGTGGGGAGGAGAAATACCCAGAAGACCAAGCTCCAGGCAGCTGCGCCTTCACTAGACCATCTGCAGGTGGGGCAGCAGAGCCTTGACAAATTTTACTCTCTGCGCTCACTGACTCATGGCCAGGGCCCCAAGTCTTCTGCACTTCTGCGATTCGCGGAATTTTCACAGAATCCTGCCCTAGGCAGGATTATCGCAGAAACTGGGGAAATCCCCGTGGAATTTCCCTTCCTTGGTGGTGAGTCAATCCAGGATTTTCTTTATTCAGGCCACAAGCCAATCAGGGGCTTGCGTGGCCTTTATAAAGCAGGTCACATCAGCACATGTCACTTATGGTCCAGAATCCACTTGAGACCGCCGCTGCCGCCGAGGGATCCGACTCCAGCCGCCGCTTCTCCGGCTGCTCTGGGATCGCTGCTGCTGCTGCTGCCGCCACTGAAAGACTCGAGCCCAACCTCCAGCTGCTGCTTCTCCAGTCGCTCGAGGGATCGACGCCACTCCAGCATAAGGTAAGTAGGTGGTGGGGTGTGTGTGTTCTCCTGGGGGGGGGGCTCTGCGTGCTCTGCATTTTACAGTTTGGGGGGGAGGGGGTCCCGCTGCACGCTCTGC
>QEPC01002494.1:806497-842992 GCA_003113815.1 Sphenodon punctatus
TCCCGCTGTGCGCTCTGCATTTTACAGTTTGTGTGTGTAATGTGCGTGTAACATGGCAAAAACACACTTTGCCATGTGTTTTTGTGGGTGGGTTTCCTGCTTTGCCATGTGGTTTTTCTGGGTGGGTTTCCTGCTTTGCCATGTGAGTCACAGAATTTTGCCATATGGGTCGCAGAATTTTCCATTTTGGGTCGCAGAATTTTGGAAAATATTTTGCAGAAGAATCGGGGCCCTGCTCATGGCTTGTCCCAGGGCCAGCTTATTCAAGCAATGGATTTAGCTATGTCTAGGGGGCTAACTTCAGCCTTTAGCCGCGGTCGGGGTGGTGAGTTGGAGCGGCAACCTAACAAGCATGTGGGAGAGAGAGGGTCCAAGGAATCCCCCCCATCAAGCACCGGAACAGACTGAGCCATAGCACCTGCGGGACCCGGGCGGGCTACTTAACTTCAGCCTCTAGCCGTGGTGACACCGGCGGTGTGCGCCGGGGGCTGCGCGACTAAGGGCTGTGCATGCAAGGGCGTGCCCTTGTGCGTGTGGCCTTAGGCGGGCCGCCGGGGGTGCCAGGCTCTAACCTCTGTCTAAGTTTACCTTTAATCTCTCTGTATTCCAGTCAAGTAAGAGGTTGAAGGCAGGGGAGATGGCCTCCGCAGATTTGGCAGGCTTGCCTGCCAAGGCTGCTAAACAGAAGACACTAGAGTCCTTTTTTGGCAGGTCTGCAGTAAGAAAAGTAGCGGTATTGTCATCACCGCCAGGGCCCTTACTTTCAAATCGCTTCCAGCCCCTAGTGGGGCTGAGGAGCCTAATAACAGTGCCTGTATGGACCCCGCGTATGGAGCAGCTCGAGATTGCGGGGACGCACCCGCAGTGTCACCATCTGCTATGGGACAAAGGGGGAAGGACCCAGTGAAGGATGGGAAATTAGCAGCCTTTCTCACAGAGCACGTAGTACTCACGGCTGAGACCCTATACTTTATGTTTATGAAGCTAACACAATTCCAGTGAAAATTGGAGAATATTGAAAGGCTTATTCAGGAGAAGGTCGGGGATATACCCCGGGCATTGGAATCAGGACCCTCTATGCCTGCTCCCACTGTAGTAGCAAGAAATCTGGAACCTGCTCACCAAGTTGTGCCCACGCCAGCACGGTCCGAGCATTCTCCCCCGACGCTGACTCAGGGTACCAACACTACCATCAAGTGGGTAGAGAGTGTGGGGGCTTTTGGGCTACTGAAGGACTATTGTTTACTATTCTGCCAGAAAGAGGGGGGCGGGTTACCAGGTGGGTTACTGCCCTAGATGCAGCAGAGCACCTAAGGCCTTTATTGAGAAGTAAGAAACTGGTGATCACTAGGAGAGAGATCTTGTCTGTAAACCACTTGATCATGGCCGAGGACAGACAAATGATTATAGTGTCCTTTTCAACAGCGAGTATTATCCCCCATATTCTCGAGGTGACAAAACAACTAGAAAAACAGGCAGTGGTGGTCTCACGTGTCTTCCAGAGTTGTCCCCATTTTCAGGGGCGGGCATTGGGGAATCCACCTGAGCAGCCAGCAAGGAGGAGTTTGGGGATACCTCGGGCTGGTCAGTTATCTCTTGGTCCCCAGGCCCCTGATATTCCACCTAGAACCAACAAGCCCAAAGGAGTGGGAAGTCCTCCCCTGACATCCCCCGGTACTCTCGAAGTGGAAACAGCACCTGGGGTCCCAAGAACGTTACCTGCCTTACCGCCAAGAAGCGGGGCATCTGGGGGGGGCCTCTTGGTGAGGGGTCCCAGTAAGAGAGGGTGATGATGCCCGCTCGGCCTATTTTACCCCTAGAGGATCCACAGAGGCAATTTTTGGAACATCTGGAGTCACTGCAGAGACAGTTAGGGGAAATGCGAGCTGCGGAAAGTAAGCCCCATTTAGCTACCCCACCCCCAGCTACCTCGTCTTCATATGCATGGACCCAATCGTTTAGCTGGCAGTCTCCAGGAGGATATGAGGGCACAAGAGTAGAGGTGCAGGCAGGGTTAGCAGTCTTTAGCTCAACCCCTCGTAGTGGGTCTAGTCGAAGACCCATGCCCAGGGAGATTTACCCTGGAGGGGGAGGGGCATCAGCTAAGAAGGATGTGCAATCCCTGGAACACCCCCAGACGAGGGGGGAGAGGGCCTCTCAGGTGGATATGTCATCTGAGAGGAACCCTGGCCTAGATATTTCGGTCATGCAGGGGACAGTACAGGCCGAGTGCCCCCCAGGAACCTCGTTGATTATGATGGAGCCCTGCCAACTAGCTCCCCCACCTGTTCTGGGGAGGGTACTGAGACAATGAACCAGATAGCCCGAGGGACAGTGACATGAGGCCCGGGAGGAAGTATCCTTCCAATTGTCATCCTGGAATATCTCAGGGTAGAGGGCGCATTATACAGACCCAGAATTTTATAACTTCCTTATTTTGCACAATATAATCTTACTACAAGAAACTTGGTTGGCGGATCCTCCATTCAAGGACAGATGGAGGGGTTTTGAAATGTTCTGGGTGGATGCAATCCCCTCGTTAGCCCATGGACGGCCGAGCGGCAGTGTTGCGCTACTAGTAGCATCCAAATTGTCAGCTAAGGTTGACCTAATAAGTTCCATCAAGGCCTATTTTGACCTCTTTCATTGCCTCCTCCCTAGTGGGTGGGAACTGCTGATAGGCATCGCCTACATCCCTCCAGATTATTCTCCTTATTATGACCCAGAAATTTGAACTCAGATAGGGGATTTAGTGGATGAGGCTGTGACCCAATTCCCGGAGGCCTGGTTAGTAGTGGGAGGTGATTTCAATGCTAGAGTAGGGGACTCCACAAGTATTGAGATTGCACCTGGATGGGAGGACTCATCAGATAAAAGCTTTGCGATCCCGCCACATTTTTCCAAAGATAGAACCATAGGGCAGAGGAAGCACCTATTTGGAAAAGTATTAGCCTAATTAGATCTTATTATAATCAATGGGAGAGTTGAAAGAGATTGGGAGGGAAACTTCACATACCACTCTTGTCAGGGCTCCAGTGTCCTTGATTTTCTATTAATCCCTCCTTATCTATTCCCTTTAGTCCATGGGTTCCAGGTTGCACCATTAGGTGTGTCCAATCATCTCCCTTTGGAATTGGATTTGCGGACTCCCAGGAGCCGCACGTCTGACAAAGGGATAATAGGAACAGGGGAAGCCAGTGCTCCTGCCTGCCAACATAAAAAATGGTTGGAAGATGTACATAGGGCTGTCACTAACATGGTGGAATCGCCGGAGGCGGTTGCTCTGTGGTCAGATTTGGCAGCACAGAGATTAGATATTATCTCCGGGTACAATAAACTGTTAACATTACTTAATCCGGTCATTACCACCAGAAAGCCCTATGATAGGAGAGCAACTTCTGCATGTACCACCCTGGCTTGGTTCAATGCTAAATGCCCTAAGGCAAGGGCTTTACTGAGATGTGAGGCAAGGGACTTGAGGAATAGGCCTGACCGAAACTCAAGGCTGAAATTGTCTCAAGTGCGAAAAAACTACCGTAATCTATTGGTGGTTAAGTTGTGAAGTTCACAGAAAGCGGCATGGGATACCCTTATTAAGGCAGCCAATGAGAAAGACTCCCGGAAAATTTGGGCGATTATTCGCCAAGCGCTAAAGGCGGGAGAAGGCCAGGATAAAAATGCGTTACATCCCGAGGTATGGCAATCTTTTTATAAAGCCCTTTTTGCCAAAGCCAAGGTGGGGGATGGCGAATTGCTTATCACACCCCTAAATAGATTGCAGAGCTGGCCCCCTGTCTCGGTGGAGGAGGTGGTCCTACTCATAGGGGAGTTAAGAAATGGAAAGGCACCTGGCCCAGATTTCATTACTGCTGAACTTTTGAAAAGCGAGCCAGCTAGGTGGGCAGGTTGGCTGGCCCCTGTATTCTCTCATATTAATGAAACGGGTAGATTCCCACCCGCCTGGCTTTCCAGTATTATTGTTCCTATATATAAAAAGGGGGACCCTATGAATCCGGCTAATTATCGGCCCATCAGTCTGCTGTGTGTGGTAGCAAAATTATACACCAAGTTACATCTGAATAAACTCCAGGCATGGGTTGAGACTCGAGGCAGAAGATTCTCGAGCCAGAGCAGGCAGGGTTCCGAAAGGGCATGGCCACAACTGACCATATTTTTGTTTTGTCAACATTGATTGAGAAACTGGTTTTTGAACGAAGGAAGCTTTTTCTGTGTTTTATAGACCTGCAAAAGGCCTTTGATTCAATCAGCAGGGAACGTCTCTGGGCCAAGTTGCATGCACTGGACATAGAACCTCGACTGTTATACTTAATTATTAAGTTACACACAGGGAACGCTCTGAGGGTGAGGGTGAACCGTGAGGGCGCCCTGTCTGATCCAGTGCAGGTGAAAGTGGGAGTAAGACAGGGGTGTCTGCTAGCTCCCATTCTTTTCAACCTTTATGTAAATGATTTCATCCAGTGCATGAAAGCAGTTGATACACATGCTCCTAAGGTTGGGGACTGCCGTGTGCCGTTACTGCTTTATGCAGATGATACGGTACTAATTTCACAGTCCCAGATAGGCCTGAGGCGAGCCATGACTAATTTCGGAGAGTACTGCCGAGCAGAAATGCTGACTATAAACTTCGCAAAGACCAAGGTACTGGTAGTGGGAGCGGGAGGCCTGCAGAAATTGCAGCACTGTGAAATTAGATCTAACCCTATTGAGCAGGTCCAAACTTTCACCTACTTAGGAGTGATCTTTTCAGCTTTCAAGGGATGGACGGCCCATTTCACCGCTTTCTTTGGGCAAGGGGGGGAAACAGATTCTCCCTGCGCTACACTTATTTAGAGCAAAAGTTGTGGGACAACTATTATATGCTTTCCCGATGTGGGGAGGGGTGTTCCTTTATAAACTGGAAAGTCTGCAGAATAAGTTTCTGAGAGGAACACCCCAGGTGATTCTGAGGATGGAGACTTGTCATCCCCTGCTCAGAACCCATGCCCTACAGACATTGCTGGCTTACTGGATTAGGCTGGTCTGTTTCACCACGCTCCTTAAAGGCTCACTGGTGGGCTCATCTATTACAGCTGGCCTTGGAGCCAATTGGAAGTCCATGACATGCCAGGAAATACACAAGTTAGGACTTTCCCCTGCATATATAGGATATCTTTGACTAGATGCTGCCAAGGCGTTGCTCAAAAGAAGACTGCGGGATCAGGCCCTCCAAGAGGAGTACACTCTCTTGGCCACGCAGAGGGTGGCACCTGATTTTATACCTTACAGACCTTCTCTTTCAGGCAGTTACTATCTCTTCACATGGCAGGATTCCAATAAGTGCACAGCTTTCTTTAGATTAAGAGCCAATGTTTTTCCTTCTGCATTTTTGGACGGGAGATATGCTGGCATCCCATGGGAGCAGCGACGATGCCCCCTATGTCAGTTGGGGGAAGGGGACACGCAAGACCATATCATTGGCCGCTGTCCTGCTTTTGCAGGCCCTAGGTATAAGTTCCTGGGGAAATTACTGTTAGACAACGACCCCTCGGAGGGAGGAGGGCAGAACTTCCTGAACCTCATTGACTCAGAAACCTCAAGAGTAGTGGCTAATTTCTGTTGGGCAGCAATCCAGATTAGGACAAGGGTTTTTCTCCCCTCATTGGGTGTATGAGGTGGGACCTTTATGACTTACTGGGTATCGAATTGTGGACATTGCATACAATAACAATAGTGAATGAGCTGTTTTAATTTGTGAATTTTGTTTATTATATTTTACATTTATTATACATACTGGCTATGGTATATTTTATATTTGTTATATACTTGTTATGGCTTTATTGCTAAGCAATAAAACTTATTGATTGATACATCTAGGGGGCCTAGTGTATCCCCCACCTTTAACGCGGCCGAGTCATGACCATTGCCTGCCGATCCTGTTTTGTGGTGCCTGGACCCCTATTTCACACATGAGTCTGAGCAGTCTTCATCCGTGAACTCTAACTCTAAGGCGACTGTGGGCCCTAGTTATGTGGAGATGTTGGGGAAACAATGTGCACTCATGGGGGACCTGATCTCCCAAATGTTGGGCAAATTTGGGGACATTATTGCCCTTATTCAAGGACAACATGGACAGTTAACATCTATTCTACAGCAGCTTATAGACCTTAAAGTTCAACAGGTGGGAACGCTACCAAGGGATGGTTATGGTATCGAGACTACCAAGGGCCAGGGAAACTGGGTGGAGGGGTAAGTGGGGATAGATAGGGGGAGGCCTTTGGGAAATGTAAACGCCCAAGGCAGGGAAGGAGGGAGTAAGGTCCAAAATTAGGAAGTTGGTGCCAGTAACTGGGGCAGTAGCCCTCAAAATCTTTCCCCTGCCCAATGGGCTGTTTCCCAGGTGGAATTCCATACCCAAAATATTGCACAATTTAGTCACCTTATTGGGATGGATTCTGCCGGGTGCGATTAGATCATTCCAGGCACTGCCTGCCAGTGCCCGGTGCCAGAGACTCATAATCTATTTCATCATGCCACATATCGTCTCCAGAGTTATGGACCAGGCAGCTCTACTTGTCTCCTGGGGTGTTTATGTAGGGGAGGTACTGAAGGACTTAGTTGTCCACCCTTTGGTTAAGTCGCAGATTGCCCAGCCTACTGGTTCTGCCAACTCTGGGCCAACGGGCGGGATTCCTGAGGAGCCCAAGTTTATTTCAGCTTCATCCCAGGGGATATCAATCAAGGAGTGATTGTGTAAAATCACGGATGGGTGTGCCCAGTAGAGGAGCTCTTAGGTGGAGTTACTTCTCCCAAAGACTTCCTTGTCTTCTACTTATATAGCTCCCCAGGTGGATGCTAGCTCCCTCAAGAGCCAAGAGCGGGCACTTGATGGTGGGCCATCATTAATAGAAGTAGGGCTGGCCAAGTCAGGGGACCTGGGGCAGGATAGGGCGGCAGGGGAGGATCATCGAGGAGCTTTGTCAGAATGGTCACTCAAGGACCAAAGCCGGGCCGAGGGGGTCATGTTGGGGGTTGCCTGTTGATATTTCACTGGCCCTAGGAGCCTGGGGTGCAGGGTCGGTTGTTGGAACATTGGTGTGTGGGGGAGTCAAGAGTTGGGGAGCCAGACTTCATCAAGTATATCGGAGAGTTTGGGCTACTTTGCCTCCAGGAGACCTGGGCAGTAGTGCCGTTGGTGCTGCTGGCAGCTTTAGCCCATCTTAAAGCAGTTTCCCTCCCTGTAATACCCTTGGCCCATAGGGGGCATGCTTGTGGGGGTCTGGCGTGTCTCTTGCATGAGACATATTATGATAAGCTTATTTCTATCGTAAAAAAACCCCCATTTCTATTGGGTTTAATTCTTTTGTTGGGAGGTAGAAAACTTATAATTTTTAATGTGCATCTCCTGCCTCACAATGTACCATGGTATGACCCCATGACCTGGGATAAGCTAGAAACTGCGATAGATGATACTCCGATAGCTAATCCCAATAGTTATTTTTTCCTGGTGGGCGACTTTAATGCCAGGTTGGGACAGGACGATCAAGCACTGGCTGCCCATGGTGTTTTTGCTCCCCCATTGGTCTATCCATCATTATTACCTCGCCAATCCAAGGATCACATTATTAATATGGGGAGGGGATTTTTCTGGCAAGGCTGAAGGTGGGGCTTAACCTTTGCCTTCTCAATGGGGCCTTTTTGGGAGATCTTCCAGGGGAATTTACCTTCTTGGGTGTGAGGGGCTCCAGCGTGATTGATCTTGTTTTGGTATCCCCCATTGTGTTACCCATGGATACTGGCAGATGATCACTAGCCAGTTCCTTCCCCTTCTCATTATGATACAGAAAGAACTGCACACAATAATATATACTGTACACAATATGTAGTTTTATTTATATAATGTATACAGAATCTCAGCTAAACCTAACCTATGTATAATGCAAAATATTCCTATCCTATAATCCTAATATATATAATAACACAGCCTAGTATCTAAATATCTAATCTATCTATCTATATACAACTAATATCTATATAATATATGGACAGGGGGAGATAGACAGGGGAAGGGAAAAGGAAAACTCAGAGGTATATCTACTATCTCTAATCTCTGTGTGTGTGTGTGTGTGTGTGCGCGCGTGCGCTTGTCTAAGGAATAAGGATAGGGCGGTAGTGAAGGGAATTATATATATAAGAGATTATATATATATATGTGTGTGTGTGTGTGTGTGTGTGTGTATTTCTAGTGCAAGCACCAGCAGCTTCTGTAAACACACCCTCATAAGCAAGAGAGCTAATGCAGAGTGAAGCAGCCCACCCCTACAATATTAAGGGGTGCATTGATGTCCCCTCCTGATTGGTTCTGGGAGGCAGAGGCATTGTGGACTTGCAGAGTGCCATCAACTGCTGGGATCTGCTTGCGCTTATTATTGGCCAAAGATACATCCATCAGGTCCTTGCCCTTCCAGTTCAAGAGTTCAACACTGTTTCTGGCTCCAAGATGTCTGCTCCTTCCTCCTCTAAAAACACCTGCCAGGTTGCCAGGAAATAACAAAATCAATAACTACTTTTATAATCATTATTGATTTCATCATTTTCTGTCATTTTCGTTATTGCAATAAAAAAACGAAAATGACAATTTTTGTTTTCGTTATTGATATAATGAAAATGACATGCACACCTCTTAAGACGAAGCCTTCCAAAGGTTATCTGGTGCCTGACTCATCCAGTATGGAGTGTGTCCACCTCGTGCTGGATTTGGCAGGGGATAGATTGGGAAATCTGCTGGTGTACTGATCACTCCACTGCATGGCACTTCCTGACTGCTCTAGCTGAGCTGGTCTTAGAGATGATGTTGGAATCATCCAGACTTATTGTCTTGGGTGATTTCAACATGTACGCTGAGGCTAGCCTTTCAGGGGCAGAGCAGGAGTTCATGACCACCATAAGAACCATAGGTCTATCCAACGTAATATCTGGCCCAACACATGAGGCAGGGCACACATTGGATTTAATGTTTTGCAACAGCCTGGAAATAGGGATTCCAGTTTAGAGATTTGTGGACAGAAAGCATTTCGGATGTTCGGACATTTGGTAGTTCGGTTTGAAACCCGAGTTCGAGTTCGGTTGTTCGGTTCAGCAGAGTTCGGTTTGACCGAAATTCCGAAAATAGCGCTTTGATACCGATACCGAAATAAAATAAAAAATTTGGTATCGGTATCATTTGGCCCTGAAACCACCCCTGGTCTCCATCCCTGGTGCCGGGAAGTCTGCTCCTCAGCTGCCTCCCCCTTCCAGACATGGTTTTCCCGCCCAAAGTAACATTTTTCCCATGCACAAACTCATCCAAATTCATCCAAACTTTTCGGAACTCTTCGGCCATTCGAACTTTCAGTTTGGATGTTTGGTTTGGTCATCCGAACAGGCTGAGTTCGGCCCCAACTCTGAACATCTGAACCGTGTTCGCACATCCCTATTCCAGTTATCGGGGGTGTTGTTAGAACACTGTTGTCATCGGCAGATCATTACCTTCTGAATGTACATATCCCTGCCCTTCTATGCCCTCTTTGGGGTGGTGGACCCATTAGGAGAGTCTGCCCTCAGAGACTAATGGATCCAATTGGTTTCCAGATTTCTCAGGGGGATTTACATACTATCTGCTGATGACCTGGTCATTTTATAGAATGACATCTTGACCATGGTTATCGACATGGCTGCACCCAGGTGTCTGCTCCCTCTGCTATGATAGCACAGATTCCTTGGTTTACGGAGGAGCTGAGGCAGCTGAAGTGGGAGGCTAGGCAGTTAGAGTGCAGGTGGCACTCAACTCACACTGAAGCTGACCGATTGCAGCAAAGATCATTTTTGAAGGACTATGCAATGCCTGTAATGGCGGAGAAGAAAATTCCTTCTCTACTATCATAGTGTCTGAAAATTCTCATCCAGTGGAGCTGTTCCAGGTGGTGAGAGGCCTCATTAACCCAGTCTGCCTCTGCCTGGAAATGGAGTCATTGAATGCCCATTATGACATTTTTATTAAATACTTTGCAGACAAAATTGTTTGTATGGTTTGGGTGCTGCCATTTCGCTGTCAGAATCATAATTTGAGTTTATGGAAGATTTTGTTTAAATCAGTATTGCCCACAGATGCTGGCTGTGGTTGTCAATGCCTCCCTTCAGGAGGATAGGATGTCAGACATTCTTAATACTACAGTTATCCGGTCCCTGCTTAAGAAGCCGTCTTTGGATTATGACTCCCTGGTCAGCTATTGCATTCCCATCCCCCCCACCCCTTCTGTGCCAATACCCCCCTCTCACAGGGGGACTAAGACACTCCCTCTAACAGTTTACCCACATACTCCCCATGTCCAATTCCCCCCAAACCCATCCTGTGTATGCAACAATTCCCTCCCATCTCTACATCCACATCCCCCTACTACTCCAACCCAGCCCAACCACCCCCATTTCCTCTCCCTCACCCAAGAAAATTCTTGCCTGTGGCACAACCCCATTGTCCCCATCCATGATCTATATGCCTATGCCCCCCTCTTACCAGGGGACCATGGCCCGTTTTACAAAGAAGCTCTAACACCTATAAAATGGGTGTTACATTTTATTATACATTTTGCAGGGCACCACTGCAGCCAATCGCCATGGGCCCTGTGCACACATGATGCCTCCACCCAGTTCTTCTGGGTGGAGATGGGTGTTGCCGGTGGGTTGGGAGCATTTCCCTTGGTGGAGATGGGTGGCGGCGTCTGTGTAAATGTCACTTTCGGTGGGTGTTGGTGAGTGTTTGCTCCCAGCCAACACCCATCTCCACTCATGGAGAAATGGACACCACTGCCGGTTACTCCGTGGGTGGGTGTGGGTGGAGATGGGTGTTGGCCGGGAGTAAACACTCACCAACACCCACCGAAAGTGAGTTATCTTCTCCTCTTGACCTCTTTTGTGGTGTCCCGCAAAGGGCCATTCTGTCCCCACTCCTGTTCAATGCATACATGCAGTCATTGGGTGAGATTGTGAGATGGTGTTGAGTGAATTGCCATCAATATGCTGATGACACTCAGCTGTACCTGTCATTTTCTTCAGACCCAGGCCCGGAAGTCTCTGTGCTTTCCTGGTATTTGGAAGCTGTGTGGGACTGGATGAGGCAGAGCCGACTGAAGCTGAATCCTGACAAGACGGAGGTAATGCTGGAGGGGAGAACGGTGGGTGTGACATCTCCCATCATTGACAGGGTGTGTCCTTCACTGATCTCCAAGGTGCGGAGTCTGGGGGTGCTCCTTGATTCCTGGCACCACTTGGATGTCCAGATGGAGGTGATGGCATGGTGGGCCTTCTGACAGTTGCATCTGGTTCGGCAGCTTCAACCTTACCTTTCATACTCTGACCTGGCCACCATCATTCATGCTTTTGTTACCTCAAGGCTGAACTACTGCAATTTGCTCTATGTGGGTCTACCCTTGGTGATGGTCTGGAGTTTAGATCTGGTGTAGAATGCGGCGACCCAGCTCATTATGCGGTCTGGTCACTGGGAGCACATTACAGTGGTGCTCCGTCTTCTGCACTGGCTGCCTATTTTTTTCTGGACTCGATATTCTTGCCTTTAAATCCCTACACGGCCTCAGCCTGACCTATCTTCAGGATCACTTCACTCCATGGGTCCTGGACCAACTCCTGCAGTCTTCTGGGAGTGCCTTCCTGGAGGTCCCCTGAGTCAATTGGGGGGGAGGGGCAGTATGGAGAGGGTGTTCTCATTAGCCACACTTTGACTGTGGAACTCCCATCTGGAGGAGGCTCACCTAGCCCCAGACATGTTGACATTTCATCGCTTGTGTAAGATCTAGCTGTTCTGCCAGGTGTTTGGTGGAGGGGACAGGTGAGTGTGGTTATGTGGTGGCGAGTGGGGGGAGGGAGTTATGGGAAGGTTTTGTATGTTTTATATTTTTAAGTTGGGTGGGCATGTTGATTTATATTTATATGATTTTATTGTAAATCATTATGTTGTTTTATATTTATATGATTTTATTGTAAGCCACCCCAAGCCACCTAAGGTGGAGTTGGGTGGGGTATTAAATTGTTTTTCAATAAAGTAATTAAATCAATTAAATAAAATAACATTAAAATACAAACTACAAACAAATTAGAGAAACACAACATAGAAAAGACGAAGTGCTACTTATTTACTATCTGGCCGCTTGTTCCCGCTGGACTGGCTCCGCTGCTGGGCTGCAGCTTTGGGAGGCTCTAGGAGACCTGCGGAGAGAAAAGAAGAGGAGGAGCGTGAGCGGGGGATTTTTCCAGCTGGGTACCCCCCCCACTTACCTGCCCTCCCCCCAGCCAGGCCACCTGAAGCCAGGGCGGGGCCATTTAAGGACTCNCTACTTATTTACTATCTGGCCGCTTGTTCCCGCTGGACTGGCTCCGCTGCTGGGCTGCAGCTTTGGGAGGCTCTAGGAGACCTGCGGAGAGAAAAGAAGAGGAGGAGCGTGAGCGGGGGATTTTTCCAGCTGGGTACCCCCCCCACTTACCTGCCCTCCCCCCAGCCAGGCCACCTGAAGCCAGAGCGGGGCCATTTAAGGACTCCACCTGCAGCTGCTCCGCAAGCCGCAAGCCGGCAGGTCGCGAGCTGAAGGGCCTTGGCCAAAGGGTGTGGCCCTTTGGGGCCCTTTGGGGTTCGACAGGGTACAGGGGGCTAGAAGTCCCGGTGGGTTCAGTGAGTGTGGGTAACTTAGGCTGGTGCTGTTGGGTGTTAGGGTGGGTTGTTTTCTTGTGAGTTAGGGATATTGGGGGATTTGTTGGTAAGCATTTTTTATGGGGGACAGAAGAGTCACTAAGAAAACTGCCTGTCAAGTGGAACCTCGCATTGAGGACCTGCTCCAAGCATCGCAACAATGATTGGACAGGTATTATTCCCTTTGCTCACATCACCCGGTTCCCATAGAAAGAGTACCGACTCACTCCATTGAATTGGCTATGACTCGGGGCCCAAATGTTTCACCAAAATTTGACGAGGACCATCTGAAGGTTGGTCATTGTGACCCGGAACTATGTTGCCTGGACCCTTTAGTCACTCATGGGCCTGATTCATGTGTCACGTCTAGTTCTGCACATACATTGGACTGGTGCCACCTCGATCGAGTTGAGAAATCTTGTGTGGCGATGGGGGAGCTAGTCAATTCTTTGTTGAGCAAAATTAGTGACTTAGTCAGTTTGACCCAGGGGCAACAGGGCTTGTTAAATTCAGTCCTGCAACAGTTGATTGGATGGGAGTGGGTTGGGTCTGGGGTAAACCATAAGGGATTGGGTATTTTAAGTAAAGATCTTCCCCAGTTGGCCCCCCTGGTGCCACCTGGCCAGTATGATGGCCTAGAGGATGGGTTGCGAGTTGAGGAGTCATGCCCTCGGGCCCAGTTTGGGGGGAATTTGGGTTCTCGTAGGTCCAAGCCAGTTCCGGTTTGGGGGACGGTGGTATTTAGGATTTACACCCTGCCTAATGGCCATCTACCCCCTTGGAATACTAAACATGCAGTGGCCTACCATTTGGAGACTATTTTAGGTTGGGTGCCATTTGGGGCGATTGACTCTGCCCTCATACGGGTGCATACATAGGTTGCTGGTGTATTTTTATTGCCCCACCTTTGCCTATAGGGTTTTGGATCAGGCCCATTTTTGGCTACCTGGGGTATATACATGGGGGAGTTATTTAAAGATCTTCCAATTGACCCCCCCATGCCCCCCCTTATAAGATCGGGGGGGGAGTTCAGTGCCAGGTATCAAGTAGTACTGGAGGTATGTTTTCCAGGGCTGTCGGGGGGGGGGGGATTTGGTGGTTGGCTCATTAAAGAAAGCTAAGAGTGTATTGATGAGCAGGCACAAAATCCTCCAGAAGAAGGGTTTTTGGAGAGGGCCACAGAGGGAGGTCTGTTGGTTCCACCCTTTGAGGAAGGGTTGAGACCTGTAATGGATGGTGGGGCTGGGGCTGAGTCTGTGGGAAGTGAGGAACAAATAAAGCTTCCAGTGGCAAGGCGGAAACAGGCAGTTCCCATTATCCTTGAACAGATGTCCCATTTTAGGTCAGTCCCTGAAGCAGACATAGTCCACACTTCCGGTCTCCTGGGGGTATCTCAACAGCTGGGGGGGTCTGGGCCCCAGGTGCAATTTGAGAGTCGGTGAAGCCAGAACTATATGGGAGGTGCTGGTGTTGGGTCATGGAACCCACCATAAACTCCAATAGTAAGCTCCTAGGTATTAATGGGTAGGCTGGTCTTGTGAGTCCAGCCTTGAGAAGTAACTTTAATATGTATTAAATGTCCCTTTAACTTCTTTCAAATAATAAAATGTCAATTTATCATAAAATTGGAACCCTTTATTAAATCTTTTCTGAATTTGTTAGGGATGATCCCTTTGATGAAGGGTACAATCCACCCTAGTTTCATCCAAATTGGATGTAAAATGAACACGTTACAGTCAGAAATCCATTTCCTATTGAAGGCAATGGAAAATGATAATGAAACTTATAAAATAAAAATAAAATTTATAACTAAAACTAAAATGAATGCAATTTCAATATCTAAAATGAAAATAAAAACAAAAACTAAAACTTTTGTGCACACTGCTAAGTGTTAGCACCAGTCAGTTGCCGGTTTTAGTGGGGCTGCAGGTGCTGTGGAAATCAGTGAGCAGCAATTAATTGAGTGCAGCTGTGAGAGGGCACGGCAACAAAGCTGAGCCAGAGATTAGTTGAGAAGGGGCAGTCATTCAGGGGCATGGCTGAGTAAGCCAGGATTGACTGAAAAGCCAGAGAGGGCTCAGGCTACTTTCCCAGGAAGCCGCTTGTGCAGCCTTTGGTGCCACAAGAACATGCACATTTCAAATGTAGCACAGCTCCCGTCTCATGGGAAAAGAGGAAGTGCAGCTCTCTTGCTGGCAAGCTTACGCATCAGACAGAGTAGGATTTCAGCACCCTGTCTGATGCGTGAGCTTGCCAGCAGGAGAGTCGCATTTGCTCCTTTCCCATGTGACAGGAGCTGCGCTACATTTAATAGTGCATTCTCCTATGGTGCGAAAGGCTGCTCATGGGAAGGGAGCTTGTGGTAAAAGCCTGCGCATAGGGACAGCAGCTTTAGTCTGTAGAGGCAGAACAAGGAGAAGGACCACTCCTCACAGCTGTCCTGAAATCAGCTAGAAAGAGCTGCAGAGTGGGAAGCTGCTCTGAGACAGCCTGGGAGAACTTGGAAGGAGACAGTAGCTACTGAGACTTGTCTCCAGGAAAACTGAGACAATGGAGCTGGAAAGTGACAAAAATCCCAGAAAGTGGCAAAAATGATGTTAAAAAAGAACAGAAGCAGAGAATCACTGGAAACCAAGGAAGTGATGATGGACACTCAAAAGCACTCCCGAAAGGTTGGTATTTCCCTTTGGAATGGGAGCATGTGATCTTGTCTCAGCGCTATTCAACAAAGCAGAGGTAGAGAGGGAGACAGTTCATCCTGCTTTCCAGGTAAGTACACATTCTGTGATGGCCTCTTATCTTGTACCACAACTCATAGATTTAAATGAATGAGCCCCTTCACTTCAAATCCTATCAAGTGTGCCTCTTCTGGAGCTTAAGATGTGTGATAGTTCTCAGTATGCAACCTAGGATTAAATTCTTCTGAGGACTTCTAAACAGACATGCTGAGAGTCTTTCTCACAGGTACGACAACAGTTATAATCTCTAAGAAGATTACTTTGGTGTTTGTTCACATGTCACTTTTTATTTAGGTCTTTTTAAGAGGGAGAATGTAGCTAACCATTCAGCGAGTCACGACTTTCAAGTGCCTCTAATCCTATAACTAAGAAGTGTAACTATATGATATAGAGTATATTATGCTATAGAATGTCACTGGTTGTTATAAATATTAGTATAGTATTGTTCGTATTCTGAGAAGGTGTTGGAATAAAAAAAATCTGGTTCTGCTTTATCTTTCTCCAAAATAACACCTCATAAATACAGTGCATTATCACACACACACACACAAATTAGCAAAGTCATAACTATCTGGAAATGATATCAAAGCAGAACAATTTGGCATGCTCTGTCATATCTGGGAAAGGTATCCTAGTACAGTTCTTTGGCATGTCCCCAGGCATCTGGGAATGACACCACAGCACTAAAAGTTGGCATATGTACATTTGAACAGGTTCCCTGAGCAGTAGAAAGCACTGGATATTTTTCTCCTCACTTTGCCTCTATTTGTAATCCAGCATTATTTCATAACATAGGTCCTCAATAAAAATTGTCATAAAAAAAAAAAAAGATTTCTACTCTATTTCTTTCCTGATTTAATTGTTGAATTTTCCACATGCCTTCACTCTGGAGAGTCACACTGGTGTCACTGTAACTAAACCAGCAGGGATGCTTTGTTTGGACTGAAGACAAAATATTTCCTCCAACAAATCAAGGTGGCACTTCGGATGGCAAATCTTCCACTGCTCTCTTTATAACTTTATTAGAATTCTGCCCCCCTACAAAAACAAAAACAAAAACAAAAATTGCTTTAGATGGAGAGAAAATTGCAGCCATACCAATGCCACATCATTTTATTAAAATAGAAGGCCATTAAAAATTGTGCTAGTTAGGTTGTTGTTGCATTGTATTCCGTAATTATATAGGTCAATGATACACCCAGATTGTTTCTGGGTAGTTTACAGCTCCTGCATGAACACAAAGCTAATGTATTTGCATTATATTGTGTATGAAGATAACTGAATAGAGCAAGCATGAAGAAATTCAGTCCATACAGATGAATACTAGATAGAGCATAGAATTATAAACAGAGGAAGAATGAGATTTGGAAAACTCAGGTGGGTATGGGAGTCAGCTTGAATAAAATTAAATCATATTGGCTACTTACCTGCATTGAATCAAATTCAAGACAGATTGTATGGTCCCTCAACAATTGTTTCTGCTTCCTCTATGCAATAAGTGGGCATCTTTGAAATCTTTACACATATGCACTGATCTATGCCTTTTGGTATAAATGGAAAATGTCCATTGACTTCAATAGGCTTTGGATCAAGCCCTTAGAAAACACAAGGACATACACAGGGGCAGATTGAGATAGAAAAAGGAGGTTCCATACTTCCAAGCTCTGCTCTCATAAACTCAGCCCCTGCAAAAATAGACAGAGAGATCACCATAATGCTCTTCACTCATGGCACCAAATGAGACTGTCGGTTCGTACAAGAGGGATAAAAGAGTTAACAATCATGATGTCTAAGTTAACAGCATTCCTTAGTATCTGACAACCGTACTTTTTAATGATTGCTGTATTTTACATTTTGTTTGTTTATTATCCTTTTTACATTTTCAGACTCTTGACTCATTTTTAAAATCATGTTCTTATTCACTAGGGGTGTGCATGTCACTTTCATTATTACAGTAATGATAATGACAATTTTCATTTTTGTTATTGTTATTGCAATAACAAAAATGACAATCGATAATAATGGGTATTTTCAGAAGTTACAAGATCACGCTCAACCACGGTGAATCCCCACATGGTGAACGTGATCCCGTAACGTCTGTTGGGGGGAACGGAAGCTCCCTGCCAGATGTTCACCCCTGTGAATCATGGGGGGGAATCACATTCAACACGCAAACGGTGGTCCTGCCTGGACCATCTCTGTTTGCGTGTTGAATATGATTCCCACCCCACCCTCCGTGATTCACGGGGGTGATCACCCAGCATAACACTGAACAGACGTGACATTGACACGCTCAACCACGGGGACTTCCCTGTGGTTGAGCATGGCAACATCATGTCTGGCCACTGACCATGGCCCAGAATCGGCGACTGTGCTCGTCACCGATTCTGGGCCGTGGTCAATTTCCCAGGGGCGGGCGGGCGCAGCAGCCATATTGGCCACAGCACCCTCCCGTCTGTGGGAGGGCGGGCTGCTGGGGGAGAATGGGAGGGCGGGGCTGTGCAGCCGCACGTTGGGCCATGAAGCCCCCACCCCGATTCCCCACCGGGAGCGGCCAACACATCTGTTGGCCATTACATATTGGCCCTGGCGAGGAATCAGTAGGGTGTTTCCGTGGCAGGGCAAATTGAGCCCCATCACATCTGAAAATACCTAATGACAATGATAATGAAAATGACAAAGTGGTTATCGTTGTTATTATTAATGCTGTGGCAATTGGGTTTTGGAGGGGAAATGAGGAGAGGAGAGGAGGGAGCAGACATGTCAGAGCCCTAAACAGGATAGAACTCTTGAACTGTGCCTGTGTTAGGAGGGGCGAGCAATTCAGAAGTATCTGATGGATGTATCGCTTGCCAATAAGCAGCGCATGCAGGCCCCAGCAGTCTCATGGCACTCTGTGATTGCTCAATGCCTGCTGCCTCCCAAAACCAATCAGGGGGGCTCTGGGGGAGGGCACTGCAACCCTTTATAATGGGAGGGCCAGGCTTTTTCTCTCCATTCTGTGAGAGCTCTGCTTGTTGGGTTGCGTTTACGGAACTGTGGTACTTGCACACAAAAAATCCTCCCTAGTCCTCATTGTATTACCACCAATCCCTTTCCTTCCTCATACCCTACATGTTACCTTCTCCCTTTCCCTGCCCTTCTGCTTCCTGTACATAATATATAGATAAGTAGTATAGATTAGATATAGATATATATTATAGAAATATAGATTACACTAGATTTGAACACCCAGGGTGTTCATGCATGGGTGCTGCCCGTGTAAATCCTGCAGCGTGTGTGTGTGTGTGCTCCTATGCACACGCATGCACACCGACCACCACCAATCCCCCCAAAATGGAGCAGTCATCAAAAATGGTGGTTGCTCCATGTGTGTTGATGGGTGGGGATGGGTGTAGATGGGTGTGCACCCATCTACACCCTCCACCACCCACCACCCATGGACTGTGGCATACACCACCCCCCTGCCCCCCACCACACCACACCACAACCCATGTAAAAAGGGCCAAAGATATTATTCAACAATCATTTGCAGACTTGAGGGACAATCCTAAACCCCTGAATGCACACAGAAGGGGATGTGTGCTCATTGCACGTGCAAGCTCCTTGGATAGAAACTGCTGCATCAGAATTACCACAGTTGGTTCAGAGAAGTGCAGATGTGCTGAACTGCCCAGTACTAGTTTTTTTTTCAATGTTTGAGATCTATCTGTAAGGGGGAGAGAGTGGAAAGTTCCAACAGTGTTGTATCTTTTGTCTTGGTGATGTTGTGGTCATTCTGCTTCATGCTGCGTAGTTCATCCCACCGTATCACAAAATCTAGCAATGCATCTCTCATTTTGTAAGGTAATTGTATATGCCAGTAATGCTATATGCATTTTCTCCTGAGGAACTTGGACTAATGTTTTTCTTTTTTTTCTTGACAGGTTAGGAAATACTCCTGAATACTCCAAACGGATCCAATTTTATTTTAATATATTCCTACCTCATTTGTATAACAGAATCTAACCTAGCTTTATATCTTTGACAGAAAGATTAAATATCAGGTCTAATCTTTTCTATAATTTAATGTGGATTCAATACAATCCAAGGACAGTGAAGAACGTGAAATTCTATATTTTACTCAGTAATTTTTAGCTTCAGTTGGAGGTTCCCTTACTCATCCATATTGAAAGAGATATGTAGGCAAGATTGTGAAAGCCATAAAGTAATATAATACTTAGCTCTGATATACAGTAAGCTGTTTAAGAGCAGTTACTGTAATGATCATTTCTTTCTAGGCCCAAGGAAGCTTGCAACTGTAAATTTGTACTAGCAGATTTCATCTGTAGGTGTCCAAACAGATATTGGATTTTATTTTAATAACTTTTCAAATGAGCTTCTAAAACTCTCCATTATAACAAAATGTAACTCGGTAAGTCCAGTGTCTCCCCATGGCTGTTTGCAGGAGCTGCCCCAAGCTGTTTGTAGGAGGGGTGGGGTATAAATGTATTAAATAAATAAATAAATAAATAAATAAAATGACTGGTGGAGGAAGAACAAGTTGAAAATTCCCATAACCTTAGAGTAGACCCTAATAATTATTTTTGAATAGCTTTCTATTTCCACTGACCTTTCCAAAGTACCTTGTGGATATTGAATTGGAGTTTTGAATTGAATTAGAGTCTTAATAATGCAGTTCATTATTGCATTTTCAATTATAACATTATTCCAGCTTTTCTTCAGTTCTCATCCATCATTTGCTTTTTTTTAAACAAAAGTTGTTTAAAAATAAATTGGCAAGCTACCATCTGCAAACACACATCCTAACAATGCAATTTCAACTGAAATAAAATTCATTTTTGTACCTCTTATACTGTTTTGAATTCTTCTTGCATAGAGATTGGTCTGTCCAGCAAATCTGCAGAAATGTTAATGTAGCAATTAAAGCAGAAAATGGGTTTTCATTCAAGGACGAACTCCCACTAGTAAACCTCTTTTGTAAAGGTCTGCTGGAATTTCAGTCCCTGCTTTCATGGAAAAGCAAGGAAGCAAGAGTGAATAGGAAAGTGATTAAGAAAGCGAAAAGATGAGACACACTCCACCCCCAAACTGTCAAAATAGGCATATGTTGGTTCTAATTTCCCTGTCAAAACCTTACTTCCTTATATTTACTTATATGAACCTGATATATCCTACCTATAGCAAGAAAGATTAGTAGAGGTTCTCTAGTAACTGCTTTGTTTTAATAGAATTACAGTTGTACACGTGACGTCAAGAGTAAATGAGGCCCAATTTTTCTAAAATAATGTGACTGATAGATAGTATTGATGGCTCTCATTGCCACTGACATAATCCTGCAATGGCATATGGTTGGAAAAGAGAAATGAATGCCTTGTTGTGTCTCTGATTTCTGTTCTAGGGTGACTAATGGCATATTAGCTGTCTTGAAGTCCAACAAAAGGAAGAATTTGCTATTTTGCTTAGCATGGAAGGCACAATTCTTCTCTCTCAGCCCCCTTTCCTTTACATTTACAGTGAAAGGACCACCAAAAAACAAGAGGTCTCACTTAATAGAATTCCTGGTGGTTAAGGTAGTTTATTGTCCCTGCACTGGATTTGCTAGGGAATTTGCCTGATTTTAGCCTTTGGAAATAAATCTGAGACTAAAGCAATAGTAAAAGGTTTGGAAACCTTTTAATCAATTTATTATACTGTATTTTTTCAAACAACTTCTCCCTCCTCCCTAACACATGCACAGTCACCACTAAGCCTTGCATGTTCTCATTGTGAAACAAGAGGATGTGTAGCAGTTTAAAGAACATTCCACTGAGGCCCTTTCTACACGGGCAGCAGTGGGTGGGGGGGATGGGGATGTTGGTGTGGTGGGTGGAGGTGGGTGTGAGTCCATTCCCACAGGTGCACACCCACCTCCACCCATCTCCACCCACGGAGCCTCTTCCGGTTTGCCGGATGACTCCATGTGTGGGTGATGGTGGTGATGGGTAGAGGTGAATGTTGCACAGGAGCGTGCACGCACCCCCACCCACCACCCATGCTGTTTGCACAGACAAACACCCATCCCCCACCCACCACCATGGCATGTACACAGACGTGCCCCCCCCCCGCACACCTGCCCGCACTCCCAGCGGGGGGCGGAGTGTCCATGTTAAAAACGGGCTGAGTTTTAGGTTTATCAGATCTTGAATGTCCAGGGTTTTGAAAAGACACATACTGAGAGAGAGAGTTTGTTTTGTCACACCTTTTTTCCATTTTCTTTGAGGTATTAGGTTGGTACTGACTGCTGATGGACTACTGGTCTCATCCAGCGGGGGGGAAAAAACTCCTCATGTAGGATATAATACATCTGTACTAAAAGGCCAAATCTTGCTTCTGTTATTTAGTTCTGTAAGTGTAGGTAGTTGGGATTGATGGTACTGCAGCTACAAGCCCATATTGCAACATATATAACATATTGGGGGGATATTTTAACAGTCACAAATCACAGGAGCATATCTGAAATTTGCCTCTCTTCGATAGAAGCCTTTAAAATTTCCTCTATACTCAATACCTGATTGAAGTAGGAAGGATGTGTCATAGCTGCCTGTCCTACTTTTTATGTTTCTTAGCTGATCATTAAACTACAACTGTCATTCAGCTGAGGATAATGCCTAGGGTTCTTTCCTTTTGTATTTGACCGCTTCCTTGTGACAATTCCCCTCTTTGGAGGACTAAGAAAGATATTTGGCGTCACCTTTTTTCCATATTGAGCATTTAAATTTCTATGAGCCATATTGGCGGGTTTCAGTTGCTGCCAACTCGAGGGACTTGCCAAAGACTCATCATTACTTTTCAGAATTATGAGTTGATTTCACATCTCTTATGGCATATAGCTCTTTTTTTCTCTTGGGAGATCCAGATGGGGGAGGTTTTTGACTGTGGGGGGACTATCTTTTTTTGCCACCACAGAAGACTACACTCAGGAGAAGGAGCAAGGTACAGGTTCCATCTCCACCACTCCATAAATGAAAGATTACAGAACCTAGCTCTAGATGAGGTACCTCCCTGCCCGTCAGTCCAGGTGAGGGAAGCCAATGGCAGTGAGCTGTCAGTAATGAAATCAGCCAAGGAACTGGTAGCTCTTACAGAAGAAATAGGGACCTTGGTTTTAAAGGCCAATGAGAGTTTTGGTTTGGGCACCCAAGAGTCGATGAGAGATCTAGCAAGTCCCGTACAGTTTTCCTTACAACAGGCATCTAGTAAGCAGGACTCTTCACAGTGAGGTCTAACTAGGAGACTCTCTCAGGCTCTATCAGGAGGTGCAAGAGAAGCATTACTCTTAAGTCAGGTAGGGGATGCCGCTGTCCAGGGAAAAGAGATGGAGGGAAATGGTATCTCCCTCCTTCCCCAGTGGGAGTCATCTGGTCCCCTGCTTCCTCTGGTGAATGGCTTGGCCCCAGATTCAGCGTGACTTGAACAATATCTAGGGGAGGTTCTCACCGTGTGTTCTTGGAACATTTTGGGGTGGTATACCCATATAGATTCTAGTGATTTTGTGGTATTTCTTAGGCAGCACCAGGTTCTCCTGCTCCAAGAAATGTGGGCAGTGGACCAAATTGTATTTGAAGGGTACACCGCTGTCTCACTCTCGGCTGCCATGGCAGCAATGAGAGTTAGGGCTAGTGGTGGGCTATAGTTTGGGGTCCAAGGTGCTCTCAGAGATTAGACATCCCCCCTATCTTCTGGGACTGCTTCTGGCCCTGGGGATGGTGAGTTACATTTTCCTGAATGTTTATATTCCCCCAGGAAATGCTGGTACGTATAATGTCAAGACGTGGACCAGCTTAGAGAACTACATCAGTCAGGTCATGTCAGACTACCCTACTGCCCAGTGTGTCCTTGTCAGAGATTTTAACGCTAAGATTGGTTCTGGGGATGACATGCTGACCCCTTATATAGATGCTGCACCTTGTCTGTGCATTCATCCTGTGTCCAGGCCAGAGCCTCCAAGGACCAGAAGTTGAATGCCTCTGGCATGAGATTCGGCCAAATGATATCGAGCCTGAACCTCATTTTACTCAATGGCTCAGGCCATCAGGATTTAAATGAGGAGTACACTTTTGCCGGCCCCCAGGGGTGCAGTGTGGTAGATTACGTGCTAGTTTCCCCTGGGGTATGCGATAGTGTGACTTATTTTCAGGTGACCTCAATAACACTCTCTGACCACTTTCCACTGATTGTGAACCTACGGGCTGCGGGGAGCTGCAGGGGTGGAGGGATTGTGATGTGGCCCCAGAAGGACTCTGCTCCCTTTATCTATCTAAGGTGGGGTAGTACAATGGCCCGGATATGGTTTTTTTTGTTGGAATCAGAACTCTTGTGTTAGTAGTTGGTAGACAGTTTAGACGATGAGGGAACAATAGTTTCATTCAATAAGTTAAGCTCTCACCTGAGCCTGCAATTGCTCGAGGCTGTGGGTCATATAAAAAAGTTTAAACCCTCTCGTCATCTTGTCCAGAGATGGTTTGACCAAGAGTGTCAACAGGCTAGGATGAGGGGAGACATGGTATATAGAAGTTAACGGTCTGGGGAATTGCCTTGTCTTCCTGAGCAGTTTTTTCACTTAAAGAGGGAATACAATGTTCTTGTCCATCGGAAGAAGCGCCTCCATACAGAAGCCCAGTGGCAAGATTTTCTGAAAGCAAGTCATGCTAAGGACTCTAGGAGGTTTTGGCGCATAATAAAGGGAGCAGCGGAAGGGCCGTGAGCTGGCCACCCCACCCCCATAGCACCGCCAATTTGGGTGGAGTTTGTAGAAAAGACCCAGGCAGAACTGGGAGAAAGAAGTACTGTCTATACAGGAGATAGGTGACCCTTGGAGCAGGTCACTTCAGATTGGCCCCCGGTCTCCATCCAGCTGGGACAAATTCTAGAGACCTTCACCAATGGCAAAGCACTTGGACCAGACCTGATTCAGGTGGAGGCCATCAAACTGAACTAGGACTGGTGGCTCCCGATTCTAGCACAACTCTTCACCAGTATCAACCACTCAGGATTTCTTCCCCAGGGCTGGACCCAGGCCATAGTAACCCCTATATACAAAAGGGGATCTACCATGGACCCTGCTAACTACAGGCAAATTAGTTTAATTAGTGTCATTGGTAAGAGCTACACCAAGTTCCTTTTGGCCAGGTTAGTAGAGTGGGCAGATGTCACGCAGATAGTACACCCAGAACAGGCGGGGTTCTGGAAGGGGAGGTCTACACTGAGCCATTGCCTTGTGTTACACCATTTACTTGAAAAGTACAAGAACCTCAATGGAAGTTGTATGCTGCCTTCTTGGATTTGAAGGTGGTGTTCGGCTCGGTGAATAGATCCCTTCTGTGGAGCAAGCTTACTGCTCTTGGGATAGACAACAGATTGCTCCAACTCATTCAGGTCCTTTACACAGACACCTCTATTCAGGTTAGAGTAGATCAGTGTGGCTGACTTACTCCAGCTATTATGGTCACCAAAGGGGTGAAACCGGGCTGTGTGTTAGCGCCATCCCTGTTCAACTTATTTATAAATGATCTTATCCCACTAATGAGAAAGGAGAGATTCTTCCCCCCAAAATTGTCAACCAATTATCTTGGTGTTCTACTCTACACCGACGACGTTCTGATTTTATACCAGACCAGGGTAGGTCTGTTTTTGCAACCAATGGGCAGTGGAAGGAGCATATCAGGAGGGCAGAGGGGCCAGATGCATGCTATTCTGATACTGTTTGCAGGGACAGGGAGACGGAACTTGGACATCGCAATTAAGGTGTTTGAAACCAAGGTTAAAGCCTCCCTTTTGTACGGAGCAGATCTATGGGCCCCTCTGGTAGGTCAACACTTAAATTTGAACTCTCTCCAAACACATTTTTTAAGTACCCTCCTGAAGACTCCAAATGGGACCGCAGCTGTGGCCATGAGGTTAGAAACTGGCACCGGAGCCTGGGCGTTTGTGGCTTGGGAGCAGGCGGCCCTCCTTTGGCTTAAAATAAATAGGGCCCCCAACAACAGTCTCACTCGACTTGTTCTCCAGGACACTTTTGAGAGCCCATGGCAATCTGCCATCACTAAACATTTGGCTCATTGTGGCCTTCCGTTGGGGTATCTACAAAAGCAAAATTTCACTGCTGCCAAGCGCGAGATTGTATTAAGGGTTAGAGACATAGGCAGGCGGGAGGACCTGGCGCGGGTGGCTGACTCCCATCACCTACAGCTCATGGGCTCCCCCGATAGGCCACATGGCACAATATTTTGGAATGGGGGCCACATTTAGAGAGAAACATCTGTTCTTCTGTGCCAGAGTTAATGCCTTGCCCACAAATACACTCCCAGGGCGTTTTGAGGGTATTCCCTGTGGTGATCATCTGTGCCCTTATGATGCCCTGACAGTAGAGACTACACAACATATTTTATTCAAATGTCACTTATATGATTCTATTTGTGTTAATTACCTGGACTATTTTGAGGGTCCCAGGTGCCACTACTGTATATATGGCCCATACAGCTCTGTCTGACACCTCCTTAGAAACGACTCGACAGGTCCAGAAATTCTTGCTGGCTGCCATGGAGCTTAGGAAGCGTTTTCTTTTCCCAAAGCTAATGAATGCTGTGGAGGAGATTAAATAGTCTAAAATGGTTTTCTCCTCTTTTGGGGATTCAGTGGAAAATTAGTGGGTTAACTAGTCAAAGCTATGGACTATTCTCTGCCAGATGACACTGTAGGGGATTTTAAATTTGGTGGGGTTTTAAACTTGATCTGGAATTATACTAACTTATTGTATAGTGGATTTCTTGTTGTTTGTCATTTTACCTATTGTATGTCGGCAATGACCTCCAGTCACGCCATAATAAACTAACTTGAACTTGAACTGAAATTCAGAGAGGGCCCAGTAATTTCAGGCCACATGCTCTTTAACTTTTTTTTTTTTTAATCTTCAGTGATGGTATGCTACCATTACAGTGATGGTATGCTACCTACCTTTACATACCAAAAATGGCATCTCCTCTCATTTTTTTTTCTTTGTCTGAACTGTCCCCATTTTTGCTAGTCCATATGCCTCAGCTTTCGACGAACTCTTTCACTTAAGACTACCCATTGATTAGCTCTGTTTCACATCTATTTGCACAGCTAGACATTGACCCACATACCCACACTACTGAAGCAAGACTAAAAGAACTCTCTGGAGTAAACCAAGTAAAGGGGGATGGATGATGAAATCCACCAGACCTGTAATGGGCAAGGTGATGGAGCTCATTTTGATCTGTTTCAGAACACAGACACTAACCCTATATTTGCATACCTTTCTCCAGTCTTCCTCAGCATCCGTCATGTGCTGTTTAGATTCAGAACTAAGCTGTGTATCATATATATATATATATATATAGAGAGAGAGAGAGAGAGGTGATGTCTAGTCCCTCTGAATGCTGTTCCACACAGCTGCTCACCTGCAAATAGTGGACCAGTCAAGGTTCTACTTTTCCTCATGAACTTCACAGGACTTTCTAATTTTTGCTATACTTCTCTGAATGTTTCCACTGGTTCAAATTCTATGCTGTTGTAATGCCTGTGAAGGAATAGCTCTAGGAATACACGGAATTAGTGGACAGACCTAGGCCTTAGGATGACTGCATTTTATATGGCAATGTGGGGAGTATGAGAAGATCAGAATTTCAGAAGATGGACCATTGATTAAGCTAAATGTAAAAAAGATCATGAAAGATGACTTTTGAAAAAGATGTCCAATAGCTTGACACTAATCTTAATAAAAGATTAAAATGAAGGATTTATTTATTTATTTATTTATTTATTTATTTTTAAAGCAGGAGGACCATTTGAATGGTTAACATCAAGCACCAGATGAGGACAAAAGCTGAGGTGTTGAGATGGAATCTCTCAGAAAGAAACATAATGGGGAACCCTATGGCTTTATCAAAGGAAAGGAGGCAGATGAATGGTGGATGGATTACAACAGAAAAACTTTAGTGTCTGTATGAAGACAAGAGGCAGACTGTTCACCTGCCTTTTGGATAGTTAGATCTTTATTTTGTCTCGTAGGTAGGTAACCAGGCCCGGACTTAGGGGCAGGCCCCTTAGGTCCAGTCCTTGGGCGGTATTTTCTAGGGGGCAGCAATCCTGGTGCTGGCTCTGCCCTGCTCCATTTTTGTTTTTCTCCTTGCACAGCTGAGGCTGATGCCCGCAGCAGAAGCCTGCTGCCTGGGTCCCCATCCCTCACCTTCCTCTGCTATCTGCCTGCAAGTAGTGCTGCAGCAGGAGCAGCAGCGGTACACCGGGACACTGATAGGACTGGGAGATAAAGCTGTTTCTTTATAAACAAGTCTTCCCCATGTGCGTGATCAGAAGGTTGCTGCCCTGTAAAGAAGGTTCTTCGAGATAGCTCCCATCATTCTCACAACTGGGTTGTGCATGTTCACCATATTCAAATAATAGACCACGTGATGGTCTCGAGCTCCTCTACTATAAAAAGCACTCTCCTCTCTCAGAATAACAGTTCCTTCCAACCCTTTCTAAGAATATAAGAAAAAAAATCCATGCAGGGTTGGAAGGGTGGGTGTTATGAGACTTTTTGGAGCCAGCTCAAAGAATCTTGTTTACAAGGCAGTAACCTTCTGTTCTCCTTCGAGTGGCTTCTCACTTGCCCTTTTTACATGGTTCCACTGGGTGGGGGGTCCATGGGTGAGCTGGTGCGTGGGCAGTGCATGCACACAGCTGCACACGCATCCCCTCTCACCCCCTGCTCATCCGCACCCATGGATCAACCTCCATTTTCCCTGGTTTCTCTGTGTGTGGGGACAAGCATATTAGGCAGGCACATGCACGCACCCCTCGTCACCACAGGTGTGTGCTCTGTGTAATTCACACAGAGCTCCCCTACCCATGAACATGCAGCATGGGGGCGGGGCTTGGCTTGGGGGCAGCAGTCTGAGAAGGGCCTAGGGATGAAAAATGTCTAAATCTGGCCCTGTAGGTAACTCCATTTGTTCTAAGCTTTTGAATTATTGTCTCCCCTCAGTGCTTCTACAGTTTCACCCCCCTTCTATTAACTGGGGGGGAGGAGTGTAGGGGGGAGGGAATAAACTACTGAAAGATTCAGGGAGAGCTGGAAAAACAACAACAATTGCATAGGGAAATAGGACCTGGCCTTCTTTCTCCCCTAATCATCAGTGTTATTTTTCTTTTGAACAGTTGGGGTTCTTTTCTCCTAATGTTCTATATTCTACCCAGTGCTGGATTAACTATTATACTTACTAAACTATAGCATGGGGCCCATCATTTTAGGCTCAGTGAGTGTATATGCATATCTACAAACCCTAAATCTGGTTATAAACTAAAACCATAAAATTGAATTTTTTATTGTGTAATTGGCATGAGGTAGGAATGGCCAAGAGGTAGGGTAATTTCAGAAGTGACGAGCCTCTTGTCTCATCACACTAAACCTTGGACTAGGATCTGTCTCAGATCCCAGTATGTGATCAGACTGGCTGTCCACCAGACATGCTGGCCTGATCACTGTGGGGCATCTCAGAGGGGGCGGGGCTGAGCGGTACGACATGCAACCACTTGGCCCCACGTCCGCATGATCCCTCAGCTGCCCACCCACAGGGAAACGGGCGGGCGCAGTGGTCAATCAGCCCACTGTGCCTGATCCAGTCCCATGGTTGGGACCTGATTCCGGGACGGGACTGGGTAACAGTAATTCCCTGGGGCCATTCCCAGCGCCGTCCCGGATTGTGGCCAAACTAACCACGGTCCTGGAGATGGGGCCAGCACCATCCTCAGAACCATGGTTAGCTTTGACCCCCACCAGAGATTCAGAGTGGTGAACATCTGGCAGGGCACAAACAGATGTGCACGGGATCACACCCACCACCCTAAACCCACTGTGATTCAGGGTGATTGACTGTGATCTTATCACATCTGAAATTACCCGTAGACCATGATCTACTAGAATATCACAAGGCAGTCTCCAGTAGATCATGATGTGGGGAGGGGGTTCAGCCTCTCAAAGATCACCTCTGGACAGGAAACTGGGACTGGCACCGTAGGGAGCGTCTCCAGAATAGGTGTCCTTGGGTTGTTTATTATCCCCCCCCCTTTAATCTTGGCTGGATTCTTAATTCCCTGGCTGTCAGACTGGACCTGAGAGAATATGTTT
This sequence comes from Sphenodon punctatus, assembly GCA_003113815.1. Classification (NCBI taxonomy): domain Eukaryota; kingdom Metazoa; phylum Chordata; class Lepidosauria; order Sphenodontia; family Sphenodontidae; genus Sphenodon; species Sphenodon punctatus. The sequence goes on from QEPC01002494.1 coordinate 836,160, forward strand.
TAGAGGGCAACTGTCTTTAGCTAAAATATCCACCTGTCTTCTTCATCTTCATTCCAACCTCAGTAAGTTCACATCTCCTTTCTGATATCAGAAGATCACTGGGAAATTAATCCCAGTTCCCAATATAGTAAAATTACTCCCAAGAAAAAAATGTACTGCTCATTTCCGCCCTAGTTTAGACCTGTTATTCAATCAAAGAAAAATGTTTCAATGATTATGTTGTTCCACAATATTAATTCCGACCTTTTTTTCCCAGTCTCAGAACTGTTAGTTAATGCACACAATATATGAATAGCCCACATAAATTATGAATTGCTATCTATGTAGTACCCTTGAAATAAAAAAAAATTAATTCATATTTATTATCTATTTTCTACCCCTTAGCTAATATCCAATCTATTGCATCAAGCCTTCATGTAAATTGGTGATGACTCATTATGTTAAACATTAGTCTTTGATGCAGACTTCTTACAAGTACTCTCTAAAAGAAAAACGTAGCAGGCAATGACCATTGCATCTCTCCTCTCCATTCTGGCACCTAGATCTACACAGAACTCCAACAAATTAGCAAGACATGACCTTAACTCTCACCTCCCCCAAAATCACACACACACCAACATCATTTAATCAAGCATCACCTCTCCAAATGTTCAGTTCTATTGATCTCTTAAAATCCTTTTTTAAAACTGTTCTTTGATTGGTGTGAAGTAAACTGGTCTATCGTTTGTGGGTATCACGTCTCAAGGAATCACACAAACACATGATTGGTTAAAATGGGCATTGGCTACAACTTTATTAGCCTAACGGGTGACCCCTTCCTGGGCACACTGGCATCACTGTCAGGCACCTTGTACACATATGCTGCGATTGATGCATTCAGGGTCACACCTCTCAAAAGACTTATCCTGTGCCAATGTCAGCCAGGGAATCAAAACAGCTAACAATCTGGGGGAGAGGGGGAGTGGTAGACCAGGAACAGGACATAGCGCTCCCTCCACTAAAGATTGGGGAGAGGATAGGGGGATGAACTACCAGCTCAGTTGTATATAGCCCCCTCCCCAGTGCCCACCCCCTCTCGGTTTCATCAATTTTATAGGTCCAATTTAACCTCTGGTTTGCTCTTCTTATTGTTTCCCAGGCTGACATCTGCCACTAAGAAGAGGGGGGCATAGGGATGGAAGAGTACGCCCTCCAACTCCTACCCTGCTTTCCCCAAACAGGGATGTTCACATGCTCATGCAATGCAACTTGCAGGTCTTGAAGCCATACTTCAATTACATCAGACAGGTGCACTATATCTCTATAGTACATCTCCTCATGATGGAATGATATCCCCCTGATGCACCATGTGGCTTCCAATGCCCCTCATCATCTTCAAAATTGCCTTATTGATTTTTATTCCTGCCCGATCATTGTTTACTGGTCGACACACGTCACACCAGACCAGGTGCCCTACCATGTCTGGCCACCAAATGACTGTCCTCATCCAGGAATCCCAAACTAGCTTGAATACCAGCCTTTTTTGTGGCCCAATAGTTCAAAGCCCTTTTGTGTTACCAAGCCATTCTCCCCCAGGTGTATCACCAACAAATTGGGAGGGCCATGTTTGGTGGCTCTGTTCCTCAGTAGGGGCAACATATTCATGTAGCGCATGCCATTCCCCCTTAAGCAAAACTGTCTGACTTGCAAACCGTAGTCTGAGTCCCAAAACTGGACACTGCTGCTCTCCAGCTGGCCCAACACACAATGCTGTTGTCCACAAATCCACACGGTCATCTGTCACCCGGTACCTGCTGGAAAAGAAACAAGATCAGAAAAGACAAAAGCAAGGCCTCCATGTTGGGTTCAATTTCCCTAACATCTGTCTTATAAGCCTTCGACTTCCATATCCCCAGAACTTTGATACTGATGTCTGGTATGCCCCTGATGTCCACCACAGATGGTGCACTGATGCAAAAAGAGTGGGACCCAAATCTCTCTGGGGGTGAACCAATGTGTCACAGGCACTGCCTAAAAACATATATGAATTGATATTTTGCCAGATGCAACCCATCGATGTGAATTAGCAGAGGATCATCTCCCATTCCTCTTACGGCTCAATCATCTCTAAACTCACCTACTGGGCAAATTGCCCTGTCCTGCACCATGGACAGTGTCACCATCTGTCTCCACCCCAGCTGGTCTGTTTTGGAGGGTCTGATTTTGACGTGAACACTTTCTTCCACACTTTCACATCCACTGGTATCAGTGCCCTGACAGACAGGTCACCTTTGGATCCAGGAATCAGCTCGCTGATGCGAAGTGTAACAAAGAATGCCAGAGTAATGCTGCCTGCAATAACACAATTGTATAGTGCTAGTGGCCTGCAAGACTTCCAGCAGGTGTGCTAGCATGTTGACAGAGAAAGAATGGTGGTTGTCCACTTTTTGGATATCATCCTGGACCAGCCCTCCAATGTCTGTTTGGTCTCAAATGCCCCACATGGGTCCTTGACACCATTGACATTGATAAAGAAGGGTATTGTGGCCAAATGGACTTGGACAGTTCATGGTGATAAATCATGGTGCAAACCCCTGGTGCATTAACGGGCCTCCAACCACTTTACATGGTATGGGGGCCTGGGCCAGGAGCCCTCAAACTTGTGTTTCACTAATAAGGAGGAGAAGCCCTCAAATGCCCTGGTGCAAACTTTCAATGTGCTTTAGTCCCAGGTGACCTAACACATTCCTCTAGCAATCTACTCCAGTCTCTCAAAGGTCTTCCCACATTGGCTCTGGGTTTTGGCTTGCTCCATGTGCTAAAGAACATAATCTGCCATCTGAAAGTGAAAGAAGGCATCAGCAATCTCATTCTGAATAACGGGCACATGTCTGGCAGAAGAAAAATACATGTTCAGGGTAGACATTCATACTGCCAAATCATCCCATATTCCCTTGGTTACTCTGATGTGTTGATGCAGGACCATGGTCCCATATATTGCCCTATCCAAACATGCACATATAAGAAAAGCCCTTTGTTAATGGCCCTTTTTTTACATGGGCCACGGCTGCATGGGGGGTGGGGGTGCGTACCACAGCATGGGCAGTGGGTGGGTGCCCATGCACATGGGCGCACACCCACCCATACATCTCCATGCATTGAGCAACCTCTGTTTTCCCTGGTTGCTCCATGCGTGGGGATGCGTGTTTCATAGAAACGCGCATGTATCCCCACTCACCAGGCACGGTATTTACAAGAGACGGTACCACTCATGCCCATGCAGATCTGTTGCATGGGCATGAGTGGTAACATCTCATGTAAAAAGGGTCTATGAGAAGAAACAAAATGATCCTTGTGCATACTACACAGAAAACTCCCCCTCCTCAAAGGACAACCATCCAACCATACCCAACACCAAAGAGATGAAGGGAGATAGATGTGACCATCCACAATAAAGTATCTATAGATACACAATGTATATATTTTATTTATTTATTACATTTATATCCCATGCCCAAAGGTGACTCGATGTTGCTCACAATAAAAGCAAATTATATATATTTAAAAAATAACTACAATATGAATAAGATATAAATATATAGATAAAAGACCATCATCTGTAGGTTTGTACAGATAAAAAACCCACCCAAACTCCTATCCCATCCCACCACCACCCCTACACTGCCTCACACCTGGTGGAAGAGCCAGGTCTTACAACTACACCGGAAGGCAAGGACACTTGGGCTGAGGCAGACCTCCACCAAGAGAGTATTCAAAAGTGACAGCCTGGATGCCAAGAATGCCCTCCTGACCATATGGACCCGCCTAAAATGCAGGACCTTCAGTAGGGTGCTCCTGGATGACTGCAGGGGCCACCCATGGACCCAGGGGGCGAGGTGATCTTTCAGATAAGCAGGACCCAGACAGTTATGGGTTTTAAAGGTTAAAAGCAGCACCTTGAATAGGGCCCAGAAGACAATAGGCAGTCAGTGCAGTTCTTGGAGCACTGGTTTAATGTACTCTCTGTGGCCCATTCCAGTCAAGAGATTATATATGGTAATATAAACAATAAAATGAATAAAATACAAAATTGAGAGTACTGACATGACCTTCCACTAATATAGAAAATGCAAATGTCTAAAGTACCTTTTTATATTAACACACTTAAATAGCACCCACCTTATGATCAAAAGATACCAATCTGACATTTTTATTCTTCTTCTTTTTATTATTATTATTATTATTGCTTTTACAATTCTTAACTGTAGCACAAGATTGTAAGCCACAGGCAGGGACCACGTCTATTTCTATGTTCTGTACAGCACCAGGCACATGGCTGGTGCTATATAAATGTTTATTATAATTATAATAATAATAATTAATATTTAATATGGACGTAAAAAAAAAAAGGGGAGGATCACGTCAGTGATTGTGCAATACAGATTGTTTGGATGACTTCAGGGGTGGTGGGACCTCCATGAGTGCAGGGGCAATGCCCCTCCTGGCCCTCCAGGGCTTTCCCCACTGGCGGCAGGCTCCCCGGCAGCTTTTTTTTTTTTTAAAAAATGGCCAAGGTTGGCATCACACTGAATGTGCGTAGCCACCTCGATGAACCATTTTTAGCAAGGAAGAAACCTTCTGAAGGTTTCTGCCTTGCTAAACAAAGTTCTTCAAGGTGGCGCCACACATTCTCACCGGCTGTGTGTGCGCACGCACACACAGCCAGTGACTCGAGACACCCGACCCCATCTGAAGGCTTCCTAAGGAAGCCTTCAGGGTCAAAAGGGAGCCTTTCTCCCTTTATGCGGAGTGGGCGGCTAGAAGAGCCGTCCACTCCACATAAAGGGACCCTGCAATGCAAGAGTGCCACAGGGGGCACTCTTTCATTGCAGGAGCCGGCAGAGGGAAAGTTCATACAGGGGCACCCAATAGAGGTGCCCTCTGTATGAACTAAGAGCTGCTCATGTGTCAGCACCTCCCAGCCCCCTACACAGGCTGGGTCCCAGCCTGTGTAGGGGGCTGGGTGCTGCTGATGCACATGCAGCTCTTTAACCTCCCAGAGTCTGTTCCTTCATCCCTCCCTCCCTGGAGGAAGGGACTCGGGGAGGCGAAGAGCTGCCTGTGCGTTCCCTGGAGAAGTGGCAGAGAGAAGTCGGTGGAGCCCGAGCCACCGCCGGTGAGTAAATTGCAGGGCTGGGGGGAGGGGGAGCATGGAGGGAGGGGGAGGGGGCACATGGGGGATGGGGTGGGTTAGAGTAGGGGGGCTGGGAGCCAGGGCTCCTGGGTTCCGTGGGAGTGGAGTGGGGGGCTAGTGGGTTAGAGCAGGGAGGTGATGAGACCCAGGGCTCCTGGGTTCCCTGGGACCCCCCCCTGCTCTAACCCACTGACTCCCCACTCCACTCCCACTCAAAGGGGAGTGGGGGGATAGTGGGTTAGATCAGGGGGCTGATGGGAGCCAGGGCTCCTGGGTTCCCTGGGAGGGGAGTGGGGGGCTAGTGGGTTAGAGCAGGAGGTGCTGGGAGCCAGGACTCCTGGGTTCTCTGAGAGGGGAGTGGGGACTAGTGGGTTAGTTCAGGGGGTGCTGGGAGCCAGGGCTCCTGGGTTCCCTGGGACCCCCATGGTCTAACCCACTAGCCGCCTTCTCCCCTCCCAGTGGGAGGGGAGTTGGGGGCTAGTGGGTTAGAGCAGGTATGGGGCTGGGAGCCAGGACTCCTGGGTTCACTGGGAGGGGAGTGGGGACTAGTGGGTAGTGCAGGGGGTGCTGGGAGCCAGGGCTCCTGGGTTCTCGAGGAGGGGAGTGGGGGCTAGTGGGGACTGTGTGTGGTAAAATGGAGGTTTGGAAATCCTGAGAGAGATGTCACTGCAGTGAAAATCATGCGATATCAGTTGTGTTCAAAATGCTGGAAATGGGATGTGTGTGGTAAAATTGGACCCAGGCTGTGACTGGGGGCTTTACAAGGAAATTTATAAACCCCAAACATAAGGACCCATCCTTCAAGGATGGGTCCCTGTGTTTGGGGTTTATAAATTATTTATTTTAAGCTTGATGTGCATGTAGACTGTGTTTTTTTCCATCCTATGTTAACCCTGGGAACTCCTTGCTGCTGGGTTTTGCCAGTGTTTTGCCAGTGTTTCCCTGTGTTTTGGGTTTATAAATTATTTATTTTAAGCTTGATGTGCATATAGACTGTGTTTTCTTCCATCCGATGTTAACCCTGGGAGAGGTAGCTACCAGGTCTTTGATAAAGAGACGTATCCAGGACCAAACGATCAAATTGGAGGGGCCTCTTCTGTCTGCTCAAAAGATAGCCCCCGCATATATCCCCCCCAATCCCCAGTGTTCTGATCCTTATTATCTTTTCGTTTTGGAGGAGGTTAAAGAACGCATAGCATACTTTAGATTGAGGACCAATAAGTTCCCTTCGGCAATCATGGAGGGGCGATATAAGCAAACCCCATGGGCCATGCGCCTATGCCCATTATGCCACCTGAAGGCGGTGGACACAACTGAGCACGTTTTTTTTCATTGCCCTGCTCTTACAGGCCCTAGAACTAAATTCTTAAAAGGCCCCTTTTTGGACCCCCTTTTTCAACGTAATGACACTCAGAGTTTACTCGGGCCTATTGCTTCAGTACACTCCAGAGCAGTGGCAAGATTTGGTGTGGCCGCCTGGAACATCCGCCGCCCATTCTTCCCCGTCTTAAGTGGCTTGGCTTCTGGGGGGGCTTTTGTATAAGATCAAACGATAGTAGGAACAAATGTAAGGCAATCTGCCCAAGTCGGCTTCTGTTTACCATTCGGAGTTAGAACATTATGTTGATGTATATTGTATGTTGTTGTTTTTATCTTTATC
>QEPC01002494.1:845191-862568 GCA_003113815.1 Sphenodon punctatus
GTGTCTGTGGGGACAGTAGGTGGGGAGTGTTGGGTTGGGTGCAGGTGGGGCCCCCTCGCAGGTCCCGCCTGCTGCTGCGGGTGTTGACCCTGCCCCACCTCCATGGGCAGCTCGACCCCCGTCTCCCCCTCCTCCGCCTGTGCTTCCTCTACCTCCACCGCTGCCCCACCTACTCTGCCTACTCTGCCTGCCTCAGTCGCTCTCTCACCCGTCGCTCTCATCCGCCTCCCTCCTCACTCCATCCCGCCATGCTTGCCTGCTGCAGATTTCCCTTTAAATCTCCGTCCGGTGGTTGTGTTGTTGCTGGTTGCCTGGCAGCGATGCCGCATGCATTGTCCATGGCTGGGGCTCATTTCCTTTGGTTCCGCCCGGGGACTGGTGTCCAGATGTTACCTTTTGATGTTTCCCGGTGGGGATCTCTGTGACCACGCTTCCCAGAATTTTGCGCCGGGGAGCCCGGGAAGCGTGGTTGGAATTGACCCCATGTGGGTATTGAGCGTGATGAACATCTGGCACGTGCCTAACAGACGTTCAGGGCTCTTTGGCCCAGATGCGGGATTAAGCATGGTTCACTGTGGTAGAGAGTGATCTCGTAACGTCTGAAATCACCCCATATTACAATAAAACATAGACTCAGGAAAGAAAGAAAAAAAACCACCCACTGCTAGAGGTGTGTTCCAAGGACCCATGTCATTATTTGTTTTTGTTTTTTGTTTTTGTTATTTAAATCTTTCATTTTTGTAAATATCAAAAGTTGGTTTTTGCTTTGGTTTTCAATTTCCATTGGTTTCAATGTAAAACACATTTTCAGATGTAATTTTCTTGTCTTTCATTATATGTAGATTACACATAGATCAGGTATACCTCTAATGGAAGGCATGATGTGTACCAAATTTCAGAAAGATTGGATGAAGGGATCTGATGTTATAGGCAGTTGAAATTTGTTATTTTGCAAATATCTGCATATACATTCCTGGCTGTAACTTCTTTGTCTCCCATCTAATGTGGATTAAACTTGGCAAGAATATACCCCTCCCCAAGATCGCAGGACCCCTGTGGTGTGACAATTATCAATCTCATGTATCCCCTTCCCACCTGTAGCCAAAACTGAATCAACACTGTGAGGAAGGCGAAAAACCTACCAGGATCTGAGCCAATTGTTCTGGTACTAAAAATTCCTTCCCAGCCCTGAACCCAAGTTCAGTGACCAGTGCTACCCACAGTGCAAAAAGGGAGGGTGGGACAGTGTTCATTCAATGCTGCCCAGGCGCGGAATGGCAGAATCCACTCCTGGGGAAAGATGGCGGCCATGAGCTCCCGCTCCTCGCGAGAGCTCACTTCGTGCCGCGTTCTTTGATGTGCCATGTGCCCCTGCCCCTACGCGTCTTCCTTTCTACCATGGTGGGGGGAGGGACAATAGCCGCTGACCTCAAGCTGCTCCCCATGCCAACGAGGGCCCTCTTTCCTTGTTCTTTCCATTATTCTTGAAGCATCTTTTAATGATGTATGTTTTGAATGCTGAAATACACAAAATGCAGTAATTGAGAGTGCTGTTGTACTTTAGTTTTTAAGACATTTTGCTTCATCCTGATACTGTACTTGGCCACAAAATTAATTAGGATTCCCTTCAATGAGGAAAGGCGCTTCTTCATTTATTACGTTCTCCCTCTACGGAAGTGTCACTGGGATAAATGCATCACTGCTCATTATGAACAAAATGAAAACCTTGGAATAGTATGAAGGCAAAGAGCGGGAAAGAAAAAAAAGAAGTAAGAAGCAGATGTAACATGAGCAATCATGTTACCACTAATGATCACAGACCCCTTTTCACAGCACTTTCCCTATTACTGACAATGGGGAAACACAGATCCCACTCCCTACCTATGAAGTGATATATGATGTGTGTAGGTAATAACTGGAAATACCCCCAAAAGTTCTTATATGGTATATTCAAATAGCTATTTTCATATAGAGAGCTCAAATCACATCCCCTAGCATATAACATGGCAGTACATAAACTCAAACACAGTATTCAGCAGCCAGGGCCAATGTCCGCTCACAGTTGGCTCTTTGGATATTATACATCCTGGCCCCAATCTTTTTCAGTACAGCTTTCTACTCCTTATATTCAACTTGGATCTAAATTCCACTGGGCCATGGAATCCTTATGGGATCAAGGTCAGAGCAACAATACAAAGGGATCTGTGCTTAATCTGCCACAGGTTTAGGGATTTTCACAGAAAATGTCCATATAAGCCTGGTGTCTGAACCTGAAACACTTATAAAAGTCAAAATGGCAAAAAGATAAGACATTCTGGGATCAAGTTTTGTATTAGGGGATCATTCAATACTATTCATATTCCAGGAAAATATACAGGGTGAGAAGAATCAAAATAAGGACTTTGATAAGAAAATGCTCCAAGCTAAAAAAAAACTAGTATTGAGCCTGATGTCATTTCTACTTGTGTTATTTGTTTCCAAATTTTCCCATGTACTCATACTGGGGGAAGAGAAGGAGCTTTTTGATTAATGAATTATAGCTTGGTTCCAGAGGACTTAACTGGAAAAATTAGATGTACAGGTTTCAATATGCTTTCACCAATATACATAGGGCCTTTTCAAACAAGACACTCCCCACCCATCTCCCACTCACTATACATGTTACAGGGCACCCATAGGGAAACACTGGGGTCCTGCAATATGTATAGTGTGTGGGTAGTGGGTGGAGAGTGTCTTTTCTGAAGACGCCCATACAGCTCCAGTAACTAGTAGATGTTATTTACTATGGGCAATTTAATCAGTATTCTCATTTCATCTCCTTCACCCAACTGGAAAACCCTTGGTCATTATTATATTTCATACAATAAATCAATGTCTTATTGAGTGAGTTTTTACCATTGTGATATCATATAAATAACATATCAATGCTTACTATGCCATTTAACCAAATATGTTTGGGCTGAGATTGTTCTACCTCTAGACAGGGTTAGTTATCCCATTTGGGGGGACTGGGGCAATGCCCTCCCAGCGCTCTCTGGGATGTCTACTGTATTTTTTTTTAATTGCCCAGAGTAAGCATCCCTGAGCAGCACTGCTGCCACCTGCATTCTTCAGCAGGAAACTGTGTTTTATTAGCATAGGTGTTTTCTCCATACAACTGCTTGTTTAAACGTTATCCTTAGTGTCTGCATCTCACAGGAGCTCTGTGAGATTGAATTCATTCTTGATTCTAAAACAGTCAGCGAGAAATGACTGTAAATAAAAATAACACAGTACGTAAATGGGAATCATCAAGCGAGAACATCCCCCCCCTAACCCCCCATTCCTCCATTTATTTAGTCAAAGAGGAAAGTTTTTAAAATCCCATATCTGTGAAATGAGTTTGGTCCTAGTTAGGCTAAATTTCAACCCGAATCAATCTTTTTTTTTTTAACCTGCCAAAGGTATAAGTTTCTACGAAATGAAATTCTTTACGAAAATGTTAAAAGAACCAGCCTTAATTACTTGAGTACAAAGGGCTCACTATACTTCAATATTGTAATTAGTATGTTGTGTTCTGCTAACACTAAAATGATTACTTTTCAGTTACAGGGTTAAAAAGATGAGCTGTGTCAGTGTTGCCAAATCAGTTTCACTTACTTAATTCCACACTCCTATGAAGTTGTATTTTAAAAAGGCCCTATATTTTCTCAGTACCCGCTCTGCACACATCCGAGGATCTATTTTAAGTTTGCAATTTTGGTCACCAGATGAGGTTTTCTTCTATTTATCATGACTCTTTCCTTTACTGGTACTAAAGTACAGAATAGCCTGTATTCTTGGTTGCTGAAAAGAAGATGAGTCAAAGGGTATTTTCAGAAGTTACAATCCCATGCTCAACCACGGTGAATGCCCACATGGTGAGCAAGGGACCGTAACGTCTGTTGGCCCGACAAGAGATTCCCGCCAGATGTTCACCCCCGTGAATCATGGGCAGAAATCTCTTTGACCACGCAAATGGCGGTCCTGCCTGGACCATCTCTGTTTGCGTGGTCAAAGAGATTCTCGCCTGTGATTCACGTGGGTGAACACCCGGCGGGAAGCTCACATTCAGGCCAACAGATGTGACGTTCCCACTCTCAACCATGGGGAATTCACCGTGGTTGAGCATGGGATCGTAACGTCTGTCCCCTGACCACGGCCCGTCTCCAAGAGGGTGAGTGGCCTAGGGAGCGTGGGGGGGTGGGGCTGTGCAGCCACATGTTGAGCCTCATAGCCCCGCCCCTTCCCCTGATTCCCCGCCGGGATCAGCCAGCATGTCTGTTGGCTGTGCCGTTTTGATCCCGGCGGAGGATCAATAGGTGATTCCATGACGGGGCCAATACCCAAAGTAGTCTTGTTCTGACTCTTGCAATATGTATCTAGATTTAATCATTGCACGGTTGTTATCCAGGACATTTTCTCAGCAATTGAAAGTCTTGTGATAAATGTTCCACCAATTTTTATAGGCCTCCTTCTTTGTGCATCCTATTGTTTCCTCTTATAGTTCTTTCCTTCTTCCTCATTCCTATGACTGACAAATGGGATGTGTCATTTATTCATTTTCACCTCATGTAAATTTCTGGAACACCCATACAGCTAAACTTTTTAAAGCCATTATTCTTATATTTTAATAGGCTAAGTAAGTTTTGAAATGGAACATATTCTGCTTTCAGATATTTGAAAATTTTCCCTTCACTCTTATCAGCAAGTAGATGAGAAAAAAACCAACCGTCTTTTATTTCTTCTTTTGAGGGTTCATAACTCCCCCATATTCTAACTGATCCCTGAAAAAATGGAAAGGATAAGAAATGATTCCTAATGAAGTATATGTAACTTAAATCTGATTCTTGCTGAGCTGATTCTTAATAGGGATACAATTAACAAAAACACATTAAGGCTTTGTCTTCAGTTCTATTTCAAATAAGATTAATGCTTACCATATTTGGCTGAACAAATACTCGCTATCAGACTAATATATGGCAATAAGATCAGGCTATAATATCAGATTTTATTTTATATAGATTGGGGCTTGGGATGGAAATTGGAGACATCAATTTTCAGAACTTTAAGAATACACACAGACAGTTGTTTAAATTATTGTTTTTATACTGGCTGAAGATTTAAGCCATGCTTATTAAATTCTTTTCTCCAGAGTAGTCTAACTGAAGTAAATGGAGTATGTGCTTTGAGAATTAGTCTGAAATGGAGCAATACATGCAAAGAGCCATTACATCTACACAGGGCACTGTTAAACAGAAGGACTGTGCATGGGGTCAAGTATTTGTATTTGTATATGTATTTGTATTTGTTACTGCTGCACCGAATAGTAAAAATTCTATTCACAAGTATTTTCAAGTTTCTAAGGACTGGTTCAGAGTACGCGGTAAAATACTCAGTAAAATAAAACTGAGGAACAAGTATTTTCCAAGTACTGACTGCCCTTATAAAGGGGCAGGAAAAGTCCCATATGTTGCTCATTTGAGGATTTTCTGACTACCAAGCCAATTCCTCAGTTACTCGATAAAACTGAGTTGAATACTGAGATGCTTGGTAAAACAGAGTCATTTCGAATGCGGAATTTTAACACTAGTATTTGTATTTGTGTTTGTATTGCCTGTGTTCACTGTGTTTCTCCATTGTTGCCAATGTGAAAAATGCAGTGAACATGGGGCCCTGTGTTTACATTATTTTGGTATACATGTGCAGCGAGACTCTGCCAAATTTGACAGACATGTAAGGAAAGGAAAATGTAGGCAAATCTCCTGCTGCTAAGTCTGCTACCAATTTTAAAAGTGGAGCAATTATTTGGGGTAGGCTGAAGACTATAGTTTGCTTGGTTGGGAGGGTTTTAGCTTAGGGAGGCTGAAACAGGGCATGAGTCTAACTCAGGGAGATCACTGGTTTGACGGATAATGAGACATGAAGTTGGTTTGGGGACAGGGTGACTGGAACGTGGGGCTGTATTGTGTGGAGAGTGCTAGCTTGGGGATTAAGAATGGGGCATGGGTCTGGCTTGGGGTGTGTCACTTGCTTGGAGAAGTGGTCACTGGCTTGGAGGAGAATGGAGAATGGGACTAGGCTCAAGGGAGGCTGTTGACTTGGGGAGTGGGAATGGGACATAGTGGTGGCTGTGGTAAGGTGTCTCTGGCTTGGGGAGGGGAGATGAGTCATGGTTTTGGCTTGGGGGAGAGTGTTTTCTGGCTCAGAAAAGAGTTGTTGGCTTGGTGGGAATCTGTAGGTGGTTACTGGTTTACAAGAGACTCAGAAAAGAGTTGTTGGCTTGGTGGGAATCTGTAGGTGGTTACTGGTTTACAAGAGGGCTCTCTGGTTTGGGGACTGGAGAATACAGCTGCCAATTACTCAACATTTCTCCCTGGCTGGACTGGGATTTTCTGGGAAGGGCCTAGCTGCACTGTTAGAGACTAGAGCTACAACCAGGCACCTGAAGATTCAGGCACCCCTGACAAATCTGGGGTACCAAAATTGACCCATCCCTGTTCAGGCACCATCGATATATGAATGGGACCCAAAGGGCTGCTCAAATGTGCCAGTTGGCCTTTGAAAGTATTTATTTATTTATTTATTTTCACTTTTACCTTGCCCCTCTCACCTAATGACAACTTGAGGCAGCTTACAATACATATATTATATAAAACAATAAAACATGATATAAATACACATTATAAAAACAAATTCTGTGCAAAACATAGCTTCCCACCCAAAAGCCCAACAAACGTGTCCCCTCCTCACCAAATGCCTAAAGGAAGAGCCAGGTTTTACACCGCTGGCGGAAGGCAAGGAGATCTGGGCTGAGATGGATCTCCACCGGGAGAGTGTTCCACAGCAATGGAGCACCTGTCCACCTGTCTGTACAGCTCGGCCAGTAATACTGGACCTCCAGGAGGGCACTCCTGGATAACCACAGGGTCCACTCAGGGTCCCAGGGAGTGAGGCGATCCTTCAGATAAGTGGGGCCCAGGGCGTGTAGGACTTTATAGGTCAAAACCAACACCTCAAATTGGGCCCGGAAGGCAATAGGCAGCCAGTGCAATGCTTAGAGCACAAGTTTTATATACTCCCTGAGATTCGTCCCTGTAAGCAGGCAGAGCACTGCATTTTGCACCAGCTGCAGCCTCCAGACCATCACCAGGTCTAGAGGTGACGTTGCATGGCTGACAGTGGCGAGATCTTAGTTTGAGACATATGTGCGGAACCCCTTCTATACATCCAGGCACAGCTGAACATCCAGGAGCACCCCCAGCCCCAAGATCCTCAAAGATGAAGCTAATTGAGGATGGACCCCCCCCCTAATACTGGGGGTGTCCCCCTCCCCCAGACCTCCAATCCTGCCCAATAACATCACCACTGTCTTTTCAGGTTTGAGTTTCAATCAGCTTGACCTCATCCAATCCCCCACATCAACTAGGCACTGCAGGACCTCTGTCGGTTGAAACCAAAAAATGCAACTGGATGTTGTCTGCATATACTGAGGTTTATTATTGTTTAGCGTGACCATAGGTCTTTGCATCACTATCACATAAACGTTTTGCTCCAATACAGCATTAAATAATACAAAAGTATTATTCCTAAAAGATAACTAAATATAAATTACAGTACCTAATAATAACCATAAACAATTAATAATAAAAACATCAATAAAAATTAATTCTCTTCCACAATATGTAGTATGTAAACACATAAGAGAACAACAAAATATGTTATTCAATAAATTGGAAACTCATACATTTTCCCCATCTTTTAAAAGCCTGAACTAAAAAAGAGGCAACTGCTTTAAACATCTCACCTGCATTATGTTACAGAAAAATCTGCTGTAATTCAAAAGTATTCCACCATGGATATTTAACTAAAAAAGGACTCCGAAACTGGGATTTAAGGGAATCATATAGCCTACAAGTAAATAGGATGTGCGCCAAAGTTTCCACCTCCAAGTAATCAAACAGACACACTTGTAAACTAAAGGGCACATTCTCTGCATATTGATGACAATTAACCACCCAACTGTGTGTGCATGACCTCCTCCAGCGGCTGCATATATACATTGAATAAGAGAGGGGATAGAATGGAACCCTGTGGGACCCTACACGGGAGATCCCCAGGGGACGATGTACAGCCCACTAGTATCACCCGCTGAAATCTATCCACCAGGTATGAACAGAACCGCCGTAAGACAGTACTGTCCACCCCAGCCAGGTCCTGCAGATGAGTCACCAGCATCTCATGATTCACGCTATTGAAAGCCGCAAATAGATCCAGAAGTACGAACAGGGGCAATATGACCCCTGTCCAACTCTGAGGAGGTCATCAACCAAAACCACAAGCATGGTCTCTGTGCCATAGCCCGGACAAAAGCCAGACTGCATAGGATCAAGGAAACTGGTGCAGTCCAGATGCACCTGCAACTGACGGGGCACTACCAGTTCAATAACCTTCCTAAAAAAGGGAAGGTTAGAGACAGGTCAGTAGTTCACCGGGGCACCAACATCAAGTGCTGGTTTCTTGAAGAGTAGCAGGACCACCACTTCCTTAAAGCAGTCTGGCACCCTCCCCTCCCAAAGGAAGGCATTTATAACCCCTGCCAACACCGGCCACAACGTCTCCCTGGTAGCTTTCACCAACCAGAATGGGCAATGACCTAGTTCACAAGTCATGGCCTGAACAGACCCCAGCACATCCACCATCTTGGCAGCTGTCACCAATTGACAGTTATTTTTTTTTTAATTACTTATAAACATGTTTATATTGTTTGAATTGGGTTGTATTCATTTGCTAAACTTTCAGTATATACTATAATATTGAAGTGTGTCAATGTGTAGGAAGAACATGTTTTTGTTTTGTTTTTTCATATAGCACCTTCTGGAGTACTAAGAGAGGCAAAAAACTGAAACCCCTGCTCAACCTATTAGAACGGAAATTGATCCCTCAGCTCCTTTTTGGGGCTGAGGTTTGGGGGTTGGGTAGTCATAAAAACATTGAGACACTCCAGAACAAGGTTCTGAGGATAGGGTTAGGTGTGCCTCGAGGCACTCCAATATCTTTGATGCGGGCAGAATGCGGGATTGTCCCTCGTGAGGACAAGATAAGGCTGGCCCATCTGGGATACTGGCTGAAGATCAGAGACATGACAAATGATCGTCTCCCCACCCCATGCCTGCAAGAACAAGAAAACCCCTTGGCCAATTATAGATGGTATGACTCAATAGCACGGAATTTGGCATTTCTTTGTTTTTCAAGTTCCAACTTCCGAAGTAGGTCTCAAGCTCAGGTTAAATCCCTACTGCAAATCAGGATTAGGGATGTCAGATTGCAAACTGATAGTGTGGGAATTCGTGATCAGCATGTTGCCCCTTGGTATCCACAAATCAAACTAAGAGTGGGTTGTGAGGAATACCTCATGGACATAAAGAACTTTAAAATTAGATGGGCCATGACTCTTGTGAGGTTAAACACGATGCCCAACTCGGTAGCTGAGGGTAGATTTAAGGACACTCCTCCCGAGATGAGATTTTGTTACTGCTGGCAAACGATAATAGAAGACCTCCCACACTATATATTGCACTGACCTCAGACCACCGAGATAAGAAATAAGTTCTTTAACCCTTGGTTTGAGGGAAAGGATCACTGTGATCAGCAGAAAAGGTTGCGTTTTATCCTTGCCAATCAGAACAAGGCAGTAACCCAGCAAGCTGCCATGGGGATGTTTTTTTATGGCATTAACCAGGCAGCGGCACTTGGAGAGCCCTGATTCACCTAATGAAGAACCTTAAGAATGGGGACTCCCATGGAACTCCCGTACGGTTTCTGTTCTCCAAATTTCTGTACACGGTTAAAAACGTATCCTGCCCCATTTATATAAACATCTCCCTATCTATGTAATACCAGTGAGACAGTTTACAGCAGGGGTCAAGTGTGCCGCCACAAGCCCTGGGAAGGCCAAGGCATTGCGCTACTACCCCAAAGGAAGTATGCATCTTCATTTGGGGATCCAGATGTGGGACCCACTCTTAGTTTCTCTTTTTGGCTGGTTCCAAATGAGTCCATAGTAAAGACAACTCCAGGGGTTATGGGAGATGACTGGGATGGTAAATAAATACCCTTTAGTGAATTATGTTATTCCTTGTTTATTTATGTTTTAAAGATTATTTTATCTTGTTTTTGTTATAATATTGTACATCTATTTTGTAATGGCCAAAGGCTAAACAAATAAACTTTTGAACTTGATATAGCACCTTAACTGATTTTTTAATCAATTTTCACCCTACATAAACATTAAAGAACATAAAATTACCTTTAATTTGAACTATGAGTGGTTGCTCTATGACCATTAAATAACAGAGATATAATCAATTTACTGAACAAGGGTTGTCAGCCATTTTGATCCCGCCCCCCTTCATCACTTGTGGGCTTGGTAGCATGTGGATTCCAACCCTTGGGCGAGAGATCTTAAAGACAAACCATACCCCAATATTGTACCACAGATTTCCCATGGAACCTATATTTCTGAACACTTGCTCCCTGACTACATAGTTACTTCAGTTATTCAGTAACTTTGGTTACTTTTAAATAATACTGAGCGCTATTGTGCACATATTGTTCTGCAACCATGCTATTGTGCAATTAAAACAAATAGACAAATAATCTTTGCAAATATAAAATGGCATATTTGATTCAGTACTAATTGAAATGCAAGTTTCCATAGTTGTATCACATCTTGTGATTTTTGGACTTTAAGAAAACACCTATAAATGTGAAAGTTGGCAACAGTACATTTTATGTCTGAATGTAGGCAAACAATTTGCACTAAGCCCTATTAAATGGCCATGCAAGATACAATATGCAGTAAAACTGTCCTGCTCCACTGATCAGCTTTGCTCATAGTCTGATGAGCTTAGGTTGGGGGGAATGTCAGGAGGAGACCAAGACAAGTAACTGAGTGGGGCAGGTGTGATCCATAGACAGAGGTGTGAGGAAAGTAACAAATATCCAAGTCATTTCAATGAAACCCTGCTGGTTTGCAGTAGTTATATGTCTGCCCCAAAATGCAACCCAACATTAAGTAATATTTACACAGCATATTGCAATTGTGGGACAGAAGGCACAATATAAGCAAAAGGTATTATTGTGCATTATTATGAGATCAACTTTCATTTAACGCCTGTAGTTTAGAAGCTAGAGCATTCTGGAAGCCCTTCTAGTGGTAGTGAGGAGGGAATTTGCCTGGAACTGGTTAACATAACAGCAGGAGCCAAGTTAATTGTTACCACCTATTGCCATCTGCATCCCTAGGATATTAGACTAACAAGTGATAGAGGAGAGCAGCCAGAAAAGAAACTGCAAGAAAAAAGGAAAGAAGTGGTAGTGGGGAACTGGATGCAAATGGCATTGGGAGTACACGAAGCTAGGTACCACTCAGTTAGACTGAATATTTGAGGGGATGTGCACACATTCTGAGTCCAGGAGTATATTAGTGAGTAGGGATGGGCGAACGCGGTTCGGAAGTTCGGAGTTCAGCCCGAACTCAGCCTGTTCAGATGACCGAACTGAACTTCCGAAACGAACGTTCGAACGGCCGAACAGTTTGGAGAAGTTCGGATGAGTTAGGGGTCGGGAAAAACGTGACTTTGGGTGGGAAAAACGTGACTAGAAGGGGGAGGCAGCTGAGGAGCAGACTTCCTGGCACCAGGGGTGGACACCAGGGGTGGTTTCAGGGCTAAATGATACTGATAAAAAAAAATAAATGATTTAGGTATCGGTATCGATAGCACTATTTTTGGATGTTCGGCCGAGTTTGGCCAAACCGAACTCAGCTGAACAGAAGAGCTGAACCCGAACTCGTCTTTCGAACCAAACGTCCGAACGTCTGAACATCTGAACGGCATTCTGTGTGCCCATCCCTATTAGTGAGAGGGATAAATTAAGATGTGAACAATTTCAGTGGTCAGAGGGAGGTGGGAAGGTGTAATTTTATTATTATTTTATTATTGTAAATATGGACAATCATTTACTAGATGTTTGCACAGCACGTATGAAATTGGAGTCTTGAAGTGGTGTTTCTGTGTGTTACTTTACAACAATATACCTGCCAATACTGGGCAGGGGAAAAGCTGTAGACCCCAGCCGTGGAGTCCTACCAGGCACATGTGGACCACTGGCTAATGGGCCCACAGTGTTTGTAGTGGTTTCTGAGTGGGTAGTAAACTTGCCTTGAAAGCAAAGTGATAGTTGGTATGCCCAGAGGTAAGTAATCTATAGCTGAGCATTGCAGACTTGACAAGTATAACAGTATTAAAAACATAAAAATGTAAGTACTGTACTGAGACACACCAATGGTCTCTCAAGTCCAGCATCCCGTCTCCAACAGTGGCCTTCATTCACTTTGGAGAATTACCAAATAAGTCATAATAGAGGGCTCCATTTCCTGCTGTTCACTTCCTGCTCCTGATAGTCAGAGGTTATGTCCCCCAGCCTTCTTGACTAATAGACATTAATGGACCTAGCCTCCAAGAACCTATAAGCCCAGCTATGTTACTGGCCTTGACGACATCCTCTGGCAAAAAGTTCAAAAGTTAATTGTTCATTGAATGAATTTAAAAAACAAACAAATCTTCAACCAGTCAGTTTCATGGAATGTCCCCTAGTTCTAGTACTTTTTGACAGGGTAAATAACAAACATAATATACATAATAATATTTACTTGTTCCACACCACTCATGATTTTATAAAATTCTGTCCTATCCCTCTGAGTCCTCTCTTCTCCAAGCTTAGGAGCCCTAACTTACTGAGTCTCTCCTTGTACTGAAGAAATTCCATACCCTTGGTCATTGTTGTCAAATTATGTTTATAATACCCACTAAGAGGAAAGGAGTCAGTGGCAAGCCTGGGGGAAGGGTACACAGAAGTTCCAGAGCTATTTCTCTGCAGCTTTCCTTCCCTACCCAAAGAAAAGACAAGTAGGAGTAAGATTGCAAGAAGAAAGGTGTACACACACACACACACACACACACACACACTCTCACGTTCATATTATTAGGGGATTGGTACTAGAAGAAGCAAAATTTAGCACACAGTCCAAACAACCAGTCCTCCAGGAAGGCTGCCAATCCAGTCCCTTCCAAACTCCATACAAAACTCGGGTTGCAGATCACTCACACTGGCAGTCCACAGGGCACACTTCCAATGGGGTCGTGACAGCTGTAGGGTGGGGAACTCCACTCCTCCCATAGATCACTCACATAGCCAGTTCATAGTGGAAATGTCTAATGGGGTCTCAGCAGCTGGGAAGAGGTTGGAAACCCTGCTCTCTCCACATATAACCCCCAATCATATATGCTTCACCAGTAACTCTTCACCAGAATATGCTACACCACCTTATAGTGGGGATCAAAAGAATCCCCACAACCAAGAGCAACCAGGACTCCTGGCTGTGTCCAGATTTCATACAGCACTGGACTTCATACAGCACTGGGTTCACCAGGAGGTCCAGCTCCAGAGGAGCAACCAAAGGGATAAGACTGGAAGGTAGCATCTCCCTCCCCCTGTTTGAGAACAGAAATAAAATTAGCTGTGTGTGCTGGGAGAATCCGCCCCCTCCCTCAGTTCCTGGAAGGCCTAGAAGAGGCCTGAAATGCTCCAGAGCACCACCAGAGCTGGACCTGCCACCGCTGCCACCGCCAGACCCAGGACCAGAGCCCAAGCATCACCAGGTAGGTCGATCCCTGGGGTGGTTTTTTTTTGTTTTTTTTTACCAGGCTGGGCAGGTTGGGGGGGTGAGGGGTGAGGTGAGCGCCGGCACCCTTTCCACCCGCACAGCATGGAGGGATGAGGGTTTCGCCCCCGCCAAAAGGGTTTGGTGAAACTGAACGGGTTTGGGCAGAAGAGCCTGAACCCAAAAGGTTTTGGGGGGCTGAACACCGAACTGGTCGAACACCAACCGCCCCGGTGTTTGCACATCCCTAGTGGAACATAAACACTTAAAGGCTCTGGCATGATGTGTGAAGGCACCACGGCCATCTGCTTGAGAGTGCTACTGAGGCATTCAAGCAGGAGTTCCAGGCAGTGCAAGCCATCTGCTCTGTCTGGAACAGGGCTATCATTTTCTGAATTTGGCACCTCTGCGGGCTTTAGGCCAGGCTGATGTGGCTCAGATGACTGTGGGGTTCCCGCATAACTGTGTGCCAGGCAGTAGTCCAGGTCCATCAATGACTGGTCTGAGTGACGGCAATGCAGGTGATACAAGGGGAGCTGCTGTGGACTGTGAGTTAGCTGTCTGATGACATCCCTGCAGTGGTTATCACCCTTCACCAGGAGATGCCCATCACCCAGGTCATCTGGGTTCTACCTAGGACAACTGAGTGATGAGAGATGGTCCTGGCCACGTGGGGAGATGTGGAGTGGCAGACCCATTTTGGACATCCTGCCATCTGGACTTCAGGATCACTGACATTGTCCATCCACAGCTGGAGAGGGAGCAGGGGCCCATGAGGACCCTCATCCCTGTGGAGCAATGCATGGCTATCACTGTCTGGATGCTCTCCACCCCATATTCCTACCACTGCATTGACCAGCAGTTCGGCGTGAGAACATTGACTATGGCTGCCATTATGCTCAAGTTCCATTAGGCTGTTGAGGCCCTTTTGCTTGACAGGGTGGTGCAACTCTTTGATGCAGATGATGGAAGGCTTCTGGGTGGGAGTGTTCCCCAACTCCATTGGGACGATGGCACCCACATCAATGTCATCTGTCCACCTCACAGCCGGGATGAATAAATCAGTTTGCTGAGATACCACTCTATGGTCCTTCAGGAAGCTGTAGTTGACCATGGATGGTTCAGAGATGTGTTGTCTGGCTGTTCTGGCAGGAGCCATGATGCCCTCATCCTGAAGCAGTCCCCCTTCTTCATCATGATGTATAGGGGAGGCTTTGGGCCCAATACCATCTCCACCCTGGTGCCCATGAATCCCATCATCCTGGGGGACCCAGCCTACTCCCTGATGCTGTGGCTCAAGAAGGCCTACTCTGTGGCCCATAACTCAGAAAAGGCTCACTTCAGCAGGTAGATGAGTGCCTCCGGGTGCATGGTAGAATGGGTGTTCATGGTGCTAAAGCAACACTTGTGATTCATTGCAGGAAGGATCGCCTTCAAGGTGGAGACAGCCCCTCTGATGGGCACAGCCACCTGCGGCCTGCATAACATCATGGAGATGGATGTTCCTGCCCTGGAAGATTGTCACCCCCTTTCCCACCACAAGCCAGTGCCCCAGCACAGACAGGAGAATGACTGCTGTGAAAACCGTATAGCCTGGAGAATCCAGAATGACTTTGCCAGCATATTGCTTGTGTGGACAATGCAAATATGTAAATATGTGTAAAAAATAGGGGCCTCTCAGACATGGATTGAGGAGGGATGGAGGAGTGTACAACTGTAAATAACATGTTCATGCACAATAAATGGGTAAATTATTGTACCGTTAATGAGATGTGTTGTTGTGATATGGCTACTGTAGATACTTGCTCTCTGGGTGCAATAACACCAAGGAGGAAGTGACTATTGGGTGCACACACATACAAGGAGGAGGCCACTGTGAGGACCTAAACTGAAGGGGGAGCAGGTAGAATGGAAGAAAAGGGGCCTACAGGAGTGGCTGTACTGGGGGTGGTGCTGTCAGAATGACAGGGAAGAGGTTACAGGGAGCACCAGGAGTGAAGGTGAGACCCTGTACTGTCACTGGGGGAAGGTAAATGTGGAGTAGCTAGACAGAGAAAGGGCTGGGTGAAATGCCAGGGAGGAGGGCTCCAGAAGTGGGATGAGACTCAATGAGCATCGGTGATGGGGTGGGGAGAGAGGGAGTGGAGTTTTGTGCCTCTCCAAGATTATCCCAGCGGGGCTTGGAAGCCTTGTAGAACTCCAGTGCCCCAGCATTTGTGGGGGTTATAGGACCACTGATTTCACCTTGGTGCCTTTCTGGGTGTCCTCTGCTTGCAAACATAAGGACAGTTCCCTTTAAAGGTTCCGGTCCCAACTCATGTGGAGATACGTTGCAGTGCTGCCTCTCCATTGACTTCTCTGACTATTTTTCCCACAGCTCTGTGGTCAAATATGTCAATATTTGAAATTTTCCAGAGAACATGTCACGTACAGCCAGCTACCTGCCTGGGCAGGCCCACATCTGGTGGCAATGGAACAAACGTGCAGATAAGTCCCAGGGAAAAGAGGTCCATAGCAGGCCAATGTGGGCCACAGTCACATTGGTTTTCACTAGGACTGCTCTGAATAGTAAAAAAACAAAACAAAAAAAAACTTGTCAGTATTATTTGAGGATGCATGGAGCAGTCTGAGTGTTTGAGCCACTCCCCAGATCCTTGGCGACTACTGAGCCAAGTTACAAGGCCGGGGTGGTGGTCAGGGTTGGGGTAATTAATGTGGAGTGGGGGGCCTAGCAGATGAGTCAGGGGTGGTTTTATTACCCTCTGGAGGGGTCTTGAGCTGATGTGTGACCTCTTTCCAGCTCTGTCCAGACACTTCTAAGCATGTTCAGTGTCGTCCTCCCCGCCTCCAACTTACCAGTCAGGAAGAGGCCACGCATCAGTGCTGGACCCATCTGGAAGGTAAGTATTCCACTCATAACCCCCTGATAGCTCCCCACTTCCACTAAGCACCCCACCCCTAACCCCCTGCTAGACTCACACTCTCCCTTCCCTAGTCCACACTGACCTATTCCCTCCCTAGTCAGTAGAGGCCAGCGAAGGGGGAACAGGGGCATAGCACTGGCCTCTGGACCCCTTCCCTGCACTGGGCTTAGGATTTTCTGAGTTCCAATGTTTCGGGGGCCCTTCCTCAAAACTTTGGATTTCGGAAAATTGAGTTGAATGCCCCAGTCCTCGATGTTTTCCGAGGAAAAATGAGGACTGACTTTTAGCATTAGTTTTCATCCTGGGCTGGAAGACCTTGGTGTAGAATTACCACCTTATTCTGGGTTGTGGGACCTGTGAGACATACACATCTATAGGTCCAGGGCATAGCTACCATGGAGCGAGGGCACTCAGTTGAGCTTGGGTCCTGGACTCTGAGTGCATTTTTTTCAAGTGGCCCAAGCACTGCAAGGAAAGTTTCAGAGTGGATGGAGAAGGAGTGACTCTTCCCACTCTGAAATTCTATTTATTTATTTATTTTATTTTCTAGATTTCTATACCGCCCCATCCTGCCATGCAGCTCGGGGCGGTTAACAACAATAAAAACAGTATAAAAACATTTAAAACAAATATAAAATATATCTATAAAACAGGGCGTGGTACAATCATAAATAAATATATAAGGTGGGGGATTAAAAATCACCCCCCC
>QEPC01002494.1:865786-885226 GCA_003113815.1 Sphenodon punctatus
TGGGGGGGGAGGGGACAGGACAGCCCACGTGGCTGCCCTCTGCGTTCCCCCCCCTGCCCCCAACTCACGGTTTGTCTGTTCTTCTTGTCCCCGCAGGTATCCTGCGGGGACGAAGCAGCAGCGGCGGCGGCCCCAGCGGCGGCAGGGATGAAGGCGGCGGCGGCGATAACAGTGCCGGCAGCGGCGGCAAGGAAACCAGCCCCCCCCCGGCACCACCCGCAAGCAGGTAAGTCCAGGTGGGGGGGGAGATGGGAAGGAGGATCCCCGCAGCAGGCTCCCTCATTTGAAGTACACTTTCATTCAGTTCAAATGGTAGAACATGCCATTATAGAAGGGTTTCACCTTGGTCTGCATAGCCTTGGTCCAGATGGGGTAGAGAATGGCCTCCTTCCAAGTTTGTCTCCACCACAGGCTTCTTGGCTTATTCCCCTTGTACAGGGAGCTAGAGAGTTAGTCCCTCCATCCTTTATCAGCAGAGGTTTTGCTTACATGGTTTGGCCACCAAGTCAATCACTTTCCCCTAGCAGTGCTCAGGCCACTTGCAAAGGTCCCCACCAAGAAGGAAGTTCTCATGGTGGGCAGGGGTGGAGTGATTCCCCCTCCGCCTAATCATAACACTTCCTTCCTGGTTGGCTTGCCACCACTCAGGGGAGGGAGAACGATGCTGGGAGCTAGGGTGGCACAGTCTTCATGAGTTAAATCTCACCCCTTACCCTGGAGCCCCCACCCCTTTGACGTTAGAGGGCCTATTATTGGGACATGAGCCTGGGCCTACCTCAGCATGGCTACACAACTGTATAGCTCTACAGTGTGATCCTCTGACTGTTTACTGCTTGCTGAACCCTTGGCATTGGTGTGGACAATGGGACTCACATCTATGATAACACTGGTGCTAAACAGTCAGATGACTGTGGTACTAATATGGCATGCTTTTCCCATGATATACTGGCAACATCTGTCTGTCTGTCTGTCACACACACACACACACACATTCCTTGATAATGGGCAGATGTGGAGGTGGGGATATTTTCGTTAATTTGGATTCAATGATGCAGCACAAAAAGGAATCTTATGCATTGATATTACTATAGCTGAGAATGTGATTGTGGGCACTCAGCTATTGAAGAATTTCAAGAGTCTTCATAAGAAGTTTGATATTTTCTCCAGGTAATGCTCCTCAACACCTTCTTCTTTAATGATTTTGCCTTTTTTTTTTCTATCAAGGAAGGATAATGGTTTGGACACTAGGGACCTCTCAAAACCCATGGGGGAGAAGGGGTTTCTTCCCTTTTCATTTTATCATGTTTGTTGTGTGATGGGATGCTCTTACTCTTTGGGAAAGATTGATCATTGACCATGTCAGCTGTCTTTTTATTTATTTAATATTTATTTTTAAACTTATACCCCGCTTCCTCCAACCCTAAGGCAGCTCGGGGCAGCTCACAACATTTTAAAACCATACATTAAAACCAAGATAAAAAGGGTTACTAAAACAATCATTAAAACAATAAAGGAAGTAAAACCTACTGGCAAGCCCCCCTCACTCCCCCCCTCCCCCAAAGGCCCAAACAAAAAGCCAGGACTTACAGGCCTGATGAAAGGTCAAATAAGCTGGGGGCCAGGTGAGCTTCCTCTGGGAGGGAGTTCCACAGCCATGGCGTGACCACCGAGAATGCCCTCTCCATAGTCGCCCCCCGGTTCACCTGGAGGACTTCCAAAGAAGGCGTCCTCGGCAGATCTCAGAGGTCGCTAAAGGGCCCGGAGAGGGAGGTGGTCTCTCAGATAGGAGGGGCTGAGACCATGTAGGACTTTAAAGGTCAAAGCCAACACCTTGAATCGGGCCCAGAATGCTATAGGCAGCAGTGCAGAGCCCGGAGCACTGGCATAATGTGCTCTCTACGGCCCGTCCCTGTCAAGAGACGGACCACTGCATTCTGCACCATCTGCAGCCTCTGAGTCATCATCAAGGGCAGCCCCATGTAGAGCACATTGCAGTAATCTAGCCTTGAGGTGATGAATGCATGGATGAGGGTGGCCATGTCAGAGCTTGAGACATATGGCCGGATCCTACGCAAAAGGTGCAATTGGAAAAGGGCTCCCTTTGCCACTGCCTCCAGCTGATAATCCAAGCAGAGGCCAAGGTCCAACAGGACCCCCAAGCTCCATACCTGCGGGGTCAGCAGGGGGAGACCCCCCCTCCACAAGGGGGGCCATCACCTCCGCTGCCCGACCCACCAACATCACCTCTGTCTTGTCGGGATTCAGCTTCAGTCTGCTCTGCCTCATCCAATCACTTACTGCTAGCAAACATTGGGAAAGCACCCAGGGCCTGGGGGTTTATTGAAAAAGAGAGGTACAGCTGGGTGTCATCAGCATACTGGTGGCAATGCACACCAAACTGTCTCACGACCTCCCCCCAGGGGTTGCATGTAGATAGCAACGGAGACAGAATCGAGCCTTGTGGTACGCCACATGCAAGTTCCCGGGGACCAGATATTTCTTCCCCCAGCACCACCCACTGGCTCCTCCCTGAGAGGAATGATTGGAATCATCCTAAGACATTTATGTCCACTCCCCCCAGGGTCCGTAGCCATCTCAACAGCAACCCATGGTCCACTGTTTCAAACGCTGCCAAAAAATCTATTAGAACCAAAAGTATAGAATGTCCTAAATCCATCTCTCAGAAAAGGTCGTCTACCAAGGCCACCAACGCACTTTCGGTGCCATATCCTTAATGAAAACCAGATTGAAAAGAGTCCAAGAAACTGATGCTATCCAGATGTCCCTAGAGCGGCTGGGCCACCACCCATTCAATAACCTTCCCTAAAAACAGAATGTTAGAGACAGGCCAGTAGCTAGTGAGCGAGCCAATGTCCAATTATGGTTTTTTGAGCAGGGGCCGCACCACTGCCTCCTTGAGGCAGTCCTGCACCCTGCCCCTGTGAGTATGTGAGGTGTGTAAATGCTTTTAGGAGTTAGGATGCTTAGGCTGAAGAAATTGAAGACACTGCTTAAAGGCCAAAGCCCCTAAGTGAACTATGCACAGATTTTTATTTGACAGCTTGCACAATTGTAACCGCAACTGAACTGCAAAGGCTTACACAAAATTTGCAAGCACAGCTATATTTTGGAACATTTATTGCTTACGCAACAGTCTGGGGCAAATGGCTAAAAACAGACATTTGTGAAATAGGCCAAAGATCAGCCGGCTAGGATGGTAACCACAAATGCCAGATGCATCCTTGTCTGAATAACTCCGATGATGGCATGGGAGAGCTAACTCTGCCTAGCACCAACATATGCATGGCCTATGTGACCGGAGAACTATAAATATGGGACTGATGTCTTTTGGAACTCGGACGTTTGTAACATCAGCTCGTGGTACCATCTCAACCTCAATGGACAGGTCCCGGCGACCCCATCACCTCTGTTATGGGTTGGCCACCCTGACAGGAGGATAGGTAAAGTATGAAAGGATGAATGAATGAATGTTGAATATGTGATGCTGCAATGTTATAACTTTGTATTAAATAAAGCAAAGAGGTTTGCCAATATATCTTCAGTCTGTCTCTGATCTCTTGAACTGACCACAGTATCTAAAAGAACATTGTCATATTGGTTGAGTGAATGTGTGAATGTTAATAATAGTGGACCAGGACTGAAACTTAAGCCAGGGACAGCTGTCCCTAGGCCATCCTATATCGGGTGGTTTTGAACGCAAGAAGGCCTGGTGGAACCTCATGTACCCCCCGGGTGTGATTGCATAAAACTTTCCCTTCCCCTGCATGAGCTGAATCATACAGTTAGCTGTCTGTTTGGCACTCTGTAAGGAAATGGACTTCTTTCCCTTTGTGTGAGTGTTTAAGAAAGCTTGTAACGCACTTGGAATGTGGACACTTAACAACCCCAAAAGGTGCATTCCCCAAAGACACACTTAATAGCCCAAACCCACATGTGACACACACACCCCAAGAGAGGCATTGATCACTCCCACCAGCACCAGCACTAAAATCTCCCTGGAGGCTTTCACCAGCCAGGACGGGCATGGATCTAATTCACAAAAAGTGGCCTTAACAGATGCAAGAGCCACTGCAGCATCGGCTGGCATCACTTTCTGAAACTGGTCCCACAAAAATGGATCAGATGGGGCATCCATTACCCTCAGCTCCTCTTCCTATGCATCAATCCCAGCCCTGAAGTCATGCTGGATTCGAGCAATCTTATCTGTGAAGTAGTTCACAAACTCCTCACAGCGGGTTTGGGAAACTTCCCCCTCCAGGTGGAGGGAGGTTGAACTGACCAACCCTCTCACCACCCAGAAGAGCTCTGTTGGCAGTGACTTCGCAGCGGCTATGAGGGCGGCAAAGAATTCCTTCTTTGCCATCTTCACAGCCACAGCATAGGACCGCAAGCAGATTTGATGCTGCGGCCGATCAGATTCAGTACAAGAGCGGTGCCAGTGGGACTCTAACCATCGCCCTTCACACTTCAGCCACTGCAACCCCACAGTAAACCAAGGAGCTCTCTGGTGACAAAGCGGCGGGAGCGGATGTCTCAGAGCCACCCAATCAATGACCGCCGCCAGAAAGGTGTTCCAAGCCTGGACGATCTCATCCACTGTGCGGTCTTCAAGGCCTAAGGATACCTCCCCCAGGGCTTCCTGGAACTTCTGCGGTTCCATCAGCCTCCGGGGTCACACCAGCCTAATAGGTCACATCTCTTTCCAGGGGCCACCATGTGCTAGGAGCCTGGTCTGCAGGAGGTAATGATTCGTCCATGACAATGGCATAGAACTCACTTCCCCCACTACCAGATCACCCGCCTCAAGGCCGGAGAACACCAGGTCGAGCATATGCCCCCCCTCATGTGTGGGGCTGCTAAACATCTGGGACAGGCACATGGTTGCCATGGCAGCCATGAATTCACACTCTGCCCGAACAAGGCCAGCGCCAGCGTGGATGTTGAGATCCCCCAGGACAACAGTCCTTGAGGAACACACCACCCCTGACACCAGCTCAGCTAGAGCAGAGAGGGATGCTGCCGGGCAGGAAGGCACATGATACAGCAGCAGCACCCCAATACTGTATCTGGCCAACTCAAACACAGGGTGACAGGCCTCTATCCCTGGGATTAACTGCACTGGATACCTCCTAGCAGTCCAATATTCCTTAAAAACCATAACTACACCGCCCTCCCCTGCCCTCCAAGCCGGGGCTGGTGTTGCATGGAGTACCCTGCTGGAACAAGATTCACCAAAATCGGCCCTGTCTCTTCATCAAGGCAGGTCTCCGTGAAACATGCGAGGCCTGCAGTCTGATCCAGGATCATATCCCAGATCATTGATGTTATATTGACTACAGACATTGCATTCAACAGCAACACCAGCCCAAGGGGCCTTAGACCTTGATCCATTCCCCCATCTGAGGAAGGGGGCAGCCCTGGGGACAGGCAACAAACACCTCGGCCTCTGGCCTACCCCAATCAATTGCCTCCCACGGCCATATCTCCCCTGCCCCACAATGACCTCTATGACTGTCCCTCCCCCCTCATCCACTCTAGCCCAGTCCCAGCCAGCAGCTGCTGTGCTCAGACTTCGGGGAACCCCCCCTCCCTCCCTGCCACTGCCCCCCCATTCCCTTCCATGTGCTGCCACGAGGTGGTCCCTTCCAGAAGCATCCCTCCCCCTCACACCAGGGAGCCTGAGACTGGACCCACCCCTCTCCCTAACCCAATTTCCAACTATCACAGGGGTCAAGAGCCCAGGTCCCAGACCCATTTCCTAACACACACCCCACACACACAGTGCCTCCCTACCTCCCACAAACCACCTCCAAGTAACTCCCCTCCCACTACACCCCTCCTCAAACCCTGGTTCCAGCCCGTAGAACAGATCTCTCCACAAATGCAGTCCTCTAGCCGATCACTACATCACAACCAGTCTTGCCGTGGATAACTATTCTGTAGCAGAACTAGTATCTTCTAACAAGAAGATTTAAATTTCCAAGAAAGAAAAATGCTATTGTGATATGATAGATACCTCTTTTAGCTGTAGTAGCTATGGCAGTGTCTAGGGGGTGGGGGGAACACTTCACAAGAGAAGTAAATTTGAGACTCTCTAGAAGATAGAAGGGAAGAAACTACAAGAGATAGTTTGGGTTTAATTTTGTATTAATGTCAAGCCAAGGGCAGTGTCAAATGAGTGGCAT
Organism: Sphenodon punctatus; assembly: GCA_003113815.1. NCBI lineage: Eukaryota > Metazoa > Chordata > Lepidosauria > Sphenodontia > Sphenodontidae > Sphenodon > Sphenodon punctatus. Next base: position 871,993 of record QEPC01002494.1, read on the forward strand.
ATAGTAGTTATTGGACAGTAGGCAGTGGCACTGCTTTCTTTTCCCAGCTTGAATATTTTCCCCATTTCCTTATTCTTCACATAGAAATTGTGCACACAAGCTGCCAGTCATAAAAAAGCACAAAACAAAACACAGAAAATGGCATTTTGTTGTTGTTCTTGAGTTGGAGGGCCTGTCAGAACTCATTTCAAATGATTTCATTAAGGAAGCATCTTTTTTTATTTTATTTTATTTTTTACTTCTTCCCACACATCTGACAGATGTGACTTCAAAAGCTGATATCAGAATTATCAGTTTTGGAATACTGCTCCCCATACGATACATCAGGCTTGTATATTGCTCATTATATTTAATAAACTGAACAATTTATAATGTTTTTTAATGCAATGGGTTCAAAAAGTTGTGAACCATTATAAACATTATATTTAAGGTTTTGGTTTTTTAAGAGCATGGGGTATCTAATTTAGAATGCTTGGTTCTGCAGGAAATTTCAATCAGGCTTGATTCCAGCACTGGCATTTGCTGGTACACTTGAAAAATGTGTCAGCAAGAGAACACAACAAGCCTTTTAAATGAAATTAATAATGCTTAAATTGCGTACTTCAGAGTAGGATTTGCCACACAAAACAGGTAATCACAGTAACCAACACATTTAATTATGAGGATGCCGAAATTTAGGATATATATATCAGTTTCATCTGGACTATTTCTATATCAAGCCTCAAGACTTCTTCGCACACTCAAGACTAGTTATTCCCGCCCTCTGCCTTCAGAAATGGGGGCAAGCAGGGGTTAAATAGCTCTTCCTTTCCCTTGATCTCTCTGCTGGAGAATTTGCAGGGAGCTGTTAGGAGGGAAGCTGGGATAACAAGCAGTCAAAGGGCCAGAGATGCTATGTTTTCTCCATAGCTATTCCGAAGGGTGACGGCAAGAGAAGCTTCTTCTGGACATAGAACCCTTTTAACCTTTCACAACCACTTAATTGCAGCACAGAAGGTCAGGTGAGTGTCTTTCTTATCTCTCAATTAAAGCCAAAGTCAAAATCTTCTCAGAGCATATCACAGAGTAGGGATGGGTGAACGCGGTTCGGAAGTTCGGAGTTCGGCCTGAACTTGGCCTGTTCAGACAACCGAACCCTACCTGAATCCAAACACGAACTGACCGAACTGAACTCAATTCCGAACGTTGAAATTACTGAACAGTCGGTTTGGATCGCATTCGGGTGAGTTCGGGTGGCAAAAACGTGTCACTGGAAGGCAAAACGTGACAGGGAGGGGGAGTCAGCTGAGGAGCAGACTTCCAGGCACCAGGGGTGGAGAGGCTTGGAGTAGCAGCCAGCCTGCCCAATCACCATCCCTTTTCGCCTCAGACCACTGGCTTCGCAGTCTACGATTGGCCACGGGCTAGGCTGCACGGAGCCAATGGGGCTTGCGGTGAGGCGGGCGCAGCAAGAAACAAAACTGATTGCCTCCCCCCTTCCCAACACCTTCTGAGCTAGTCACTGTTCCTGAACAGCAGGCGTTTCAGAAGGCTCCCTCTCTCCCAGCAGTTTTTGTTCCTTCCTATTCCTAATCCATTGCCATCCTCCTCCTATTTCACCCATCCAACCCATTTACCTCCATATTATCATTTATTTAGATTATATTAGATAGATTTAGGTGTTATTTTTTGTTTTTACCCCTCCCTGTGTTCCCTGCATTCAATCTTCCTTCCTCCCTCAACGCTCGATTGAATCCATTCCCTCTCCCTCTTATTCCATCCATGATTTCTTCTCCTGTTTTAAGTTTTGGATTTATTTAGAGTACGAATATCATTAGATTGATTTTCATTTCAGTTTTGTACCCCTCCCTGTGTTCTTTGTGTTTCCCCCTGTGTAATATTGTATATATGGGGTGAAATTATACATGATGCTAACCACCCTTTAACCACCCTTGGTGGTTATTTATTCATGTTGCAGGGCTGTATTGGTGCCCTATGCATCCCTGAAACATGCATAAATGACCAACAAGGGTGGTTAAAGGGTGGTTAGCGTCATTTCTGTTTTCACCCATAGATAGATAGTTATTAGATAGACAGTTACTATATATATATACATAGTAGTTAGTTTAGTTATAGAGATAGATAGAGATACAGTGTGTTTGTAGGACAAGGCCTTTATAGTTAATTATTAGGATATTCCAATTACATCATTAGGTTTTAGAATAGTTAATAGCAGTTAGATTTAGTGTAGAGATAGATAGATAGATAGATAGATATACAAAAAGAAACAGCCACTCCAGCCCCAGGACCCACCATCAGGGTTCTGGGGCCTACATTCCTCGCACAGAGGCAACGTCATTTCAACGCACCAAGAAACAGCCAATCCAGCCCCAGGACCCACTGTCAGGGTTCTGAGGCCAAGTTACAGGCAGGGAGGGCTTTGGATAATACCTAGAAGCTGCCACCTTAGCACCAGGACCCAGCATCATAGGTTCGGGGCCATCATTCCTCGCACAGAGAGCTAATTTTTAAAAGCATCAAGAAACAGTTACTCCAACCTCAGGACCCACCGCCAGGGTTCTGGGTTCAGGTTACAGGCAGGGAGGGCTGTGGCCAATACCTAGAAGCTGCCACCTTAGCCCCAGGACCCACCATCATAGGTCTGGGGCCAGCATTCCTCTCACAGAGAGCCGATATCCCAAAGCATGAAGAAACAGCTACTCCAGTCCCAGGACCTGCCGTCAGGGTTATGGGGCCAAGTTACAGGCAGGGAGGGCTGTGGACAATATCTTTAAGCTGCCACTCTAGCCCTAGGACCCAGCACCATGGGTCAGGAGTCATCATTCCTCGAAAAGAAAGCCAATTTTTCAAAGCATCAAGAAACAGCCACTGCAGCTCCAGGACCTGCCACCAGGGTTCTGGGGCCAAGTTACATGCAGGGAGGGCTGTGAACAATATCTACAAGCTACCACACTAGCCCCAAGAGCCAACGTCATGGGTTTGGGGCCATCATTCCTCGTACAGAGAGCCAATTTTCCAAAGCATCAAGAAACAACCACTCCAGTCCCAGGACTCGCCATCAGGGTTCTGGGGCCAAGTTACAGGCAGGGAGGACTGTGGCCAATATCTAGAAGCTGCTACTCCAGCCCAAGGACCCACCATCAGGGTTCTTGTACCCTGTCATTCCGCTCACGGGGCGCTGTCATTCCACCTTTTCTTTATGCAACCTGCTGTTCATGAAGAGAGAGAGAGAGAGAGAGAGAGAGAGAGTCTCCCCACTGCTAGAAGGAGAGACAGACACGATCCCACCCATGCTGTCACCTGCACTATATGGCCAGAGAGAGAAAGAGAGAGAGAGAGAGAGAGAGAGAGAGAGAGAGGTTCCCACCTAGAATGAGAGGGATGGGAGTTGGAGGGCGAAAGGTAGGAGTATCCCTATCCAGCTACCCTGGCTGCCATCTGCCCGACCCAGGAAGAACTCCTATCTCTGCTCATGTGCTGAATGCCCATTGCCCACATCCAGCACGCAGCAAACCTACCATAATGAGATGGAATATGACACTAATTATGATATGTGCCTGCCTGTCTATGTGCATTCCTGTACCTGCTGCTACCACCTATCACATGATTGAATGAAGTGTGCCCGATAGGCTTTAGGCTGTCATTCCACTATCCATTAATCAGTCATGTCCGCCCATCCCAGGAACCATCAACTAGATTCTGGGACCATCATTCCTGTCACTTGGGGCCGCATTCCATTCCAATTCATCCAGAAACTCGGTGCCCGCACGCCAGCCTGCCTTCTCCCCTACAGGCTACAGCCTACTCCTCTGCACCGACCTGTGGATGCCCATTGAAGCTGCTTGAAATAAAAGCCCCTCTGACCACCAGCTCCCACTGCCTGATGCCCAGCCTGCTGCCAAGGAACTTATTTCTCTTTCTATCTGTCATACCCACACAAACACAAACCCTGCACCTCCTGGGGGCTGTCTGCACATTGAGACCCTTCTGCTGGCACAGCACATCTTTGGGTTAATAACTATGCTACATGGGGTGGCAGGTGCTTCTGGTAGGGATCGACAAGCTGTATGAGAGCCACCTGCCAGCCAGAACTTCAGCATATAGGGATAAAAGATTTGACAGGGAGGTCAAACAGAGCTTGTAACAAGAAAAACAACAACTTTTATTAAAACTATTTAAATAACAACAACAAAAAACAGCAACAACAACATTCTGAAACCAAAACCAAACATTTAAAGGAAACTTATAAATTAAACTATGTGTCTCTGGGCCTGCCCCCCTGGACTTGAGGGAAAGGCAACAGCCGTTGGTGCACAGCACAGGGCTGAGGGCCGGCCACCCAGGACTCTGCCCGCTCATAGCTGTGGGAGACAGCAAACTCCTTTGCCCCTTCCATGTCCCGATGCCACCTGGAGAGCGCCTGTTTGTACATTTCCAGGTGTTCCATCGTGGCAGAGACGTACAGGCCGTACACCTCCACCTTCTTCCTCTCCACCTGGACCACCTGGAACTGCTCCACCAGGTGGTTCTCCATGGTTGCTGCTGTCTCCTGCAGGATGGCCACGAAGTCCCGGGTGGGCCTCTCCAACCCAGCCCAAAAAGCCTTGTCTTCAGCGTTCTTCTGGGGCCTGGGGGTTTCCACATTGGGGCTGGGGGGGGAGGGCTTACATGCCGTCACTTGTGGATTGTCTTCCCCCCCTTCTTCTGTCACTGTTGCTCAGGCTCCATGGCCATGCCAGAGTCCTCCTGCTGCCTCACCATCTGGCTGTGGAGCTTTTCAGTGTGGGTGATTAGCCCTGACATGGTCCCCTCTCTCTGCCTCCTTAATATTTTGCCACATATCTAAAGAGCATAAAAAGATAGCAACATAAGAAGTGCCATATTGCATCAGACCAATGGTCTCTGTCAAGCCCTGCTTTCATTTTGTCTCCACAAGTGGGTGGGTGGCCAATCTCTCTCTGCAGGGGACTTCCATTCCTACCAGGTCATAGGGCAATCCATTCCCAGTTGTTCCAGTCCCCGTGCCTTATCTTGCAGATGGCAATTCCGTCACCCTTATCATAAAACCTCCATACATCGGAGCATTGTGTCTGCTGACTGTCTGGGGGAGGCACTGGCGAGTCCGACCTCCACCTAGATGTCCTGCGCTGCAGGGCACCAGTGCCGGCATCTGATTTCTCTCTGAAACAGGAACAAATAAACAACACCTAAGTAATATCATGCATTTATGATGATGGCTCTAGTCCTCCCTCCTCAGGGTGCTAGGGATGGCAACAGGAGATGGTGATCCTGGCTGGCACGTGCCAATCCTGCCCTCCATGGGGTGCTTCTAGGGAGGGATGGCAAAGGAGAGACTCTGGCTGGCACATGCAAATCCTGCCCTTATTTGGGGTGCTAGGTAGGGATGGCAACTGGAAAGTGCGGATGGCTGGCAGGGACATGTTTGGGTGGGGATGCTGCTGTTAGTGCTCGTGCCTGACTGCTGGAAGACCCCCCCACACTACAGTACCTTCTCTGTCTGTGGCAGACATCCACAGTTACCTGCTGATGCCCACTGTTTGTGCAGCACCTGGCAGCAGCACCTCCTGTGCACACCGGCTCTGGCTCCTCCTCCACCACCGAAGGTCCAGCAGTGGCCGGAGGAACCTCTTCCTCCACCACTGGCTCTGCCACCTTGGCCTTCCCCCAGGCCCGGCGTTTAATGGTGGTGGTAGTGATCACCTTCTTCTCCATTTTAATTTTTTTTTAAACACACAAACAACAGCCAATACAACACACACAGCACCCACCAACACTCACCATCCAGCCAAACCAAAACCAACACACACCACACAGCCAAAACACACATGAATCAAAAATGAACACACAGCCAGCCACAACACAAGCTCTTACTCACAAAAGCTCTGCACGCACTCAAATTTCCTGTTTCCAGGGCGATCATGGGCTCTCGCAATACTTTTTCCAAATGCCCAAACCGAATACCACTGAACCGAATGGCCAAACCCAAACGCGGCGACCGAACCAAACAGGTGAACCGAACCGACCGAACGACCAAACCTGACCCGTGATCTGTTCACCCGTTCCTATTACAGAGTTAAGAGGGAAGAGGAACCATGCACTCCTGTGTAGCTGAGTAAGGCCTATTGCAATCTACCTGTAAGAGATATTAGGGATATGCGAACAGAACAGAATTTAGCCGTTTGACTGTTCGGACTAAAAGCTTAGTTCAGGTTCAGGGGTTTGGTCACCTTCTTCTCCTTCAGATCCCCCTGAATGTTCAGTGGACTTTGGTGCTGCTGGGAGGCTTGGGGTGCTCCAAGGACCCCCAGGGGGCCCATGGCAGCATGGCAGGCCATTGGAGGCCCAGAAGCAGCAGCAGCAGTAGCATCAGCAGCAGAAACCGGGAAATCTTGGTGCTTGGCACCCCGGTTTGCCTGGGCAGGAAGACTCGTTCCTTGGCCCCTGCAGGTGCCCGTGACACCAGGGCTGGCCATCATGAGACCCAGCAATAGCAGCTGAGACCAGGAAGGCTTGGTGCTTGGCACCCTGGCTTGCCCGGGCAGGAAGGCTCAGTGCTTGGCCCCTGGGGGTGCCCGTGACACCAGGACTGGCCATTGTGACCCCCAGCAGCAGCAGCAGCAGTATCAGCAGCAGAAGCAGCAGCAGAGACTGGGAAGGCTTGGCCCTTGGCACCCTGGCTTGCCCGGGCAGACAGGCTTGGCGCTTGGCCCCTGGGGGTGACTGTGGCACCAGGGCTGGCCATCTGAGACCCAGCAGCAGCAGCAGAGGCTGGGAAGGTTTGGGGCTTGGTGGCTGTCTTGGCACCCCTACTTGGCCAGGCATTGCAGACTTCCAGGCATCAGTGGACCAGCGCAAGACATTGGATTTCATGGTAGCAGAATCCATGGTACAGTAGAGGCAGCTGCAGCAGCAGAAGTAGACAGGCAGCATGGCATGAGCAGCGGAAGGCAGGGACAGCACCTCAGCAGCAGCAGCCCAGATTGAGGAGGAGCCTCATCCCAAGACTGCCCCTGGCATGGGATGGTGTGTGTCACTGCACCATCAAACCATGTCCAGGGGCAGTTCGGGGAATCCCAGCAGTGGAAGGTTCACCTTGATGAACAGCAACTGCTCCACCAACTTGGCCCCCAGTCTCAGGCGGTGCAGCGAGTAAATGTCCCCTGCCATGGAGAACACTCACCTACTCACTGGGGACACTCGTAGGTGGGCAGGACACCAGACCCTTGGCCACTTGGGATAGGGCTGGCCACACGTCCCTCCGAGAACTGTGTCGCCACCATGTTCTGCCCCTCTCATCAGCACTGTCAGTGGTGCAGCAGGCCAGAAGCAGCCACTTTAGGCCCAGAAGTGTCAGTGCACCCTGGAGGAGCTGGGGTGGGGTGCCAAGTCCATTGGCAGCTGCAGGACATGGAGGGTGGTGTGGCTTTCAACTGAAAGCCATGCGCATGTTGGAGGAAATGATTGTGCTTGATGGGAAGCCCTTCTCGGTGGTCTGGGACATGGGGTTTAGGCACCTGATTGGGTTCCTGGCCCCCCAGTTAAAGGTGCCCTCATGGAGCATCCTGAGTCAGCAGGTGGTGTCAGCCTTGTGCCTGGCTTTAAAGGAGCGGGTGAGGGAGCGGCTGAGAGTGCCACCATCCACTTCACCACCAACCTGTGGTTGAGCAGAAATGCGCTGCTGCCTCCCTGGAAGTGAAGGCACACTGGTGGCAGGACCCAGAGGCAGTATTTGGGAGTGGCAGGAGGGGTCCCGAACCAGGGGTCCTGAACCTGTGGTGTCCATGTCTTCCGCCTGAAGCAGGGCTCACCTATAAGTCAGTCCTGCTTCAGGTGGAAGTCATGGACACCACGGCCCCCACACGTCTTGGAACATTGAGGCATCCCTGACTGCCATGGTGGGGAGTGGGTCATGCCAGGTGCACCCTTCACCAAGGGGTGCATGTTGACGCACTACATGGCCAAAATATTGAGGGCAGTCCATGAGGGGGCTTCACCAGCATCCTTTGAGACACACACACCCTTCACCTGGTGGTCAAGGACGCTCTGGGCTTGGGGGAGAAGGGGATTGTGTAGGCATCCATAGTTAACTCATTGAGCGGGTTTCTTTAACTGGAGCATGAAGTGCAGTGACCTCCTCCGGGTGAAGCAGGCTGAGCAAGGCTCCCCAGTGCACCAACTTGTGCAGGATGTGTTCACCCAGTGGAATTCCACTTTCCTGATGCTCGAGCGGCTTCTCGAGCCTTGCATCAGGTTCAGCTGGTGACAGACAGCGGGGCACCTACAGAGTACGATGGGGCAGAATGGGAGATCCTGGCTCACACAGTCTTTTTTTCTGAGACCGTTCCTGACCATGAAGGAGACCATCAGCTCCTCCATGGCCACCATCAGCCAGGTGACCCCTCTGGTCCAGAGTCTCATCAGGAGGCTGCAGGAGATTCTCCATGGGCAGGATTGTGGCCTGCAGGGGAAGAACCTGGTGACTGAGGCAGTTTCCCTGGTGTGGAAGCTGATGGCAGGGCTGAAGGCACGCTTCTATGAGCTCCTGAAGTGGGCAGAATACGTGTTGGCAACCATGCTGGACCCCAGGGTCAAGGGCAGCGTGGCATGCCAGACAGCATTCTATGGCCACTGGAAGGGTGAACTGGTGGAGAGGGTCCAGAAGGCAGAGAGGGCTCTGAAGAGTGCACGGTAGCAGCAGCAGGACACCCCTGGGGATGGTGGGAGTGGGAGCAGCCCTCCCTGCCTGGAATGTAGGCCCCAGAACCCTGATGGTGGGTCCTGTGACTAGAGTGGCAGCTTCTGGATGAAGTGGAATGACAGCCCTCCCTGCCTGGAACATAGGCCCCAGAACCCTGACGGTGGGTCCTGGGGCTGGAGTTGCAGCTACTCAATGATGTGGATGGACAGCCCTCCCTACCTGGACTGTAGACCCCAGAATCCTGATGATGGGTCCTGGGACTGGAGTGGCTGGATGCTTCTTGATGCAGTGAAATGACAGCTCCTTATGAGTGGAATGATGGCCCCAGAACCCTGATGGTGTGTCCTGGATCTAGAGTGGCATATTCTGGATGATGTGGATGGACCGCCCTCCCTGCCTGGCCAGAACCCTGAGGGCGGGTCCTGGGCCTGGAGTGGCTGGCTGTTTCTTGATGTGGCAGAATGACAGCTCTCCATAAGTGGAATGATGGCCCCAGAACCCTGATGGTGGGTCCTGGGACTAGAGTGGCAGCTTCTAGATGCAGTGGAATGATGGCTCCCCATGAGCGGAATGACATCCCCAGAACCCTGATGATGGTTCCTGGGACTTCATCTAGAAGTGGCAGCTTCTAGATGAAGTGGAATAACAGCTCTCCATCCTGGGGCTGGAATAGCAGCTTCTGGATAAAGTGGAATGATGGCTCCACTTGACTGTAACGTAGGCCCCAGAACCCTGAGGGTCTGTCCTGGGGCTGGAGTGGCTGGCACCCCTCCTCGGCCAGACATTGCAGGCTGGCTGGCATTGGTGGTGGAGCAGCAGCAGAGGCCCATCCAGAGCTCGGTGCTTGGCACTCTTGCTCAGTCGGGTGTTGCAGGCTGGCATCCTACAACACTGAACTCAAGAAGCTCTATTGCAATTTGGGAAAGCCTTGCCTGGTGGTGAATCTCATGGAAACCCAGATCCCACCCACCGGCACACTCATCCGAGCTATGTCTGTCTACAAGATTGAGGAGCAAATGAGTAATGTGCAGTACTAGCAGCAGACATTGGATTGCCCAGGCACAGTAACTGTGGCCAGCACCCCAGACTTAGAATGCTGAAGGAACCTGGAGTATTTCCTAATAATGAGGAATATAGGAACAAATGGTATCAGATTTTGAATAAATGTGTATATGATCTTATGGTATTAATAATTGATACATCCATAAAGAAATTAAGAAGTTATAGGAAGAGATACAAAAAGTAGAGCAGGATGCTAAAATGAAGATGGGGGTGGGGAAGAAGTTCCTAGACAAGTTGGATAATTTTTCATTCAAGTTAGAGAACGAATATAAATTAATTAAAGACAGGAAATGGAATAAATTCCAAAGAGACTTGAGGGATTATGAGCAAGGTAAGGTCTATAGCTGGAGGAAGAATGAATTCAAACACAGAATTAAAAAATAAGTCAATTTTGATCTAACTCTGAGTGAAGATGAGGGTGGGAACAGGTATGATCCCCAAGAGGATAGTAGTAAGGTATTGACTGTTGAGGGTGAGAAGGAAGATAACACTGGAAGGGAATCTTTTTTATTGTCACCTCCGAATCAAAGGAGGGGCCTTTGAAAGAGGTCAGTTCCGGAAGTACAACTATCCTTCCATCAGAGAAAACCGAGAAGAATTCATCGGTAATCAATTTATCCAGTAGACAATTGTCAAAGATAGAGGTGAAAATTTTGGAGAGAGGATTATCCTTTGTTCCCACACCTAAATATAATGATTTCACCATGAGGTTAGAATTATTTAGATTTTGTAGGAAAATACGTTTGCGTGATTGGTTTGGAATTGATAGCAATGAGATCTCAGAGGTGGAAATGAAATTTAGACCTAAATCCAATTTCCTTACTCCAAGTAGGAACCCTAGAATTCAGGTTTTTGAGGAATTTTCACAAAAGGAGATTACAGTCTTAAAGAGGAAATCTGTGCCAATAAGGCAAAATCCATCTAGGTCAGAGAGGGTGGCTCTGAACAATCTGAGCAAGGATCCCACTATTATTATGGGTGTTTTCAGACATGACGCTAAGCCCAGTTTAACCACACTTGAACATTTCTTATACATGAACATTTCTTATACGGCATTTCTTATACATGCTGCAGGACTGTATTGGTGCCCTATGCAGGCCTGAAACATGCATAAGAAATGTTTAAGGGCGGATTCAGGCGTGTCTTTAAATCGCACAGCTGTCTCGGCGGCATCGTGTGATTTAAAGAACCCCGCACTTCCGGGCTGGTATGAATGCGCTGAGCGCGCACATTTCCACCTAGCCCGAATGTTTGGAGCGTGGTTTGAAAAGCTGCTCGGAGCAACTTTTCAAATCGCGCTCCAAACATTCGGGCTAGGTGGAAATGTGCGCGCTCAGCACATTCACACCAGCCCGGAAGTGCGGGGTTCTTTAAATTGCACAATGCCGCCGAGGCAGCTGTGCGATTTAAAGACATGTCTGAATGCCCTCTAAGCTTGGTTAAACTGGGCTTAGCGTCATGTCTGAAAACACCCCATAAAACCAGCAGATACGGGGGGTGCTATGGTGGTTTTGAATAAACAGGCTTATTTGGTTGAAGTATATAGACAATTGGGCAATAGATCTCATTATATGCCAGTGAATACAATCTTCCTGGGAGGGATACAGAAAGATATTGATTGATAGAATAATTTGTGATTGGTTATTATTGGGCCAATTGTCTCAAGCAGAGTATAACTTTTGACAGAGAGTGAAAAGAGAATACCATTGTTTAACATTCTGTCTAAAATCCATAAAAGCCTACAGGATCCACCAGACAGACCAATTGTATCTGGTAATGGGTCAATGCTTGAACCACTCTCACAGTTCTTGGATCATTATTTGAGACCATTTGTGCCTATGTTGCACTCATATGTCAGGGAGTCTCAAGATTTTTTAGGTATCCTGGATGATTTAGATTGTGACATGATAAAGGACCGGATTATTTTAGTAACCACGGATGTGTCCTCACTATATACCAAGATCCCCCAGGATGAAGCGTTGCAGATTATTGAGGAGACACTTGAATGGAGAGATGAGAATTATCCCAACATGACCTTCCTGATGCAGTTGGCGGAATTAGTTTTGAGTCGGAGTTATTTCATGCTTGATCAGAAAATATACCATCAAATTAGTGGGGTAGTGATGGGATGCACTGTGGCACCGCAAGTGGCCAACTTATTTATGGGTCGTTTTGAGAACCAATATATTTAAAATCAGAGTAAGAACTGTTTCTGTGACTCCATTTTTTCTATACAGAAGGTATATAGATTATTTGTTTTTCATATGGATTGGGACAGTAGAAGAACTGTATAATTTCCATAGCTACCTTAATGGTTGCTGTGAGAATATCAAATTTGATTTTAAATCTAGTCCCCGATGTATTAGTTTCTTAGATATACTGATTGAGCATGAACAAGGTAGCATTCTTACCAGTGTATACAAGAAGGGTACAGATGTAAATTCATACCTACACTTTTCTAGTAATCATCCAAGGCATCTGAAGGAGAATCTTCCTTATACTTTACTCATCAGGATCAGAAGGAATTGTACTTAAGAATCTACCTTCTTTCAACAAGCTAATGAATGTCTAGCCAGCCTAGGAGAGAGAGGATATCCAGAGAGGATATTAAGGAAGAGCTTCTTCAGGGTTATGCGATTATCTAGAGAATCTCTATTTATACCAAAACGAAAGAGGTCAGAAAATAGGATAGTGTGTCCTCTTATGTTTGGACCAGGCTCAGGAGAAATTATGAGAGTCATATTGAAACACTGGCACATATTAAGTACGGTACCAGGATGCCAGCTGAAACCTATATTTGCCATGAAGAAAACCAAATCCATGAGGGATCTGGTGGTTCACACAGATTTGTCAAGACAACAGAGAGGAGACTCCTTGGATGGGAGAAATGAAGGACCCTCCTTATGGCATGACATACCATCTGCCATTGGTCACTTTAGATGTGGGAATTGCTCAGTTTGTTGCCTCAGTTTGTCTGTCAAGGAGTTTAGTAATCCGGTGACAGGAATAAAGTTTAAATTACAACATTTCTCCATATATAGGACAGCATCTGCTGTTTATTTAATAACATGCCCATGCCATAAAGTATATGTGGGGTACACATCAAGGGTCTTGAAAGTGAAAATAATGGAACATCTCAGGGGCGGCTGGTGGGTTTTGATATTGGAGGGGCACTGGGGTAGTAAGGCCGGCGGGCCTAGGGGCGGAGCCAGGGGGATGGTAGGCAGAACCAGGGGGATGGTAGGCAGAGCCAGGGGGATGGTAGGTGGAGCTAGGGGGATGATAGGCCAGTGGCATGGCATAACCCAGCAGCAAGGAGTTCCCAGGGTTAACATTGGATGGAAGAAAACACAGTCTACATGCACATTAAACTTAAAAAAATGTATAAACCCAAAAGCACAACATTTCCAGCATTGTGAACACACCTAACTTCCTAAGATCAACAGCCTAGGG
>QEPC01002494.1:888880-918252 GCA_003113815.1 Sphenodon punctatus
CCCGGGGGGCGGTAGATGACAGCAACCCGAAGGTGTAGAGGGGAGTATAAGCGCACAGAGTGGGCCTCAAAGGAAGGGAAGGAGGGGGAGGGAGGAGGGGAGAGGGTTTTGAATTGGCAGTGCTTAGCAAGGAGTAAGCCCACACCACCACCCAGGCCCTCAGGGAGGGGGGAGGGTGTGCGAGACTGGGGAATGGGGGGGAGGATGGGTGCACACACCCACCCTCCCCCCCATTCCCCAGTCTCACACATCCTTTCCCCCCTTCCATCCTGGGCCCCTAGCCTCTGCTCCCAGACCCCGCGTGTGCGCGCGTTTACTTTCCGTTGTCGCCGGGGTCCCGAGGACTTGCTGCTGGGCTGGCACCGCAGGCAGTTCACTGTTCAATGGAGGCACTTGGTGGGGAGATGTGCTGCAGAGCACATGCTCAACTCAGTTCAAACAAGCACCTGCAGCACCTCCAGCCGATGAGCGCCTCCACCTAATGCCCAACTGAGGCTTTGCATTGAGCCCATAGGGCTCAATTCAAAGCTGCCACTAGGGAAATTTCATTTCCCTAGCGGCACACTTGGTCTGAACGCTGAACGCATTCAGGCTAAGTTTGTCCTTTCTGAGACTCCAGACTCTGGAGTCCCAGAAGAGCAGTCAGAGGCTAGCGCTCACTGACTGAGCACTCTCTGCTTCTGTCACTGCCAGCGGCAGCCTGAAATTGACATGGGAGTGCCGCGCTGCTCTGACTCCAAGCAGTCAGAGCAGCGTGGCACTCCTATGACAATTTCAGCCACAATTTCAGCAGAGACAGAGCAGAGAGCGCTCAGTCAGAGTGCTGTGCCCTGCATCTGCTCTCCCCCATCCCCGGTGCCATCGACAGTAGCGCTAGTGAGCGCTACTGTCACTGGCTACTCCGCGGGGATGGGTGAGAGCGGGGGCAGAGCACTGCCCCAGGCGCCCTCAGCCTAGGGCTACTGCTGGAATATCTTAGTAACATCAGAAGACATAAGATCAATGAACCTTTGGTAGGTCATTTCAATACCAAGGGACATAGAGAACAGGATCTGAAATTCCTGGCAATAGAAAGTACCCCAGGGGCATGGACAGATCAAGGAGTGTCTGGCTGCTTCTTGATGCAGTGGAATGACAGCTCCTGGCCGGTTTTCTAGTGGGTTTCCTGCAGTGTTCTGTTTATTGATTATATTTTTTATTTTTATATTTCCTTGTATTGATCATTATTATTGCATATTATCATTATTATTTGTATAGGTATATAATATATATTAGATAGTCCTTGGTATTCATGTTGTTTGAAAAAACAGATAGTCACAACTAGTTTTAATTCTTATTGAGATTATGTTGGTGTTTGGATTAATAGAGATAGAGGAAGGCATCAGTCATTTTGACAAGAATTATATAGGATAGTATTTGGACAATTCAACCCTGGAGATATTCAAGGGAATAAAAGACTGAATGGGAGACTTTGGATGATTATTTTCCAAGCTGCAACACAGGATCTGGAGAGGAGGGAATAGCATTAACAGTGACAACTATGATTGACTCCAAGAGGGCTTCAAGATGATTTACAGGTGAATCAACCTTCTGAAGAAGAGAGGGTTGTTACTTACTACATACTTTTTGACAGATGGACTTTGGAAGTGTTTTCATGTGATTCACAGCTGGCTTGTATTGGGACATTATTTAAGGACTGCAAGCAGAGCTGTGTAACTCACAACCAACAAGCCCACAGGGGAAGTAGCAGTTTATTGTGTATGCACTTGAAATTGGGAGGAAGTTAGAAGAAGGTTGGTATATGTGTAGAGATTATTAGAGGATTATAACTCATTGGGAAATAGATAGATTTTTGGTTTAATGAATTTGTTTGCTTGTAGCGGATGACTCAACAAGAGCTCCAACAAAAAAAGGACAAATCTTCACAGTTCCTTACCTGGTATGTGGGGAAGTGATACATGGGAACGTAAGGTATGATGGTTATAAGTGGTAAACTAGAAATGGGAATATTAGCCCTATTTTGATTATCCACCTTCTCTCCCTCCCCCCATTATGGGTTCATGTGTGTTTGAATTTTCCTCTCTTACCTGTATGCAATTTGAAAAAGATTATAGCACTGAAGAAGGGGGTTTCTCCAAAACACATCTGCTTAGTGCTCCTCATGTGAGCCAATTTTACTTTTGTGTACAGTGGGATCTCCCCTTATTATTGTGCCTTGTGCTCTCTGTTTTGAGCTAATTTTCTCTTGTATAGCAGGATTGTCAAGTATTATTGTGGTTGATTTTGTGTCCTGATTGATATGGCATCATACCAGTAATTGTAATTGTAAACGCATTAATGAGGTTTATATTGTTATTTTAGGATAAATGTTTAAAAATGGAATATGTGATTAAAAATTTATATAGCAGAGTGGTTATCTTTGGACTGATACATGGTTTAGTATATTAGAGAGAGTAACATTATTCCTCTTACCCATTTTGTACCTTTCCTTTTCTTTTTTTATCATTGGCCTTGCAGCTGATTGGGCAAAAGCATCACTTGGGGAAACCCGTAGTTCTTCCTTGGTGCCTGGCATCCCTGCTTGGCCGGGCATTGCAGGCTGACTGGCCTCATTTTTGGACACTGGGACGTAGGCACCAGAAGCCTGAAGGTGGGTCCTGGGGCTGGAGTGGATGGTACCCTTGGCCAGGGGTTGCAGGCTGGCTGGCATTGGTGGAGCAGCGGCAGAGGCCCGGGCAGGGCTCGGTGCCTGGCACCCCTGCTCAGTGGGGCATTGCACGTTGGCATCCTACTCTCACGATCCCCCAAAATTATTCTGCCAATTGGTCAAGCCTTGTCTGGTGTTGAATCTCATGGCCACCCAGTAGTAGACATTGGATTGCCAGGGCACAGTACCCGTGGCACAGCAGAGGAAGCAACAGCGGATATTGGATTTCCCAGGCACAGAACCAATGGCACAGGCAGAAGAGGTGGCATTGGCATTGCCCAGGCACAGAATCCGTGGCACAGACAGCAGAGTCTGCAGCAGCAGGATTTGCCTGTGTGCAGCAGCCATGAAGCCAGGATGTTAGAATTTTCCAGGGAAGAGCTCCCATACAGCAGCAGACGGCAACAGCATGATTGTGTGGGCACATTTGGATTTCCCAGGGCAGCTCACTCATGGATCAACAGACAGCAGCAGCGGGATTACCAGACCAGTGGGGCACATCACCCAGGGTTACCAGGTCAGGAATACAGGCACCTTGGCATGAGAGGCAGGCAGACCGGGG
Source organism: Sphenodon punctatus (assembly GCA_003113815.1). NCBI lineage: Eukaryota > Metazoa > Chordata > Lepidosauria > Sphenodontia > Sphenodontidae > Sphenodon > Sphenodon punctatus. The sequence continues at coordinate 892,150 of QEPC01002494.1, forward strand.
CATTGCTTCAGCTTTGTCCACAGGGCGGGAAGTCAGGCAGGTTGGCATGAGAATAGGAAGGCAGAAAGAGGGAGGTTTCGATCTTGGCCACCTTGGTGGGCAGGAAGACAGACAGTGTGGCATAAGCAGCAGTAGGCAGACTGAGGCAGGCTTTGATCTAGGCCACCTGGGAGGGCAGGTGGGCAGACAGGCAGCATGGCATGAGAAGAAGGCAGACTGAGGCAGGCTTTGATCTAGGCCACGTGGGCTGGCAGGTGGGCAGACAGGCAGCGTGGAATGAGCAAAAGACAGACTAAGGCAGGCTTTGATCTAGGCCACCTGGGTGGGTGGGCAGTCAGACAGGCAGCATGGCATGAGAGGCAGTAGGGAAGGCAGACTGGGACCTTGGCATGGCACTCATATAGGCTGGCGAAGAATGTGCAGTGTGCGCAAGAGAAAGCCAGTCAGATATGTGGGCTGAGATCGTCTAGCCAGAGGCCTGCTGACAGTCTTACAGCTTCCCAATGCCACCCTGCATCATGAGGTCAGTCAGATAGGCCCTCCGAGACCATTGAGTGAGAGCGAGCGAGAGAGAGAGAGAGAGAGAGAGAGAGAGAGAGAGAGAGAGAGAGAGGCAGGGCGGGTGCCGGGCATTGGGAGGGAGGGACAGCACCTCAGCAGCAGCAGCCCAGATTGAGGAGGAGCCCCATCCACGGCATGGAATGGCATGTGCCACTGCACCATCAATCCATGTTCAGGGGCATCATGGGGAATCCAAGAAGTTCACCGTGATGAACAGCAACTGCTCCACCAACCTGGCCCCCAATCTCAGGCAATGCAGAGAGCAAAGGTCCCCCACCATGGAGAACACCCACTCATGGGGACACTCGTTGGTGGCCAGGACAAGAGACCCTTGGTGACTTAGGAGAGGGTTGGCCACACGTTGGGCCAGCCCAGTAGGCCAAGCGATCACTCCTGGGTTCTATGAATGGCTCCTCCTCCAGTTAGCTCTCCAGTGCTGTTGAGGCGCTGTCGTACTCCCTCACATAGCTGTTCTTGAGAACCACCTCCATCACTGCCCTCAGCCATGCTGCCTGCCCTGCTGTGCATGAGCTCATGCTCACTAGAGTGTCTTACACATACAAGCTGCTCCTGCTGGCAATAAGAGTGCTACTGCTGCTCAGCCTGCTGCTGGTGCTGCTGCTGCTAGGACTTGGGGCAGGGATAGACCCCGCCGGCTGAAAAGGGTGGCTGCTCCCACCGCACCATCCCCAGGGTCATCCTGATGCTGCCACACACACTCTTCAGAGCCCTCTCTGCCTGCTGGATCCTCTTCACCAGCTCACCATTCCAGTTCCCATAGAGCGCTGTCTGACGTGCCATGCTGCCCTTGACCCTGGGGTCCAGTATGGTGGCAAACACATATTCCGCCCACTTCAGGAGCTCATAGAAGCGTGCCTTCAGTCGTGCCTTCAGCTGCCACACCAGGTCAACTGTCTCATCCAACAGATTCCTGCCCTGTGGGCCACAATCCTGCCCCTGCAGAATCTCCTCCAGCCTCCTGAAGAGACTCTGGACCAGGGAGGTCAAATGGCTGATGGTGGCCATGGAGGAGCTGATGGTCTCCATCACATCCAGGAACGGTCTCAACATGAAGACCGTGTGAGCCAGGATCTCCCATTCTGCCCCATTGTACCCTGGAGGTGTCCCGCTGTCTGTTACCAGTTGAACCTGATGCAAGGTAGCTTTCTGCTTGAGAAGCCGCTCGAGCATCAGGTAGGTCGAATTCCACTGGGTGGAGACATCCTGCATCAGCTGGTGCAATGGGGAGCCTTGCTCGGCCTGCTTCACCTGGAGGTTGCTGCCGTTCATGGTCCGGTTAAAGAAAGCAGCCAACTTCTTCCCCCACTCAATTAGGGATCAAAGGGTGCCTGCCCTAATCCCCTTCTCCCCCAAGCCCAGAGTGTCCCTGACCACCAGGTGAAGGGTTTGAGCAGCACAAGGGATGCTGGTGAACCCCCTTCGCAGAGAGCTCTCAGTATATTGGCCTCTTTGTCTGTCACCATGCACCCCTTGGTGAAGGGCATGCCTGGTGTGACCCACTCCCTCACCATGGCGGTCAGGGCTGATTCGATGTTCTGAGCAGTGTGGAGGACATCCATTACTACTGCCTGAAGCAGGGCCTACCTATATCCTGCTTTTGGACCCCTCCTGCTACTGCCAAATGCTGCCTGCAACCAGTGCACCGTCACTGTCAGGTAGGCGTGGTGAGCATTCCTGCTCAACCACAGGACTGTGGTGCAGTGGACGGTGGTACCCCCAGCCCTTGCCAGCTGATCCCTCTTCCCCTCATTTAAAACCCGGTACAGGGCTGGCACCACCTACCAACTCAGGGTAGTGCATGAGGGCAGCTTAACCTGGGGTGGCAGGAACCCAATCAGGCACTTAAACCTCGTGTACCCAACCACCAAGAAGGGCTGCCCATCCAGCACTAACCTTTCCCCCAACATGAGCGTGGTTTTCAGTTGAAAGCCATGCCATCCTCTACATTCTGCAGCTGCCGAGGGACTTAGCAGCTGCCCCTATCCCAGCTCCTCCATGGTGCACAGAAACTCCTGCTGCTGCTGCTGCTCCCCCTAGCAGTGATACCACTCCTGCTGCTAGAGGCAGCTGTTCGAGCAGGATGCTTGCCCACTGATGGAGGTGGATGACTGGCTGATGCAGTCGTGAACCCGATAGCATCCACTGCCCCTGCCTGCCCGCTTAATAGCACAGTACTATGGCATGCCTTCAGGTGTCTCGCCACACCAGTTGTTCCAAGGTTGGTTAGTGTAAGGATTAGGCCGCCCCGGAGGGACCCCCACCCCCAGAGCCGCTCACCACCAAGCCCTTTGCTGGATCCAGAGGCACCGCTGGCCCCGTCAAACCCAAACTCCCCGCAGCACAAGCCGGCCGAGGAAAATGACCCCGGAGTGTCAGCGGGGGTTCCCTCCATGGCGCAAGCACTTCCGGCAACACCAGCAGCCCTGACACTACCACAACGTCCAGGGGTGGGGCCAGAACCCATAAGACACTCTCAGAGCCTCCAGGCCCAGAGGCAGGGTGGGGCTTGTGCATAAAAGCCGGCGCCGCAGAGCAAGCGGCGCCGGTGATCTGAAACTGGCCCCTGGAGCATGTGTTGCGATAGAGTGAACCCCTTCTGGAGAATCTTGCTGCCCTTCCCCCCTGCCTTTGTGTGACTGTGGTGCTGCCATTTCGTGAGAGCCTGGTGAGTGTGTCCCTATCGTGTCAGTAGTGTGGGTGAGCAGAGTGGGTGAGAGAGTGAACAGAGTGAGAGTGCATCCCCTTCCCTTCCCCCTCCGGTTCCTGACCCCGTGGTTGCGTGTGGGCGTGTTTCCCCCTTGTCTCCTCTGGGTCCCTTCCCCTTCCCCTCCTCACACCTGCCCAAGCACTACCTTCCCCTTGTATCTAGTGCGGCTGTGGGAGCGAGTGGTTGAACGGTGGGCAGGGTGCCCCAGTGTGCAGTCCTCGGCGCCCTATGATGATAGAGGCCTGATCCTTGTGTAGGATCATAAGGCCACCTTCTATCCTGACAGGCATACTCTAGACCTTCATTGTGCCAAGGAGTTGAACTCGGGTAACCCGTGCCGCACGCCACTCACGGCAAGTGTCCCTGCTTGGTTGTGCCCTGCTCCCTTGATCCCTTCTGACTCCTCCCCCCCCTCGTGACAGTATCACCGGCACCAGCCTCCTCTCTTCCGAGAGTAGGAGCTTACGAGCCATGAATGTAGCCCAAGAGCTAGCCGACCTGGTGCAAGCCATCAGGTCACTGGCTATGGAAATGAGAGACGTAAAGACAAAGCAAGCAGAGCTAGAAGCAGCTGTGACGGCTCATGCCGTAGCCCTGACTCCTCCTGCACCACCGGCCCCTGCGCAGGTACCCCTGGAGCAAGCAGAAGTCCCAGGAGCAGGAGCATACGCCCCTCGGGAACCCAAAATTCCCCCTATAGATAAATTCATGGGGGACCGCCACCAATTCCCGGGGTTCCTTGCCCTGTGCGAATTGACCTTTTCGGTCCAGCCCCGAACGTACGCCACCGATAAGGTAAAGGTGGCCTTCATCATTGGCAACCTCGGGGGAGTTGCTTTGGGGTGGGCCACTACCCTCCTCAAGGGCAGAAGCCCACTGGAGAACTATGCTGAATTTATAAAAGAATTAACGTATTTGTTAGACCATCCGCACCGGCGACGCGATGCCGAAAACCTGATCCTTACTATCCGGCAAGGGAAGCAGACGGTGGTGGAGTATACCACACAATTTCAGCAACTCGCCTTCGAACTGGGTTGGTCTAAAGACGCACTGCGAGTGCTCTTCCGAAAGGGTTTAAATGATGAGATAAGGGATCAGTTGGCCCTTACGGACCTTACGGAGGCTTGGGAACAGATATCGGCCCTCGCCTTGCAAATAGAGGATCGCTTGGCAGAATGCTGGTGGGAAAAACGCCATGAGAATCGCCCCTTTTATGTGCCTTTTATGGGTCCAAGCCCCACAGTTCCCGTGGCGGAAGGAGTGAAGAACCCAGAACCAGAACCTATGCAGTTGGGGGCAGTGCGAGGCCCCCTAACCTCAGAAGAAAGGGAGCAACGTCGACGTTCCCACGCCTGCTATTATTGTGGGGACCCGTCCCCCTTTATTCAGGCATGCCCGGCCTTACCCCCACTTTCACCAGGTAGGGGGAAATGACAGTGGCCGAGCTGGGCAGGGGACACCTCGGTCCTAAAAATTATCCCCTCAGCACTTCTTCAACCCGCCACTCACTTCCGAGTACCCGTAACATTACAAGTTCAGGCTTCCTCCTCATTCATGGTCTGGGCCCTCATTGACTCCGGGGCCTCCAGCAACTTTATCGACAATAGCCTCGTGCAATCCTACCGCATCCCAATGGAGCACAAGGACCGACCAGAACCGGCCCATACCATTGATGGATCCCCTCTTATTTCCGGGCCTATTACACTCCAGACTGTTGCCTTACTATGTAGCATCGGGAACCATCAAGAACGACTCGTACTGGATGTGGTCTGCACTCCCTTGTTTCAAGTAGTGCTAGGACTTCCTTGGTTATGCAAGCATTACCTGCAAATAACCTGGGCTGAACAACAGCTACACTGGCGCTCAGCGCAATGTTTGAACACCTGTTGCAAACCCATGCCTCAACTGGGGTCGGCAGGGGCCCTAGCAGTAACCACAAGCCCTCTGACCTCATCGTTGCCGAAGGCATACCAAGACTATGAAGATGTCTTCAATAAACAAGCAGCTATCACGCTACCACCACATCGTACATACGATTGTCCGATTGACTTACAGCCAGGGATGGAACCTCCATATGGCCGTATATATGCGTTGTCCAATCCCGAACTAGAGGTGCTTCGAAGCTATCTGCATGAGGCCCTAGAAAGTGGAACCATTCGCCATTCAAACTCCCCTGCGGGCGCCCCGATTTTCTTCGTCCCCAAGATAGATGGGGGCCTCCTCCCCTGTATCGACTACCATGGCCTAAACGCGATTACGATCAAGAATCGATATCCGTTGCCATTGATCCCAGAATTTCTGAACAGGCTACAGGGAGCTCGCATCTTTACTAAACTGGATCTGCGGGGAGCATATAATCTAGTGCGGGTCCGGGAGGGGGACGAGTGGAAGACCGCCTTCTGCACCCGCTACGGGCATTTTGAATATTTGGTCATGCCCTTCGGCCTAGCCAATGCTCCAGCGACTTTTCAGCATTTTATCAATGACATTCTCCACGACCTCCTAGATCTATTTGTGGTCGCATACCTCGACGACATCCTCATATTCTCTGACACCGTGGAGGCCCACGTTAACCATGTACGGCAGGTGCTCCAACGCCTTCGAGTACACCAACTATACTGAAAAATTGAAAAATGCGCCTTCCATCTGACCTCCATGGACTTCCTGGGATTTGTAATATCCTCCGAAGGGATACAAATGGACCCCAGGAAGCTGGAAGCCATCCAGCGGTGGCCTCCCCCCAAGGCAGTGAAACCTCTACAGCGCTTCCTGGGGAGCACAAACTATTACAGGCAGTATATCCCTAACTACGCCCAACTCACTACTCCCCTCACCAAACTTTTGAAAAAAGGACAACCCTACGTATGGGGCTCCGAACAACATCGTAGCTTTCTGCTATTAAAGGAAACGTTCATGGCGGCCCCCGTGTTGCGACACCATAATTTTCAATTACCTTTTCAGGTTGAAGCCAACGCATCTGATAAAGCGATAGGGGCCGTCCTCTCTCAAGAGGACATTGTGCAGCACCATATGTTGCCGTGCGCTTACTATTCTCGACAGCTGACGTCTGCTGAACAAAACTATACTATATTTGATAGGGAACTACTGGCCATCAAGGCAGCCTTTGAGACATGGCGCCATTATCTCGAAGGGGCACAACACCCCGTGAGGGTGGTTACGGACCACAAGAATTTAATCTATCTGCAAACGGTGCAGATCACCAATGGGCGCCATGCCCACTGGGCCCTCTTCTTTGTGCGTTTCTCCTTCACCATCACCTATCGGCCCTGAAAATTCAATGCACTTGCCGATGCCCTTTCACGGTATACGGAAGGGGTGTCGGAAAGTCGGAAGGAACAAGGGCCATTGTTACAACGCAAGGTATTTGCTGCTACCCTTCCTTCACAGGAAAGCCTTTGCCAAGCGATGACTCAAGAACTCCTACCCCCTCTGGATCCAACCCTAACCCAGGAGGCGGGCCTACTGAAAAAGGAGGGGCGCATCGTGGTGCCCCCATCTTTGTATAACCAGATTATCTGGGCCCACCACGATGCACCTCTAGCCGGGCACCAAGGCTGGAACAACACCTACCAGATGATCCGAAGAACCTTCTGGTGTCCAACCATGGTGGCCGACGTACAACGGTACGTGGTCCAATGCAGCACTTGTGCTTGCACGAAGATCCCACGTCAGGCCGCAGCCGGATTTCTACAGATTACCGAGCCCCCCCACGGCCCGTGGCAATGAGTAGGACTCGACTTTATAGTAGACTTACCTCCCTCTCGGGGATACACAGTTGTCTGTGTAGTGGTGGATCATTTCACCAAAATGGCCCACTTCATAGCATGTAAAGGTCTACCCACGGCATACTGAACCGCATTTTTATTTATGCGACACGTGGTCAAACTGCATGGATGGCCACTGGAAATAATCAGTGATCGTGGATCGCAGTTTACCTCCCGCTTCTGCAGCACCTTGTTCACTACCCTCCACATCCAAGTGAAACTTACCAGAGCATACCACCCTCAAGCAAACGGGCAAGTAGAAAGAGTAAATCAAGACTTTGAACAATATTTGCGATGCTACATCAACTTCCTTCAGGATGACTGGTATACGTGGCTTCCGTTTGCAGAGTTTGCACATAACAACGCCCTGAACGCCTCTTTGGGGGACTCGCCCTTTTTTGTGAATTATGGATTTCACCCGCAGATTGCTCTCGCCGATGCCCCAACAACGCAAGTCCCTGCTGCGGGTGCCCTGGTCCAGCATATTCGGGACATCCCAAAGTTAGCAAGGACTACTCTCCAAAGATCTCGCCTACGGTACAAACAACAGGCGGATAAGCACCGTCGGGCCGCGCCACCACTCCAACCAGGGGACTATGTCTGGGTAGCCCGACAACACTATCCATCTCTTCGGCCCTCTCGAAAACTAGATCATAGATACTTCGGCCCTTTTCCCATCGAAAAACAAATTAATGATGTAACCTTTCAGCTCACCCTGCCACCGCGACTCCGGATCCATCCAACGTTTCACGTTTCCTTATTAAAATGAGCTCCCCCTCCCGACCTTGCAGAACCTTTTACCTCGGACACCGAAATAGAACCTCTGGGATCCCCGGGGTACGAAGTATGGGCAATCCTTGACTCCAAGCTCCGCTATGGTTGCCTTCACTACCTTATAGATTGGGAAGGTATGGGCCCGAAGACCGGTCCTGGGAACCTGCCGCTGGGTGTGTGGGTGGTTGGAATCAGTCAGGCACAAACAGTGGGCATCAGTGGGTAGCCAGGGTCTCATCCCTCCCCAGCACCCAAAGAAGGGTAGGATTTGCACGTGCCAGCCAGGGTCTCATCCCTCACCAACACTCAAAGAATGGCAGAATTTGCACGTGCCAGCCAGGATCTCATCTCTTCCCAGTACCCAAAGAAGGGCAGGATTTGCATGTGCCAGCCAGGGTCTCATCTCTCCCCAGTACCCAAAGAAGGGCAGGATTTGCATGTGCCAGCCAGGGTCTCATCTCTCCCCAGTACCCAAAGAAGGGCAGGATTTGCATGTGCCAGCAAAGGTCTTGTCTCCATTGCCATCCCCCTAGCACCCCAAGAAGGGCAGGATTTGTACGTGCCAGCCAGCCAGGGTCTCCCCATTGCCAGCACCCCAAGGAGGAAGTACTAGAGACATCATCATAAATGCATGACATTACTTAGGTGTTATTTATGTGTTCCTATTTCAGAGAGGAATCAGATGCCAGCGCTGGTGCCACGTCACGCAGGACACACATGCAGAGGTCACCAGTGCCACCCCGAGACATTGGACGCACAAGGTCCAATGTCTGGAAGTTTTATGATAAAGAGAACGGGTTCGCCATCTGCAAGGTAAGGCATAGGGGCTGGAACATCAGGGTATGCATGCACGCATTGCCCTCTATGACGTGTTATGAATGGAAGTCCCCTGCAGAGAGAGATTACTGCCTATCCACTTGTGTAGACAGAATGCAGGCTTGGCTTGACACAGACCATTGGTCTGATGCAGTATGGCACTTCTTATGTTCCTATCTTTTTATGTTCTTTAGACCTGCCAAAAAAAATTCAAAAAGGCCAGGGAGGGGACCACATCGGGATTGATTGCCCATATCGAGAAGGCCCATGGGCAGAAGGTGGCTCGGGTGCAGGAGTCTGGTGTTGTGACTGTGGAGCAGCAGAAGAAGGGGGGAAATACAAGACAGAAGCGGTGCCACCTACAAAGTCCTTCCTCCGCTTCCCCCTCCAGCTCTGATGCGGAGACCCCCCAAGAGCAGGAGGAGTCTTTGGTGGCAAGGGCCTTTCAGGGCCAGGTGCAGGAGACCAGCCGGGACTTTGTGGCTGCCCTCCAAGTAATGGAGAACCAACTGGTGAAACAATTCCAGGTGATCGAGTTGCGGGAGAAGAAGGTGGAGGCATACTCGGAGTACGTCTCCAAGTACATCTCCACCGAGAGGGCCGACCTTGATCTCTTCCGCCAGTTGGTCTCCAAAGGGTGGGTGCCCATGGAAGGGGCCGTGGAATACGCTGTAGAACATGGCTATTAAATGGTGGCAGGTGTGCCCCCTGCCCCTAGGTTCCCTGCACTGCTTATGCCTTTCCCCCAAGTTCCAGGGGGCAGGCCCAAAGACTGAGTAGTTTAGTGGATAAGTTTCCTTTCTCTTTTAAAATGTTTTGTTTTTGTTTTATAATTTTGTTGTTGCTGTTTTGTTAAGTAAAGTTATATTTCTTGTTATTTTTTACGAGCTGCCTTCCAATCTTTTATTTTTGACCCAGGAAATTCTGCTAGCATGGGGCAATTTGGGCTTAAATTATAAGGAAGGAATAAATGCAGATCTCTTCTGCTAAAGAAGGCTCCCCATTAACAACTTAATTCTCAAAGTGCTCTACCAGGGCAAGACCCATTCATGTGAACAGGGCTTGTTGTATCATTAAACAATTTGAGGACTGAGTTGCGAGGAGGGAGTCTAAACAGTCTATTGATATACTGAAAAGGTGCTGAAAGCCATGGAACAACTGCCAAAAATTGTCATAAATATCGCTAAAACTGCCATAACTGCCGTAAATTGCCGTGAACTATCATTAATACAGTAAAAGCTACATACACACTGATAAATTCCGCAACTGCCGTAAACTATCATATTTTTTTTAAACTGTCATAAATTGTCGTGAACTACCATAAATTGCCATTTGTTGTCGTCAGCCTGGTAACAGACAGACCGAAAAAGCGGAAGCCCAAAGCAGAATGGCAATCAATGCTGCTGCTTCATGCCTACGCGCACACACCCCCACCCATCCCACTCAGTGTTCACATAGACAAACATCGAGCGGACTACCAACCCACCACCCACCACCAGCCGTGTACATGGACGCCCCCCCCCACCAGCACCTGCCTGAATACCGAGCGGTGGGAGGGGGGAGCGTCCGTGTAAAGACGGCCTAAGTTTTGATTAACCAATTTAAACCAAATGTGGTGAACTAAACATAAACAGATCCTCCCAATTTTGTAACAACCGGTGCATGTGGAGGAGAAAATTAGGCCCTTTTTGTATCTGGCAAAATCCCATTGATGTACACAGGCATTTCCAAAGGGTTTTCACTTGTGTGACTCATTTCAAAACTTCCGTTTACTCCTGCAATCCCCAAAGAGGATGTCATGCCAAGTATAACAATTATCATTTGGGATTGCAGGTGCATCAACAGATGTAATGCCTCCACTTAGGGTCCAGAGCCAGACCTATATTCTGGGAACCTCTGACTTATATTGATCATTGTCCCCATCTAGAAAACCAGACTTCATTATTTGGGTGTTTCCTGCATAGAACTATTTGTTCTTTATGATTTCACTTGCTGGAGGTTGCCACGTCTGGCATCTTTTACTTTAACTTGTCACAAGGTTTATCCTGCCATTCACTGTATTTTTTCCTCAAACATGAAATATCTACAAGGGATGTATAGAGCAATTATGAAAACAAACTGAAAGCAACCATGGTGCAAATATATTATAAGATCCTACACCTATGTATCTGAGGTTGTAGCGTCTATTAGATTATACTGTATCATTTGGAAAATAATAGTGTGTCAGGAGGAACAAAAGTATGTGGTACAATGAAAACCAGATCATTCACGCTTCTAAGGAAAGAAAAGGGGTACAAATTCAGTCTTGTGACATTCATGTTTCCTCACTTGTGTGAGTGTGTAATGTTGCAAACCTCAGGCTACGTTATTGTACTTTATTGTATTTACTATATTTATTATTATATACAGGTCCGGTGTTATGTCATATGTTTGATGAATTGAATGTGTAGATTCAATAAGCATTAAATTCACCCTTTATCTGTTTCCCACAAGTAATCTGACCAAGGCCCTTTTCAAACAGGCCTGGAGGAACCGAAATGCAGGGTGGGGTGGGGTTGTGCATCGTGGCAGGTGTGTGCCACGTGTGCAGCCCATCATGCAGACACACACTCATCTCCACTGATCTCCACGCACGGAGACATCAACGTTTTGTTTGCTCTGGGCCGTGTAAGAGGCTAGACTGGGCTCTGACCTTAGGGAAACCTCCAAAGCCACAGCCTTAGACAAGGCCTGCCCAACCGGGCCAAAGCAGACCACAGCACGCTAGCATATCTGTCATAGCCACCATGATGCAGGCTGGATTGGTGTCCACTATGGCTGACTATCATGGCAGTCCACCATTGGCCACCATAGCTGCCCATCATGGAGAGGGGTGGTGCACTGTGAATGGCATGAGGCAGGGCCACCTGCCTGCATGTCTGTTGTGGACCTCTCCCCTCCCCAAGTCACATGGGCAGCAGGAGTCCACCATCACGTGTGCCCTATGACTCTAATCTTTTTGAACAATTTTTGCATGCTGTTATAGAATAAGATATTTCATTCCTGCTTGGATGGCACTATCAAAGCTTCGCTGATGACCTATTAGCCATTATAGAGGGGAGGGGGGATCTGTCTCTGTTTCATCATTGAGTCATCTCAGCATCTTTCAAGCACCTGAGAAGTTGGTTTGAAAGGAAGATAAAATATTATTTATTTGTTTATTTATTTATTTATTTAATACATTTATTAGCCCCCCCCCCCCCAATGCCAATGGCATCCCAGAGCGGTGTACAATTCAATAAAAACAACATTTAAAAAAATATATATTTTAAAAAATCCAACAATCTAAAACCAAAACAGGGTTGAGATAAAAAAATAAAAATAGAGAGGTAAGGGGAGAGATAAAACCCTAACCCCCACCCCCTCCTCCCCAAAGGCCTGGGCAAACAGCCAGGTTTTACAAGCCCGCCGGAATGTCAAAAGGCTTGGGGCCAGGTGAGCTTCTATCTACCGAGAATGCCCTCTCCATTGTGGCCCCCCACTTAACACTGGGGACCTCCAAGAAGGGACGCCTAGTAAACCAAATTATTTAATCATATTTATACCCCACCCCTCCTGAAACAGCTTGGGGCAGTTAAGAATCTCAAAAATAAAAATACAATTATAAAACATTTTAAACACTCATAAAATTACAGAAATTAAAACACAACTAGGGAACATAAACATTAATACAATAAATAAGGGTGTAGGGGAATTTTAAAAAAACTAAACCCCCCCGCCTCCCCAAAGACCTGGGTGAACAGCCAGGTTTTGCAAATTCTCCGGAATGTTAAAAGGCTTGGGGCCAGGCGAACTTCCTCTGGGAGGGAATTCCAAAGTTGCGGCCTGGCCACTGAGAATGCCCTCTCCATTGTGGCCCCCCACTTAACACTGGGGACCTCCAAGAAGGCACCCCTGGCAGACCATAGGAGCCGCTCTGGGACATGGAGGGCGAGGCGGTCCCTGAGGTACAAGGGGCCCAGACAGTGAAGGACTTTAGAGATCAATACCAATACCTTGAACCTGGCTCGGCACGCTATTGACAGCTAATGCAGAGTCTGGAGCACAGGTGTTATATGCTCCCGACGACCCATCCCCGCCAAGAGCCGGGCTGCCGCATTCTGCACTAGCTGCAGCCTCTGGACCAGGAACAAGGGCAGCCCCATATAGAGTGCATTACAGTAGTCCAGCCTCGAGGTGACGAAGGCATGGATGAGGGAGGCCAGATCCTGCCCAGAGACGTATGGACGCAGCCTCTGCACCACAACTGTCGATCCAGGCAGAGATCTGAGTCCAAAATCACCCCCAGACTCTAAATCTGCTGAGCTATTGTAGGACGGACCCCCCTATCAGGGGCACTGACACCTCCCTCACCCTTCCCACCACCATCGTCTCTGTCTTATCAGGGTTGAGCTTCAGTCTGCTCTGCCGCATCCACTCCACCACGGCCTCCAAACATTGGGATAGCAACGAGACAACAGGGTCTAGGTCAGCTGAAAAACAGAGGTACAGCTGAGTATCATCAACATATTGGTGACATCGCACCCCAAACCCTCTCACAATCTCCCCCAAGGGCTGCATATATACGTTAAATAATAATGGAGACAGGATGGAACCCTGTGGAACACTGCAGGACAAGGTGCGGGGGCAAGATGTTTCAGCCACCAGCATCACCCGATGGCTTCTTCCCGAGAGGAATGACAGGAACCATTCAAGAACAGTCCCATCCAGACCCCCCAGGTCTCGCAGCCTCTCAACATCAGCCCATCATCCATGGTATCAAAAGCGGCCGAGAGATCTAGCAGGATGAGGAATGTAGAACATCCTGTATCCATCTCCCAGCGGAGATCGGCCACCAAGGCCACCAACGCTGTCTCCGTGCCATAGCTAGGATGGAACCCAGATTGAAAAGGGTCTAGGAAACCGATGCCGTCTAGATGCGCCTGGAGCTGGATCGCCACTGTCCACTCAATAACCTTCCCTAAAAAGGGAAGGTTAGAGACAGGTCGGTAGCTGGTGAGTGCGTCCACATCTAATGATAGTTTCTTCAGCAGGGGGCGGACCACAGCCTCCTTGAGACTGGGTGACAACCTCCCCTGCCACTCTCTCTAACACCATCCCCAATGTCTCCCTGGAGGCTTTCACCAACCAGGACGAGCATGGATCAAGTTCACAACTGGTGACTCTCACAGACCCCAGGACATCCACTGCATCGGCTGGTGTCACTTCCTGAAACTCCCCCCACAAAGTTGGACCAGACAGGGCCTCCATAACCTCGTTCTCACCACCTACTGTCCCCAACCCGGTGTAAAGTCACTCTGAATCTGAGTGATCTTGTATGCAAAGTAGGTGACAAACTCCTCACAGCAGGCCTGGGGAAAATCCCCATCCAGGCGGAGGGAGGCCAGACTAACCAGCCCCCGCACCACCCAAACCAGCTCCGCTAGGCGTGACTTTGCAGACACTTTGAGGGCAGCAAAGAACTCCTTCTTTGCTGTCCTCACAGTCTCAACATCGGACCGCAAAGGGCCCCTATGGAGAAGTCGGTCGAAGTCAGATCGAGTCCGATGCCAGCGTTGCTCTAGCCTCCTGCCTACCTGTTTCATACATCGCAGCCCCTCGGTAAACAAAGGGGCCCTGCAGTGATGAGATGGAGCAGGGGGCATCTCGGAGTCACCCTGTAAATGGCCTCCCCCAGCAAGCTGTTCCAATGCTGGACCAGCTCATCGACAGAGTGGCTGTCCAGGTCCAAGGTTCATTCCCTCAGGACCTCTTGGAACCGCTGGGGTTCCATCAGCCTCCAAGGGCGGACCAATCTAACTGGTCCTATCCCCTTCTGGAGGTGGTTCGCTGAGAGGCTGGCCTGAAGGAGATAATGGTCCGTCCATGACAAAAGCGTAGCTCTAACTTCCCCTACTGCAAATTCCCTTTCTGCAAGTTCTTGAACAGGATCTCCAGCAGAATTTCCCGAAATACTTTCCAACGGTGTAACAATACTAATTCTACCAAAACAACAACAACAAAAAAGTCTTTGGAATAATTCCTGGCTCTGTTGGCATCAGTGGTACCAGGATTTTGCATTTTGTGAAAGACAGAAACAAGTGTGGAATGTAGAGAGAACCAGTACTACGTTTGGATCTGGGAGGTCAGGGTTCTTCAAATCCCATCTTAACTTTGAATTCCTTTTGACAAATAACTATATCTCTGCCACATTTTCCCATATGTAAAAAGGCAATAATAATAACTTATCACATAGGTTATTTGTGATGGTGAACTAGAGAAGAAGTGAAAAACACTCTTAACACTAAAGCAATATCCTGGACTATTAGATATTTGAAGTATCTCTAAATACCTCAATACCTTTTTCAAAGGAATTTCAAAAATGATTGTTTACTGGGAAGGAATTCTATTCTGTTTCAGATTTTATTTTTAGAAATTTTGGCAACTTCTTATGGCATTTGACTGCAGTTAGAAAATATTGATATTCCAGAGGATTTGCAGCATAGCTGTTGCTTCCCTATTTGAGAAAAAAGAACAAAGCTGTTCTATGGAATCTGCCATCTTATTGGGTGTTTTTAGACAGACAGCAACTCCAGTTATTCATGTGCCAGCCTACTTCACCCCTGGGTTGGCTGGTCCATTTAAAAGCACCCCTCCAGATGTTCAAGAAAAACAGGCACTAGTGGCATTCTGGAACATCTCTGAGCACCACTAGCAGAGCAGGCTGACCAAACCCTGGACACCTGCCGAAAGTGGAGCTGCTATCCGTCTGATGGGCAGATCCACATTTTAGCTCCAGTCCTGGCTGGCTGTTGCCCCAGACAACACCATAGAGTTTCAGGCATTATCCTAGAGCATCAGGTGATCACCCGCAACTCTATTGGTGGACCATGCTTCAGGTGGTAGAGCGCATGATTTGCATGTATAATGTCTCAATTTCTATCTCCTGCATCTCTGATTCAGAATCTCTGGTAGAATAAAAGACACCACCTACGGCTGCTTTGTGTGCTCCACTTACCATCCGCCGCCAAGCTGGGAGCCTCTGTGGGTGTCCTGCCAGCCGCTGCTGCTGCCATCATCTCTCCAGGACCCCCGCTGCTCTCCTAGGGAAAAGGGGAGTACGTGAGTTTGGGGGGCTAGGGGATGCTGACTTGAGATCTGTTCCCCTCCCCCCACCCCCTCTATTGCCACCGGAAGCAGCCAGGAGGTGTATTAAAGACACCACCTGCGGCTGCTTTGTGTGCTCCACTTACCATCCGCCGCCAAGCTGGGAGCCTCTGTGGGTGTCCTGCCAGCCGCTGCTGCTGCCATCATCTCTCCAGGACCCCCGCTGCTCTCCTAGGGAAAAGGGGAGTACGTGAGTTTGGGGGGCTAGGGGATGCTGACTTGAGATCTGTTCCCCTCCCCCTCTATCACCACCAGAAGCAGCCAGGAGGCGTATAAAAGACACCACCTGCAGCTGTTCCACAGGCCAAAGGGCCTCAACCAAAGAGTGCGGCCCTTTGGGGCCCTTCAGGACCAGTCGGGGGTTAGGGGTCTGAGTTTTGTGATTAGACGGGAGGGAGTTTATTGGGGTGTGTCTTTTGTTAAATGACTTATTTTGTATTGCTTAAGGGGCTTGACTTAGCCGGCTATGAGGCAGAGGTGGGAGATTTGGTGGGTTTTGTATTGTGTAGGGGGTGGGGTTATTTGCTGATGAGGAGGTTGGTGTGGCCGACTCCCCCCGGTGAGAGAGGGGTGGAGCCGGTTGGATCTCCTGGTGACAGCAGGGGATAGAAGGTTTAGCGATGGGACAAATTGTCTGGTGTGGAGGCATTGGCCGAATGAGGCATCAGTTGGGTGGGGGTGGAGGTATTGTTTTGTATTGATATGTTGTGATATGTGTTATGTTATTGCTTGTGTGCTGGGTCCCCTGCATGGGATAACAAACCCAGAGATGTATTTATTTTACTGTGAGCTGCCTCGAGTCATTTTTGAGATAGTGCGGAATATAAATTAAAATGCTATGCTATGCTAATGCCTGGGTGAGGCCTCTGTCAGGGATCCTGTAGGGCCTCAGGTAGCACACCTGGATGAGGCCCGTGCTGTGTCAGATTGTGACAATTCAGGGCTTAGATCTCTCTAGGGGTTGTTCCCTCTGACCTCGATTGCCGCTCACTTGATGACCTCGTGACTGTGTGGAATTCTCTGTTGATGGAGGCTATCGACTGTGGCTCCCAGGTGTCCACTCCCAAATTGCCAAGAACGCAGGTCCCCATGGTATATGGAGGAGCTGCGGTGGATGAAGCGGGAAGGGTGGCGGTTAGAGCAATGGTGGTGTCACTCCCGTACTGAAGTTGGCTGATTGAGACATAGAGTCTGGTTACGTGCCTATGCTGTCGTGGTGCAGACAGCAAAGGAGGTTTTCTTTGCTGCCCTCATTGCATTCACTAAGTGCCGCCCGGATGAGTTTTTCCGGGTGGTGAAGGGGCTGGTCAGTCTGGCTTTCCTCCACCTGGGTTTAGAGTCATCAAATGCTAGCTGTGATTTGTTTGTGGACTTTTTTGTGGATAAAATCACTCAAGTCCACCATGGTTTTGATGCTGCATTTTTAGTAGTGGGTAAGCCAGAGGCAGTTGAAGCCCATCCTTGTCCTGTTTTATGGGATGAATTTCAAGATATATCACCCTCAGATGCAGGAATGTTCTTGGGACTGTCCAAGCCACTTATTGTGAATTAGATCCATGCCCGTCCTGGCTGGTTAAGGCCAGCGGGGAGAAATTAGGACCATTGCCAGCCGGGATAGTCAATGCCTCCCTTGGGAAGGGCAGAGTGCTGGATTGTCTCAAGGAGGCTGTGGTGTAGCCCCTGCTCAAAAAGCTATAATTGGACATTAATGCCCTGGCCAGCTATTGGCCAGTCTCTAACCTTCCCTTTTTAGGAAAGGTTATTGAACGGGTGGTGGCTCAACAGCTTCAGGAGCATCTGAACTGGGCCAATTTTCTTGATCACTCTCAATCTGACTTTTGTCCAGGTTATGGCACGGAGACTGCGCTTGTCACCTTGGTCAACAAACTCTCCCAGGAGTTCAACCAGGGTCATTTGACCCTGTTGATTCTGTTAGATCTCTCGGCTGCATTTCATACGGTTGATTATGAGTTGTTGGTAACTCAGCTGCAGGACCGGGCAGGGTTCAACCGGACTGTTCTTGAATGTTACTGCTATTTCCTGACTGGGAGGACTCAATGTGTGGTTTGAGTGATTATTCATCTTCTCCCTGGGGCCTCATATGTGGAGTCCCGCAGGGTTCTATCTTATCCCCTCTCTTGTTTAATGTGTATATGTAGCCTTTGTGGGAGGTTGTCAGAGATTTGGGGTAAGGTGTCATCAATATACTGATGACACCAAGCTATATCTCTCGTTTTTATCAGACCCAGGTTTGGCAGTCTCTTGGTGCTTGCCTGGTGTCTGTTGGCTGTGGGGGACTGGATGAGGGCAAGCAGCTTGAAGTTAAATCCTGACAAGATGGAGGTGATGGTTGTGGGGAAAGCAAGGGTAGTGATCATCAGTGGGGTCCGTCCTCCCCTGGTATCTCAGGTCCGTAGTATAGGGGTGTTCCTGGATCCGTAGCTCTACCTGGATGTCCAGGTGGTGGGTGTGGCGAAGGGTGCATACCTCCAGTTACATCTGGTACGTCGGCTTAGGCCGTATGTCTTGGACTCAGACCTGGCCACAATCATCCATGCTTTTATTACTCTGAGATTGGACTACTGCAACACACTCTACATGGGGATACCCTTGGTGCTGGTAGAATGTGGAAGCCCATCTCCTGAAGTGGACGGGCCGACATGAGCACATTACTCCAGTGCTTCGCTCTCTTCGTTGACTGACGATAGTCTTCCATTCCCAATTCAAGGTGTTGACCTTTAAAGCCCTAAATGACCTGGGCCCCACCTACCTGCAGGACCACCTTACCCGCCGGATCCTGGATAGACCTCTGCAGTCGGCTGGGGTCACCCTTCTCAAGGTCCCCTGGGTTTCCCGGGTGTCAACCATGAGAAGGGCATTTTCTGTGGTTGCACTGTAACTGTGGAATACCCTCCCATTTGAGGTCTATCTGGCCGCTGATCTCCCCTCTTTCCATAGACGATGTAACACCTGGCTGTTCTGCTGGGCCTTTACTGAGGGAGATGGTATGGGTGTGTTGGGTTATGGAGAGCTTTTTTGTTTTTTGATATTGGGTTATTTTAACTTTTAATGTATTTTATCTTGTATTTTAAAATGTTGTTACCATTGACGGGGTCTCCATTCTCCCTGTCCCACAAGCTCATAGCCTGGGCTTCATATTAGACTCGCACCTTACCTTCAAACCCTACATTGACTCCGTGGACAAAACCTGCCGCTTCTCCCTCCACAACATTGCTAAGATCTGCCATTTTCTGCCTGTCTCCTTTGCCAAAACTCTCATCCACACCCTAGTCATCTCACGCCTCGACTACTGTAACCTCCTCCTAGCTGGGCTTCGTCACTCTCACCTTGCTTCCCTCATCTTTGTTCAAAACTCTGATGCCAGGATCATCCTCCTAGCCCATCACTTTGACCATGTGCAGCCTCTCCTCTCCTCCCACCACTGGCTCTCCCTTCCTGAGCGTATTCTGCACAAGCTCCTCGTCTTCACCTACAAAGCCCTTCACAACCTCGCTCCCCCCTACCTCTCTGCCCTGATCTCCCTCCGTACTCCTGTTTGAGCAATACACTCCTCTTCCATCCCCTCCCTCCCCTCCCATACCTCCCCTACTCCACTGACTCTTCTCCCTCACAGCTCCGCACAGTTAGAACTCCCTCCCTGCCCTCATCCACCTTGCCCCCACCCTCCACACATTCAAGTCCCTCCTCAAAACCCACCTCTTCCACTCCGCCCTTCCTAACGCCTGCTAATCATCCCTAACCAGGATTATCCCCCACCTGTTATCTGCAAACTCCTAATTTAGTGTAACCAAGCCAAGAACGTGTACCTGAGTTCTTGCATCCTCATAAATGTTGCATCCCTTGTTTCTCCCTCTGTTCCCCCTTCCCTGTCTCCCCTCCCCCTGCCTTTAGATTGTTAGCTCTCGGGCAGGGACCGTGTCAATTTTATTCTCTATAAAGCACCAGGTACATCGCTGGTGCTATAAAATGCTAATAATAATAATAATAATTTATAATAATTAATAATTAATAAATAAGATGGACTATTGGTCTGACTTAACTAGGCAGCTCCTTATATGGTGTGTGCGTGTGTTTGGGGGGGTGCCACACGTGAAGACCACAGGCTGGAGAACTGATCGGGTCCCGAGCTGCTTGCAGGAGTGGTGGGGTATAAATATATTAAATAAATAAATAAATAAATAAATCTTAAGTGGACCCAAGCAAGGCTGGGAGCATGTGAATGTGGGGGGCTGGAAGCATGTATATGTGGCAGTACAGGCAGCCTCCAGGTCCATCTTAAAGCACCCATTGTCACAACACCCATCTCCACCCACACCCAACCACGAAGCAACGGACGCCACTTCCGGTTGCTCCGTGGGTGGGTGTGGGTGGAGATGGGTTTTGGCTGGGAGCAAACACTCACCAACACCCACACCCATCTCCACCCATGGAAATGCTCCCCACCCACTGGTCAACACCCATCTCCACCCAGAGGAACTGGGTGGAGGCATCATGTGCACAGGGCCCATGATGATTGGCTGCAGTGGTGCCCTGCAACATGTATAATAAAACGTAACACCCATGTTATGGGTGTTAGAGCGTCTGTGTAAAAAGGGACTAATTTGTTCATATCAATATGAACTGGCTGAGGAACTGTGATTTTTAATAAGTTTTTTACTCTCCTCGTTTTCCATGGTCTCTCTCCCAGCAGTGTGGGCATCTTTGGTGAGTGGTTTTTGTGTTTTATGCTTAGGGACAGTGAGAGGACCCTCTATTGTTGATTGTGTAGTGGGTGGTTGTTTGTGGCTGGTGGGCAGGGAGAGGGTCCTCCTAACCCCTGTATCTGAGTTGTGTTGGGTGGGTTTTCCAGGGAAGAGGGTGTGAGTCTCTTTCCTTGGTAGCCACTGCCTGTCCTTTGGGTGGTTGAATGAAAGATGGTTCCACAAGGAGGGACGATGTCCAGAGTGGGTAAAGGAACTGAAATAGCTAGTTTTAGGATACTCATCAGGGTAACAGTTAGGGGGAGGGGAAATTCACAGCTGCTGTGGAAGGTGCCCCATCTTAGATGCCGTTGTAAAATTGCTGTGGAGCTCATTGTGAGTACCTCGAAGGGCCAAGAGGGAATGGGCAAGCTGGATTCCTCCCTCATGAGGATCTGGATGGCTAATGCCAGATCTGTGGTGAATAAAGTCAACACTCTGTGTGATTCTGTTGCAGAGTGTAACCTGGACCTGGCATGTATAATTGAGACTTGGCTGGATGATGCCACAGGCCCTGTTTTGGCATGGCTAATCCCGCCAGGTTTCTCAGTGATGCACTCATTCCCGCTGGATGTCCATCTCAGTTCCCACACTCCTTAGCTTTAAAAAGTACCTGATACCATATTTATTTTCTCGGTGCTTTTTGGATCCACTGCTGGTTGCCTCAATTGTACTCTGTCCTCCCTTTTTCCTTCCTCTATTTTTAAAGTATTTTATTTTTGTTTTAAATTGCCTTGAATTGTTTTAAATTGTTTTATACTGTAATATTGTTTTATACTTTGAAGTGTTTTGAGTGCTATGTAAGGCAGAAGGTGCTATATGAATAAAATGATGATGATGATGATGATGATGATGATGATGATGATGATGATAAAATGTGGGGCTCAGAAGAATGATGAATGATATTCAGGGAGTTATATTGCATTTGAGTTTGAAATTTCTCACTGCTGCTGAGGTATTCTGTGTGACCTTGGGAAAGATAATTAAGGCCAGATATGCAAAGATACTTAAATTACATATTAGAAAGCACCCAGTTTCCTTAATTCAAAGAGTGACAGGCAATGAAGGGTCAGGTAAGGTTTTTAATTTGCCTTAATGGCAGACCACCGACTATCTTAGGGAACTGCCCAATGCTTTAGATATCTGATCCTTAGTCTCTCTCTGCCTCAGCTAGAGTTGAAATGGGTACTAAATTTAGTACCCGTGGATAACACCTGCATTTTGGGGTATGAATTAGGTAACGAATACCCACAAAATTGGGTATTTCCAGAATCGATTTTTCAGTTTATCAATTCCCAACTGGTTTATTGGTATACCAATCAGTATATCGGAGAGGAAAACAAAAAATAGGCATAAAATGGGTGGGGAGGGAGTTACTGGAAGTAGCTTTTGTGGACCAGATGTTGCAAAAAAACCTGATGGAAGTTGACGAAAAACAGAAATCGATGTCTGGAGTTGGTATATTGACAAAAAAGAGTTGAAAAAATAGTTACTTGAAGTCAATGTTCCAGGACTGGAAGTTGACATTTTGGGTCATCGGGTACCTGAATCAGGTTGCAATTGGGTACTGATTGGTACCCGATGTTGTCAGGTCGATTTGGGTTCTGGAAACTTGATGGGTATATTCAATTTTTGTGGTACTCATTTCAGCTGTACTCACTACTTCATCTGTAATATGGAGATGATAGTTCAGCTGAAACAAATGCTCATTACAAATCTTGGATTATATTGGTTTTTCAAATTCTTAAGTTAAAACTAATTCATTTTTTTTAAAATAAAAAATATTTCTATTGTGTTTTTTCCAAATTTTTAACACACCAAAACATCGTTATCATATTCTGGTTTGGGACCTTGGTTACAGCTGTGGTCCCAACCTCAAAATAATACAGTGTGTCACTCTTCAGCTACTACCCATTTAACACTAAACACTTAACAGTAATTAAATCTCAATTAGACAAATTGACATTTTAGGTTGGTCCATATTGATTTCCTGCTCTAAGAGGTTCCATACATTAGTCCAACAGCGTAGAAGTTCTCCAGTTCCTGACGGACTTCTGTTTGTACTCGCTCCATGGTGATGGTATGCCAGATTCTTTGTATCCACTTTTTGTAGGAGGGCTTTTTCCTTGATTTCCAATTACACACAATTGTGTGTATGGCTGCCAGCCCTAGTTGTTGACAAGCTAGTATCCTTTCTGGAATTATTTGTAAATCCGGGAAGATGCCCAGCAGTGCCGTTTCCGGTTACTTTGGGATTTCGCATCGTACCACATTGTTCATTTGGGTCCATACTTTGTCCCAAAAGTCCTGTATATGTGGGCACTCCCACCAGCAGTGGAGCCATTTCCCTTCCCCCCCACACCCCAGCACTCTGGAGGATAAGCATTGTTCACTTTATTTAGTCTGTGGGGGGTGAGGTACATCCTGTATATCACTTTG
This sequence comes from Sphenodon punctatus, assembly GCA_003113815.1. Classification (NCBI taxonomy): domain Eukaryota; kingdom Metazoa; phylum Chordata; class Lepidosauria; order Sphenodontia; family Sphenodontidae; genus Sphenodon; species Sphenodon punctatus. The sequence goes on from QEPC01002494.1 coordinate 915,198, forward strand.
ACCTGTGCTTCTAATACTGATAAAGAGTGTGACAATTTCCGCATATTTAGCCAAACAATATTAATTTATTTTTTATCCATTTTCTTTTGCAGGTCAGTCTCCCATGCATCAAAATATCCAGCATCAGGCAAGTGTATTATCGATTGCAGCGCTCTCTATATTTTTGAAATGTCATGTCTCCTTCCCTGGTCCCCATACATTACACTCTCGAAGTCAGTAACTTTCCTTATCACTTCTGGCTTTATTGTTTTGTGGCTAAACCTGCTCACTATTTTAGCATAGACCCAGAAATCGGGGGTCCCCTCCAATTTATTTTTAATTGCTTCTAGATTCATTATAGTGTCTCCTTCGAATACTTGGGCTGCCCACTTTAGTCCTTTGCTTTCCCACTTCTCTGCCACCTTTCGAGCTATGCCTGCCCTCTTACTCCATTCTCAAAAAATTGGAGTATATGGAGAGTTATCCCTAGAAATTTCTAACTTATTACTTATATTCTCCCATACTTGCAACGCCATGCCTACAAAGGGATGTGCCGTAACTATTTTCCTGTTCACTCTCTGTCCATCAGTGAGAATGCTAGCAAATCTATCTACTTGGCATGCTTCTTTTTCCAATGTGAACCAGTCCGGTTTGTTTTTTCCCTGGAACCAGATTTTTATCCCTCTGAGAGCTACAGCCCAATGATAAAGCTTCATGTCGGGCAGGTGTTGACCCCCATTATCTTTGCTTGTATATAGTATTATTTTTCTTATTCTAGGTTTCTTTTTTTGCCATAGGATCCTTGATATGGTTTTATTTATTGCTAGAAAATAATCTTTAGGTAATTGGATCGGCAGGGCAAAGGAGATATAAAGCAATTTAGGAAGTACCAGCATTTTTATCAGGTTTGTCCTGCCTAACCAAGACACCTGTAATTTTTTCCAGTCTTCCTCTTTACGTTTTATATTTTCCAGCAATGGGAGGAAATTTCTTTTATACAAGTTCCTCCACTTTTTGGTGACCTGTACTTCTAGATATTTTATGCTATCAGCCTGAACTGCAAAGGGTTTTGATATCACTTTTTCAATGTTAGTAAGTTTTTCTTCATTGAACAGCAGCATCTCCGACTTGCCCGTGTTCACTTTATAGCCCAAAATTTTTCAAAAGTTTTCAATTACCCTCAACAATCTTGGCACTGACCGGGGCAAGTCAGAAAGGCTCACCATCATGTCATCTGCATATAAAAAGGGCTTAAGTTCCTTATCAAGCACTTTAATCCCTTTAATTTGTTGGTCAGCCCATCTGGCCATCGCCAAGAGCTCGATAGCAATATTAAATAATAAGGGAGATAATGGGCAGCCCTGCCTAGTTCCTCTTGTTATTTTTATATCTGCTGTGTGGTTCCCCTCTAGCATTATTCTAGCTCTAGGAGCCTTGTATATAATTTTTACCCACTGCAAAAAAGGACCCGCGATCCCCATCCTTTTCATAGTCTCAAACAAGTATTTGCATTCAACCATATCAAAGGCCTTCTCCGCATCGAGCGCCATGAATACGGCGGGGATCTGTTTGACCTTTACATGGTTTATAATGTAAACGACTTTTCTTATATTGTCTATCCTGAGTCTTCCCGGGATAAACCCAGTTTGATCTGTACTAATTACGCTTGGGATAATCATTATCAATCTATTAGCTAAAATTTTGGTAAATAATTTTGCATCCGTGTTTATATGTGATATAGACCGATAACCACTGCATATCTCCAAATTTTTACCTGGTTTTGGGCACAATGTTATTACAGCTTCATAAAAGGTATCCGCCATTTTTCCTTGCCTTAAAACTGAGTTATATACTTTGATTAATAGTGGTGCTATTTGATCTTTAAATTTTTTGCAGAATTCTTCTGGGTACCGGTCAGGGTCAGCCAATTTATTGTTTGGTAACTCTTTTATTGTATTTTTTACTTCCTCTAGATTGATTTCACTATTTGAAAACTGGGCTTCTTCCCTAGTGATTTTCTTAAAATTTAAGTCATCCAAGAAATTGTTGATGTTGTCCTGTGTTGGATTGCCTGTTTCATGTATTTTTTTATAGAACTGGACAAAGCAGTCTGCCATGTCCTTCTCTTTTAGCAGGAGTGCATCTGGCGTGTTTCTAATATAGGGTATATTCCCTTTCTGTCTCTTTTTTTTGGTCAACCACACCAATCCTTTATCAGCCTTATTCGCCTTATCAAAGTAAAATGCTTTTGTGTACCGGATTTCCGTAACTAATATTTCACTTTCTAATAAATTGATCTGGCGTTTGATTGTGGCTATTTTGGTTGCATTAACTATTGAGTTCTTTGAAAGTTGTTTAATTAACAAATATTTTTCACTAATTTGTGCTTTCTTCTCTTATTTGAGATGTGCCCCAAGTGATATCAAATGGCCTCTCAAGATCGCCTTTGCTGCCTCCCATACCGTGGCTGCTGAGGTGTTGGGCCAGTCATTTTGTACATATTCTGTCATTCTTCCCCAATCTGGTCTATGACTCACTCATTTTGTAAATAAAATTATTTTAACAGCCAATTTTGTTGTCCCTTTGTGTTTTTTTAATGCTGTTTTGTAGTTTCCAACACTACTGCATTGTGGTCGGAGAAAGAAGTAATTGATATATAAGATTCCTCACATTGCTGCATCATGTCCTGATTTACCAGGATATGATCAATCTTAGTTGATATCTTGTGTGGGTTTGAATAAAATCTGAACTCTTGTGTTGGGTGCAGGGCCCGCCATATGTCCACCCAGTGGTATTCTTTAATCACCTGCACTATCTTGTCTTGTTGTCTTGACAGTTTATTTTTTGTGACTAGGTCTAATTCTGATAGGGGGGTGTTAAAGTCACCCATCAGGATTGCCTTACCCTCAATTTTTTCTTGCAATTTGGGGATGGTCTCTGTAAAAAATGCTTTGGTATTAGTATTAGGGGCATATATTGTGCCTATAGAGTAGATGTCCTGCTCTATTTTGCCCTTTATAAACAGCATTCTTCCCTGCTTGTCTTTGTCCATCTCTATTACTTGCATTTTCAGGGA
>QEPC01002494.1:918695-943904 GCA_003113815.1 Sphenodon punctatus
GGGTACTTTCAGACATGACGCTAACCACCCTTTAACCACCCTTGGTGGTTATTTATGCATGTTTCAGGGCTGCATAGGGCACCAATACAGCCCTGCAACATGCATAAATAACCACCAAGGGTGGTTAAAGGGTGGTTAGCGTCATGTCTGAAAGTACCCCTATAGTTCCCTGTAATTTCCCTCCCAAACTTGTGTGCCAATTTTAGTTTAGGGTGTTTTTTTGACCCTGTATGCCTCCTTTCAATCCTGCTGCCTTGTCCTTCAGGTTTCGGGTTTTAAATTCCTCCAGCTCTGCTTCCTTGAGGAAAAAAATATCTCTTACCCTGGTAGATGAAAGTCAGTTTTGCTGGGTAATATACTTGAGCTTTGATGTCAGCTTTAATGAGGAATTCAATTTGGCTCCTCCATGCCTTTCTCCTCTGCACTGTCTCTATTGCTAAGTCAGGATAGATGGAATTTTTTGCCCCCTCAAACAGAAGTTCTTTAGAGTTTCTTCCTTCCTCAGGCTCTTTTCTTTATCCATGTACCTTAAAAAGTTTACAATAACTGCCCTTGGGGGGAGCTGATCTTTGGTCTTTGGTCTTAGCAAGCAGTGGGCTCTTTCCAGTTCTACTGAGTGAAGCATGGGTTTCTCTGGGAAGATGTTCCAGAGGCTCTCTTGCAGCAAATCTCTCATGCCATTTTTTTCTCTTCCTTCTGAAATACCCATTATTGGCAGATTACTCCTCCTAGACTGGTTTTCTAGGTCTCCTAATTTACTCTTTAAGTCCTGCAGCTCCACTTCTGCATTTGTTATTTTTTGCTCAGTGTTATTCCCCCAGTCCTCCTGGTCACTGATTCTCTGCTCTATTGCATCCATCCTCTTACTTATCCCCTCCACCTGCCCTTTAAAATCTTCTAGCATGGAGTTAGTTCTATTAATTCCTGCTTTTTTTACTGTAAGGTCTTTTTTTAATGGACTTAAGAAGGTCCATTACTTGCATTTTTGCCTCTGGGTCCTCTGGCGGGTTTTTCCCTGTCGCGTCCACCATTTTGTTCTCCCCCGTGTCTGCTTTTCATGAGCTATGGTGCGGGTTACCAAATCACTCAATGTTGGAGTCTGTGTCTTTTTTTTTTTCAGCACACATACCTTGCTAGCTGCGCCAGGTCACTGAAGCTTTTTTGTGGGTTTTTTTTTTGTTTAAATCATGTTGATGCGTTAGGCCCACCGGGAACTCAGTCAACCACGACCTGCTGCCTTGGCATGCCCATGTGACCCCCGTGAAAACTAATTCTAATATTTACCTTAGATCTTATATGGAAAGATCAAGTGAATTTTGGTTTTGATTTTGTTAGTTAGGATTCTTCCACCTTAGTAACCAGTTTTGTCAACTTGTCTGGTTTTTCCCATGTTAATTAGCTTACCTCACTTTTCAGACAGTGAAAACCAGGCAAATTAAACCAACATCAATTGATATTGAACTTAGAGTAATTGAACATGGTGAAGTTAAATGAATTCAAACATTGTTGAGGATCTCATGGGTGTCATTTAGAAATCAGATATTGATCAACTCAAACAATTATTTAAATATGATTCATAAAATGCAAATTCTCTATTTAGTCCCAAGTTTGGAATAGTAGTACTTTCTGGCCTTGAGGCTAGGTCTGTTCTGAATATTGACAAAAATATTCTCAAATATTTCTGAGGTTCTGAGTACTGGTCATGAGTGTCTGGCTGAGTGTTTAGCCAATTCTTGGAACCTCAAAAAATACTTGGAATTCGGAGTGGCCAAGTGCATGAGAAGGGGCAAAGGGCAGACCAGCCAGTAGTGCGGGCCAGGGAAGGGTGTGTGTCATGGAATAGGGCACCAGGGAGCAAGGAAGGGGTGCAGAGAAAGGGGGAAGAGCGTGCCACTCACCTAAAAGTCACATGGGAGCCAGGCACACTGCTCTAGTGTGTCTAGACTCTGCTTCAAGTTATGGAAGCCAAGCATGCTTGGACTCACTTTGCTTCCTAGTTTGAACAAGGTTCCTCAGAGCATACTCCTAAAGCTCTCTAGGAGCATGCTGGGAAATGTAGTTCAGCTTGATCCCAGACAGCATTAGAACTATTGTTGTCTGGAACTATTGCTGTCTGGGAGCAAGCTGGACTATATTTCCCAGCATGCTTCAAAAGAGTTTTAGACTGAGCATGCTTGGACAAACTGCATTCAAACACACAGTGCCAGAGGCCAAAACAATGTGTCTGACTCTTGAGGCTATTAGGCAAGTTTACTGGGTCACCCTCCTTGCCCCTCCTTCCCTTCCCCAGGCTTGCCTTGTTACCTGCTCCTGGTGTCCATCTGTCCCCTCTTCCTGGCCTTGATCAAAGAGTTACTGAGGAACTGAGTACCGTGGCCATTACTCAGTTCCTTGGTACTCAGTAAAATCAAGGGTGTCTTCAGACGTTACGTGAACACTGTGAACCACGGTGAATACCCACCTGTGGTCACTGTGTCCCGTACGTCTGTTTGCGGCGCACCAGATGTTGGCCACGGTCAATACCCACATGGGGTTCGTTTGAACCACGCTTCCCGGGCTAGCCGGGGGAAGGTCCCGGGAAGCGTGGTCAAACGGACACCGGGACGTGGCCAAGGAAAAGTAACGTCTGGCCGCGTGCCACGGCCCGNCTAACCACCCTTTAACCACCCTTGGTGGTTATTTATGCATGTTTCAGGGCTGCATAGGGCACCAATACAGCCCTGCAACATGCATAAATAACCACCAAGGGTGGTTAAAGGGTGGTTAGCGTCATGTCTGAAAGTACCCCTATAGTTCCCTGTAATTTCCCTCCCAAACTTGTGTGCCACTTTTAGTTTAGGGTGTTTTTTTGACCCTGTATGCCTCCTTTCAATCCTGCTGCCTTGTCCTTCAGGTTTCGGGTTTTAAATTCCTCCAGCTCTGCTTCCTTGAGGAAAAAAATATCTCTTACCCTGGTAGATGAAAGTCAGTTTTGCTGGGTAATATACTTGAGCTTTGATGTCAGCTTTAATGAGGAATTCAATTTGGCTCCTCCATGCCTTTCTCCTCTGCACTGTCTCTATTGCTAAGTCAGGATAGATGGAATTTTTTGCCCCCTCAAACAGAAGTTCTTTAGAGTTTCTTCCTTCCTCAGGCTCTTTTCTTTATCCATGTACCTTAAAAAGTTTACAATAACTGCCCTTGGGGGGAGCTGATCTTTGGTCTTTGGTCTTAGCAAGCAGTGGGCTCTTTCCAGTTCTACTGAGTGAAGCATGGGTTTCTCTGGGAAGATGTTCCAGAGGCTCTCTTGCAGCAAATCTCTCATGCCATTTTTTTCTCTTCCTTCTGAAATACCCATTATTGGCAGATTACTCCTCCTAGACTGGTTTTCTAGGTCTCCTAATTTACTCTTTAAGTCCTGCAGCTCCACTTCTGCATTTGTTATTTTTTGCTCAGTGTTATTCCCCCAGTCCTCCTGGTCACTGATTCTCTGCTCTATTGCATCCATCCTCTTACTTATCCCCTCCACCTGCCCTTTAAAATCTTCTAGCATGGAGTTAGTTCTATTAATTCCTGCTTTTTTTACTGTAAGGTCTTTTTTTAATGGACTTAAGAAGGTCCATTACTTGCATTTTTGCCTCTGGGTCCTCTGGCGGGTTTTTCCCTGTCGCGTCCACCATTTTGTTCTCCCCCGTGTCTGCTTTTCATGAGCTATGGTGCGGGTTACCAAATCACTCAATGTTGGAGTCTGTGTCTTTTTTTTTTTCAGCACACATACCTTGCTAGCTGCGCCAGGTCACTGAAGCTTTTTTGTGGGTTTTTTTTTTGTTTAAATCATGTTGATGCGTTAGGCCCACCGGGAACTCAGTCAACCACGACCTGCTGCCTTGGCATGCCCATGTGACCCCCGTGAAAACTAATTCTAATATTTACCTTAGATCTTATATGGAAAGATCAAGTGAATTTTGGTTTTGATTTTGTTAGTTAGGATTCTTCCACCTTAGTAACCAGTTTTGTCAACTTGTCTGGTTTTTCCCATGTTAATTAGCTTACCTCACTTTTCAGACAGTGAAAACCAGGCAAATTAAACCAACATCAATTGATATTGAACTTAGAGTAATTGAACATGGTGAAGTTAAATGAATTCAAACATTGTTGAGGATCTCATGGGTGTCATTTAGAAATCAGATATTGATCAACTCAAACAATTATTTAAATATGATTCATAAAATGCAAATTCTCTATTTAGTCCCAAGTTTGGAATAGTAGTACTTTCTGGCCTTGAGGCTAGGTCTGTTCTGAATATTGACAAAAATATTCTCAAATATTTCTGAGGTTCTGAGTACTGGTCATGAGTGTCTGGCTGAGTGTTTAGCCAATTCTTGGAACCTCAAAAAATACTTGGAATTCGGAGTGGCCAAGTGCATGAGAAGGGGCAAAGGGCAGACCAGCCAGTAGTGCGGGCCAGGGAAGGGTGTGTGTCATGGAATAGGGCACCAGGGAGCAAGGAAGGGGTGCAGAGAAAGGGGGAAGAGCGTGCCACTCACCTAAAAGTCACATGGGAGCCAGGCACACTGCTCTAGTGTGTCTAGACTCTGCTTCAAGTTATGGAAGCCAAGCATGCTTGGACTCACTTTGCTTCCTAGTTTGAACAAGGTTCCTCAGAGCATACTCCTAAAGCTCTCTAGGAGCATGCTGGGAAATGTAGTTCAGCTTGATCCCAGACAGCATTAGAACTATTGTTGTCTGGAACTATTGCTGTCTGGGAGCAAGCTGGACTATATTTCCCAGCATGCTTCAAAAGAGTTTTAGACTGAGCATGCTTGGACAAACTGCATTCAAACACACAGTGCCAGAGGCCAAAACAATGTGTCTGACTCTTGAGGCTATTAGGCAAGTTTACTGGGTCACCCTCCTTGCCCCTCCTTCCCTTCCCCAGGCTTGCCTTGTTACCTGCTCCTGGTGTCCATCTGTCCCCTCTTCCTGGCCTTGATCAAAGAGTTACTGAGGAACTGAGTACCGTGGCCATTACTCAGTTCCTTGGTACTCAGTAAAATCAAGGGTGTCTTCAGACGTTACGTGAACACTGTGAACCACGGTGAATACCCACCTGTGGTCACTGTGTCCCGTACGTCTGTTTGCGGCGCACCAGATGTTGGCCACGGTCAATACCCACATGGGGTTCGTTTGAACCACGCTTCCCGGGCTAGCCGGGGGAAGGTCCCGGGAAGCGTGGTCAAACGGACACCGGGACGTGGCCAAGGAAAAGTAACGTCTGGCCGCGTGCCACGGCCCGGGATCCCCGGCGGGATCCCGGGCCGTGGCACGATCAGCCGGACGCGGTGGCCACATTGGCCCCGCCGCCCGCCCGTCTCCTCAGAGGGTGGGCGGCGGGGTGCGTGGAGGGGGCGGGGCCGTGCGGCCGCACGTTGCGCCGCGTGGCCCCGGCCCCTCCCACTTTCCCCGCAGGGATCCCCCCGGCACGTCTGTTGTGCAGTTACGGGGTGACCCCGGCGGGGAATGAAGCCGGTGGTGCCCGTACGGGGCCAAAGGGCCCCGTATCGTCTGAAAGTACCCCAAGTTGAGCAGGGAAATCCTTGGTAAATTCCAAAGAAAACCAAGGACCGAGTTCAACCCTACTTGAGATGGTAGTACTTCTTTACCTTAAAGTACAATACCGTGGTGACTGGGAGATCCTCTTACTATGGTGACCTTAAAAGTGCCATAAATAGGAAATATCGAACAGTCAACTCTCCCTTCTTGTAGTGAATGTGTCACTAAAACATGAAGTGCTTCTCCCATGCAGCAAAGATATGCACAGGTCTAAAGTCAGTTTCCCACAGCCATGTGTCTTATATTGAAATCCACCTTTAACAGTTACAAAGAAGCAAGGATGACAGTGTTTGCTGACCTGAATCCACAGTTTGGAGTCTCCTTTCACTGCACATAGATTTTCATGTCAAACACCCAATAAGGCCTGCTCAGGAAGCTGAACACATAATACACTGTTCCTCATTATGTTAGCACTTCTCTGGCATTTCTGTGTGTGTGGGGTGGGGTGGGGGGGATGATGCATCCAAATGATGATTGTCTGATGCTCTAATAACAAGGTGTTAACCACTTTACAGCAAGATATAAATGTTTAATAATAACTGGGTGGCGCACAGCCTGTGTGGTCTGTCACACAAAGGTCTTTAGAATCACTGCTACTTTCTCTTTGTGTGTATAACTGAACTCTGTTTTGCTTGCTCTCAAAGCCCTAACTGGGTTATTTTTAATGCCAAACTTCTCTGTTGCCTGGTAAGTTTCTATATTTTGCCCTGTTTCTAGTGCATTTATTTCAGTTTGTTCAGTGTAAATTTCTATGTGGCCTGGCTTTTGATGGCATTATGACTCACTGATAATAATAGGTGAAGAAACAGCCATTTGAATATACCTTTCTTTTTCTATAGCTGAGTAGAAATTTCGAGCTGGTGTTTTTTACAGCCTTTCAACAAGAACATATGCCTTGAATATACAATAACTGATATTTTAAGCAACTCACACCCATATATCCTTGGTGGGAAGCACATAGGAAGAGTCGACAGGAGACTGAAAGTACTCATATGTTTTGAGAAATGTTTTAGTCAGAGAGGATTAAACATCAGAAAATGGCTTCTGGCCTGCAGAGGAACAGAAGAATGTGCTTGTGAGTTAAAAACAAAATATAACATAGAAAAATTGTGGAGCTAAGTTGATATATAGCATTTCTGAAACAAATATGATTTTTATCTTCATGAAAATAATGTGCATATTTGTTCCCATTAATGAGTACTCAAATTTATTTTTGTCACTATTGTGAAATTCATAGTTTTGTTTCCTTGTGTGTGTGTTTATTGTTGTTGTTGTTGTTGTTGTTTGTTTGTTTTCCCTTTCAGTGTTTTTGTCACTGTGGTGTTTGGTATCACAATTTGGCAGTATTTAAAATTTTTGAGTGTGAATGTGATTAATCCAAGTGCAGTAAGCATATTCAAACTTGAAAAACTTGCCAAATATACCCTGGAAATGAATGAAGTACAGATTACTGAAATATCGCCAACACTAAATACCCAAAACCACAAGTGACATTGGAAGTGAATACTACTTTGCATTTGCATTGCTAATCAGGTTTAAATATAACAAAATAGTTGCATTTAGTTTTCTCTTCCAATATTTGTTTCAGCTCTAATAGGTACCAATATTTTCCTGCTGTGTTGTTTCTTTCCCCTTACTCCTTCTTCCTTTGATTTGATTATCCTTTTACATTAAAAGGCCCTTTTGGGCAGAATACTCTAACTGTGTTCATTTATATTAGGGGAAGAAAATAGTTTTCAAATACACACTGGGTGTCTTTAGATGGTCGTGGGACTGGCCACTCCAGGAGCTGCTCTAGGGGTGCACCACCACAAATGCCTGTGTCCAGGCATGCCTGGGTTCATTTTAAGTGTACCTGGTGGTTGTCCTGGCCTGAGGTCCGCCCACATGGCATCCTCCCAAAATGACAGAGTTCAGGGCCAATTGCCTGACACTCTAGGCTGCCCCCCGCAACTCTGTGGCATTGCCTGGGGCAACTGCCATCCCAAGGTGGAGCTGCAGCTGCTGTCCACTGTACAGATGGACTGCAGCTCCACTTTGGACCAGTGCCCTGGATTTCGCTGCCCCACTCCACAGTTGGTGCTCTGGCATGTTCCGTAGTTCGTCTTCAGACGGACTTCTGAAGATGGACTTCACCTGAAGGTGAAGTGGAGCAGAACTGAGGCTGCGTGCAGTCCATCTGTTCATCCAGTGGCAGAAAAGCACCTATCTCCCACTAGTCCTTTCCCTTGCCTTGTCTCCTTACTTTTGTCCACTTTGATTTTGGTTTTACAACACATTTACTCCATTTTTCTTTTTCTTATATCGTCATGACTACTTCAGCTTTCATTGTTTAGAAATATTTCCATTTTTGGGGGGGTGGGATTTTCTTTGGGGTTTCCCCCCCCTCTTTTCCTTTGAAGTTTTCATTTTTTCTCTCATAAATTCATTGCATTTCATCTCTCTCTTTTGACAGATTTCTTTTCTGTTTTCTTTTTAATTCCAGTGCTGCTCTTCTTGCAAATACTATGTAACACTCCTTTATGCATATTGATCATTACACTCTCAACTACTTGAGTGATCCTGGCTCTCTGCAACATGTCTATAGTGGGGGTTGGAACCAAAGCCCATTGAAGTCGATAGGGATTGACATCAATGAGCTTTGAATCAGTCCCCATGAGATTAAGTGCTGTGAAGAGCTGTGATCACTTGAAAAGCCAAGAAGAATTGATCTTTATTGCTGAAACAAGCCTTTCTAGAATTGCCTGTCTCAGGTTTATTGTTCATGTTGTATTTCATTTACAAGGAATTCCTTCTGAGAAAAACTATTGTGATAAAAATCTTCACTGCAGTCGACATTTTTAAAATATTTTTCTTTTTTGTAAACTTGAATAGAAGTAATCATGGACATAACTAAAGGTGCTGCTTACTCTAAATAGGGAGTAGAAGGATGCTTCAAGATGCAAACCTTAATAGTCAGCACAGCCACAGAGGAGGTTGTTAGTTAACCCCAGTGGGAGAGTTGGGAGTCTTCTGAGACTTAGTCTATATAAGGTGGAGTTAGTGCAGGAGTGATATCCTACCATTCTACCCCAATTTGGTAGAACTAGTCTTTAAAATCCTACCAGAATACACAAAAAGGGGGGTGGGGTGGGGAGTGTGGCACTCAGCTCTTACAAAACTGGTTGCTGATTAGTTAGAATATCGCCCCTCAGGGAGTGGGTCAGAGGAAAATCATCAAGAGGATACAGGAGCTTATGATCTCACTTCAGAGGGTAGCAGGGCTTAAGACAGCTTCTCCCTGTTGCAACAAGACCTGCAAGGGAGAATGGAATCAGGAAGCTGCAGGAGTTGAGCACTCCTGGAGATGGCTGCAGCAGGAAAAGCATAAGGCCTGGGATCGAGAATGCCCAGAAGACCAGGGATGACAATAAGCAGTGCCAGTAAGGGCCATTCATGGCCTAGGCACCGTGGTTGGAGGGAGACCCACTGGGAGGCCAGTCCTGGTAGCCTAAGGACTCATGATGCTGAGCCCCTGAAATGGGCTATTTCTACAGTTCCCTCTCCCCACCCACAACTGTCATGGTGGTTGCTTTCCCTGGGGGAGCTCTGAAGAAAGGGGATAAAGGATTGGGGCTATGGAGAGAGCGGCCAAAGGGACACTGCAGTTTATTGTCATCTGGCCCTGAAAATCCTAAGACTGACCCTGCAGAAGAGAGAGGCTTGCAGACCGGGCACCAAAAATTGGCCATTTTTGAATGGACACCCCCCACCACCTGGGTGCATGGGTGGGTGTATGGTGGGGGGACATCCGGACAAATTCTGCCACAGTGGTGCATCCATACAAACATCATGGGCAGTGGGTGGGGGTGCATGCCTGCTCCTTCAACGCTCACCTCCACCCATCTCCACCAATCACCCACCCACAGATCCATCCGGCAAAATGGTGGTGGCTCCGTGGGTGGAGGTGAGTGTGTGCCCATAGAAAAGGTCACACACTCACCTCCACCCACTGCCAGTCCACACCCATCCCCTACCCACCACATCTGTGCAAAAATGACCAATGCATGAGACTCAGGAAATGTCTGTTTCTGTAAAAGTAAAAGTGCTCTGAACAATTCATAGATTACACTTCTTGCTCATTTTTTAAATGTCTTCCTATATGGAGTCAATTACTTTGCTTGCAAGACAAGGGCTGTTAACTAGTGATGGGTGAACAGAACGCCGTTCAGACGTTCGGTTCAAAACCCGAGTTCGGGTTCAGCTGTTCGGTTCGGCGGAGTTCAGTTTTGCCAAACTCAGTCAAACATTCAAAAAAGTGCTATCGGTACCAAAACCAATTTTTCCCCGGTATCGTTATTTTTGGCCCTGAAACCACCCTTGGTGTCCACCCCTGGTGCCAGGAAGTCTGCTCCTCAACTGCCTCCCCCTTCCAGTCATGTTTTTCCTGCCCCTGAACTCATCTAAACTCATTCGAACTGCTCGGAAGTTCGAGCGTTTGGTTCGGAAGTTTGGTTCGGTCGTCCAAACAGGGCGGGTTTGGGCTGAACTCCGAACTTCCGAACCGCGTTTGCACATCCCTACTATTAATACAAGGATGGGAATCTGCAGGACCCATGAACTTCTTTGTAGCTCCCCTTCCCCTGCTGTGCCTCATGCAGGCTCCACGAGGACCCCAGCAGACAGGCTGGCAGTTTCCTTAGCTGCAGTCCACCCGTGTGCCCCCCTCCTCTTCACCATAGAGTTGTAGTCATTCCTGTGACCACTCTTGGCTGCAAACATGGGCATTTTCACACAAGACACTCTCTCCACACACTTCCCACCCAACACCCACCCACTATACATGTTTCAGGGTTGCAGGGTTGCCCTATCGATGCCCTGTAACATTTTATGCGTAGTGGGTGGGATGTGGGAGGGGAGTGTCTTGCCTGAAAATGCCCTAAGTCTCTATGGTGGAGAACATGACCTGTCCTGTGGTCCCACATCAGATGGCAGGCAGCACTGGGGCAGCATATTGCCCCATTTTGGATTGGGTTACCCCACACAGCATGCTTTACTGTGATGGAGATGATGCCATGCGGAGCTACCCCAGTCCAAATGGGGGCAAACATCTGGTGGATGCCCTTCACACAAGCAGGTAAATCTTGGACAAAGTGGGGAATGTGGGGCCCTGTCTTATGTGATAACACCCAAAGAAGCATTTTCTCTCTTTAAGATGAACCATTATTCCTATGAGGTTCTCAACAACAACATACACCAATGACAGCAAATTTGTTGTGATGGCATTTATCAAGATGGTGATTAACATTTCTCTAGTTGCAGTCCCCCTACTCATTGAAGTCATTGGAAAATCCTCCATTAACTTTAATGGTGGAGAATGTCCTGCCAATATTGGCTTGTTCAATAGTGGTTGGAATAACTTTGAAGAAGTTGTTTCAGCTTTCGTAGTCACTGATTGGTGAAAGAGGCATCCTCTAAGAAAGTCTTAGGACAAAAATTTGACTGTGTATTGCTAAAATTAATAGCTTCCTAATTATGTATTTACCTAATCAGTTCCGTATAATTAAAACAGTTTGACTATATGTATCTTGCTGCTAATGGACTATTGCAGCCTGTTTGGAAATCACTTAACTTTTGGGGGATACTCGTTTCAGCTCTTATTGGTCCTTTTCACACAGACACTCTAACACTGATAAAATTGTGTGCTCTATGATATAGAGCAACATGTATAATATAACATAACACTAGTTTTATCAGTGTTAGAGTGTCTGTGTGAAAAGGCCCATTACCTTTGAAGGCCTGTGATAAGGAAAATGATTGCAAATAATTATTTTATTCCTTTTTTTTCATTTCCTGCCTAAATCCCATCTATATGTGGTAGGGGTGGGACATCAGGGCAATTACCAGGTACCATATTTACGGGTTACCAGATTTTTAAAAAATGGATTTCCGGATTTGTGTACTGGTTTATTGGTACCGGATTTGTTCCATTGATTTCAAGGGGCAACTGTCCCCATTGAAATCAATGGAAAAAACCACAAAAAACCTCCCCCCTCCCCCTCCCAGGCTGCGTGGGTGGAAGGGGGGACACCCCCCACCCACCCTGCCCAGTCTGGCTTAAAAAAAATTTTCCCCCCCAAAGTCCCTGCTAGTGCAGACTCCGGGCCGCCGCCGGTGACCCAGTGCCCACACCAGCAGGTACTAGGGTGATCCCTGGGGTGGGGGTGGTTTAACACACCCTCCACCCCAGGGATCACCCTACCTCCCCACCCAGGGATCGCTTACCTTGCACTCCGGGCAGCGGCGGTCCGACTCCGGCGGCTTAAGAGCTGGCTGTGGCTGCTGGCTTCAGTGCTACTAGGCCTTCCGGTGAACTTCCGGGTTTCACTGGAAGGCCTAATAGTGCTGAAGCCAGCAGCCACAGCCAGCGCTGAAGCCACCGGAGTCAGACCGCCGCCGCCTGGAGCACAAGGTAGGCAATCCCTGGGTAGGGAGGTAGGGTGATCCCTGGGGTGGGGGTGTGTTAAACCACCCCCCACCCCAGGGATCACCCTAGTACAACAACCTACCTGCTGATGTGGGCTCTGGGTCACCGGCGGCGGCCCGGAGCCCGCACTAGCAGGGACTTCAGGGAAAAGAATTTTTTAAATCCAGGCTGGGCAGGGTGGGTGGGGGGTGTCCCCCCTTCCACCCGTGCAGCCTGGACTGGGGATGGAAAGTGGGGGGGGGTTTGTTTGTTTTTTTACATTGCGGCCATTCATTTGAATGGCCGCAATGTAAAAAATCCAGTAGGGGAATCCGGTAAATTACACCAGATTACCAGGTTTAATCCGATACTGCCGGTACACCAAATATCGGCATTATCAGATACCGGATGATCCGGTAGTCCCACCCCTAATATGTGGGGTTAATTTATTGCATCCTTCTTTTCTATTCCAGTTCTTCAGAAACCCCACAACTTATATAATTTTGTTATAGTTTTGTACCCATCCATCTGGCTTTAAAAGTCTTGAGCTCATCTCTTACCCTCCCAATAAGAACTACTCTGTACATACCCAAACCATCTAGTCCTAGACATTCTGAGCGTTTCTATGGTACAACAGTTAAAAGTGAACTGTTGGATTCCTGTAGTGGCACCATGGGATTTCTTTGTGGTTACTGTTCCTTGGCCATTTCTGAGATGTTTGAACAGATATAGCATGTGGAAACCACAAGGTGACCCGTGACAGAAGCATCATGAAAAATGTGCTTCCATCCTCAATTGCCTCAGGGATATACCTATTCAGACATCATGGAAACTGCCACCACACAATAACCCCAAAGGCCACTCTAGGGGGCTGCTGGGGGGCTTCCAATGGCATCTGAAAGCAGTTAAACAGAAATATTTATCTAATAACTGGAAGTGAAATATTTGATGATTCCACCCAATGTAATATTACAAGGTTCTTCAATGTGTGTTTAGCCACAGTTTTATCATGCACCCTTATTAAACAGGAACAACTTGAAAGGAAAAACTATAAACTTTTAGTTGGATGTTGTCCTTGTTTTCTCAGAGAGGTAAATATGTTAGTGTGTATGCTTAACCATTTCTTAAGGTATATAGTTACCTCCTGTTTTCAACAAGGACAATCTGAAGAATTATATTTTCAGTAGGCAAAATGAAGGTCTAGTTTAAATTGAAATTGAGAGTTACAATTGGAACCCTGTTTAAAAATGAAGACTGAAAAATACAGGCCGATCCAAATAACATTTCAACCCTTCTTCTTTAACATCAGCTAAATATAGTACTTTGGGGTAAATTTTTATACTCTGATGACCCTGACTCTATCACAATGATGCCCATAAATTGGAAGCAATGCAGTAAAGCTAAATCACACTTCATGGGTCCTAAATCTGATCATTTTCAAAAATACAACACACATAAAATGCTTAAATAATTCTAAATTGCCATGTATTCTAGACAGTAATTTAGAGTTACTGGATGGCTACATTTTTTAATATTGGGTGTTTTGGTTTAGAAATGAATACAGCTGATTTTTACTGCGTAATTATTATTAAACAAACATTAAAGGAAGTGTCCTCAGATGCGGTCAAGGAGAAGATTTATTGCAATGCGAAAGATAAAAGAAGTCATATAACTCAAA
Organism: Sphenodon punctatus; assembly: GCA_003113815.1. NCBI lineage: Eukaryota > Metazoa > Chordata > Lepidosauria > Sphenodontia > Sphenodontidae > Sphenodon > Sphenodon punctatus. Next base: position 932,411 of record QEPC01002494.1, read on the forward strand.
GATTGCCATGCAAGCCACTGAAAGTGAGAAGACAAACCCTGTAACCTCAAGCTGTTTGTAGCACACATTAGGGGAGTAGCTAGGTGGGAATGGGCATTGGTGCCGAAGGTGGAATGAGTCCTATACTGGGGCACTCCTCTTCAGTGTGCATATGCATTCAGCATGCATGTGGGAGCCCAGGATCCTGCATCTATAATGATTATGCCATTATAGATCATCATAATCTATAATGATTATGCCTGCATCTATAATGATTGTGCACACATATTTTTGGCTGCTTTCACACAGCGCTGCTGGGTGGGGGGATGGGTATGGGCCGGTGGTAGGTGGAGGTGGGTGTGCTCCCTTTCCCACAGGTACACACACATCTCCACCCACCTCCACCCATCACCACCCACAGAGCCTCCTCCATTTTGTTGGATGACTCCATGGGTGGATGATGGGTGGAGATGGATGTGCACTGGGAGCTCACACCCACATCCACCCACCGCCCATTAGGGCTGTAGTGGCATGCCACCACAGCAGCTGTTACTGATGGAAACCCCTATTCCGCACATCATGGGATGGGTCAGCAGAGACAGCTTTCCATCGGTTGAGGGTGCGGTTTGCCGCTAATGGTGCCGCAGCATCGGAACTGGTGAATGGAAGCAGAACTTTTGCGGATTCCAATAAGAAGCGGCACCAACTCCCCTTTCCGTCGACCATGGAATCTTTGTGGTTATCTGATCATTCTATCATGTTTCCGTCACTCGGAATACAAGGTATCGCGAGACCTGGCGGCATGATCAACTCTCAGACCCTGTTGTGGCATGATTCATCGGCCAATTTCATTGTCTAGGGCTTTCCCAGAGAGACATGTCCCGCCTTCACCATTAAGTATAAATAGGTGTGTTTGTAGCTTGTTTCTCCCTCTTGATCCCCAATCACAGTGAGAGTGAGTGACTGTTGGAGCCGTGCCGCCAGTGTCTGTGTTTGTTAACACACTCTGATCTTCCGCACTCCGCGACAAAGTACCGCATGACTTGAGGAGAGAGAATCCTATTCCTTCCTCCTAATTCATCGATTTTGGATAACATAAGAAGGTTTTTGTGTAAGTGCTTGAACTTTTATTCTAATTCTTCTAAACTGTGCTTTATTTAACAGCTAATTTAGTGCTAAAGCAGCTAAAGTAATTTTGGTACAGCTGCACTTTACATTTTCCATTATCCTTTTTTGTAATAAATGTACACATGTTCTTTGTTGCTGTGAGCCTTTTATGTTTATCGCTAGGTTTGGGTTGATATTGTTTGTGGTTGCTATTGTTTTGTTGTTTGTTTTGTTCATGATAATGCCTGTTGGTTGGATGGATGGTGGGATCATTTTTTTATTTGTGAGAAAATGTGCTGTAGTGCTCTGCATAGCCAGGCATAGCTGGTAGCTGTGGAATCCGCAGAAGCCACTGGCGAGCCTGGAGCATGGACTCAGGGTCGGGGAAGCACATGGGGAAATAGACACGGCCGGGGGGGCTGCCAGGAGAGTCACCCCATAGAGAGCCTGGAGGAGGGGGGGGCATAAGCAGTAACCTGCGAAGCCAATGACGAGCCTGGAGCAGGGACTCAGGATCCCTGCAGCTCCTCTCACGGCAGCCTCTCCCTCCCCGGCCATGTCTATTTCCCCTTGTGCTTCCCTGACCCCGAGTCCATGCTCCAGGCTTGCTGATGGCTTCTGTGGATTCCGCAGCTACCGGCTATGTCCTCCCTCCTCCGTGCTCTCTATGTGATGACTCTCCTGGAGCCCCCCCCCATGGCTGTCTTTATTTCCCCGTGTGATTCCCCGACCCTGAGTCCCTGCTCCAGGCTTGCCAGTGGCTTCTGAGCCTTCCACGGCTACTGGCTATGCCCCCCCTCCTCCGTGCTCTCTATGTGGTGACTCTCTCGGTGGGCCCCCCGACCCCAAGTCCATGCTCCAGGCTCGCCGGCGGCTTCTGCGGATTCCGCAGCTACCAGCTATGCCCCCCCTCCTCCGTGCAATCTATGTGGTGAATCTCCTGGCACCCTCCCCACGGCCATCTCAATTTCCCCGTGTGATTCCCCGACCCCGAGTCCCTGGTCCAGGCTCACCAGCAGCTTCTGAGCCTTCCATGGCTACCGGCTATGTCCCCCCTCCTCCGTGCTCTCTATGTGGTGACTCTCCCTGTGCCTCCCCCGGCCATCTCAATTTCCCCGTGTGATTCCCCAACCCCTAGTCCCTGCTCCAGGCTCTCCGGTGGTTTCTGCAGCTACCGCCTATGCCCCCCCTCCTCCGGGCTCTCTCTGGGTGACTCTCTGGCAGCCCCCCCGGCCGTGTCTATTTCCCCATGTGCTTCTTTGACCCGAGTCTGCATAGCCAGGCATAGCCGGTAGCTGCGTAATCCGCAGAAGCCACCAGCGATCCTGGAGCATGGACTAGGGGTTGGGGAAGCACATGGGGAAATAGACACGGCCGGGGGGACTGCTGGGAGAGTCACCCAGGGAGAACCCAGGAGGGGGGGCATAAGCAGTAGCCGCAGAAGCCTCCGGCGAGCCTGAAGCAGGGATTCGGAGTCCCTGCAGCCCCTCTCCCGGCAGCCCCTCCCACCCCAGCCGTGTCTATTTCCCCCAATCAGGCAGGCACTGGCAGTATCTTTTCAAAAAAGATAAAAATCCCCGCCAGATTGGTGTGGTTCAAGGTTGCTGCCTTGTAAGCAATGGTTCTGCGAGCTGGCTCCAAACATTCTCACAAAAGTGACGCTCTCAGGTGCCGTTATATACACAGTCATATCAAGCACTGATTATTACTTGTTTGAACAATCACATGAACGATGACAGTCTCGATGGCACATGCAGTAAACAATGAACCTTGGAGTTCATCTACAAACAGTACTTTGAAGTTGTGTTGGCATTGTGACAATGTTCAGACCCATCCTGAAGAACATTTTTTACAAGGTAGCAACCTTATGTTCTGCAACTGCCACTGACTTTTCCCATTCCCACAACCATGAGAGTCCCTGCAAAAACTTTGGTTATTTTAATTTTATTTTCATGATTTTTAGGCCACAGCTCATGAGTCGGTATTTGAGTGTTAAGTTGTTTTGCCAAGTTAGTAAATGCAGGCACTGAATGTAGTTGCGTAGATCACACCGAACCATAGTTACAATCATTTTCCATGCAATTATGAAAGACTATCATTTGACAATTAGGAGGAGTATAACCACTCAGCCTTCTCTGTAGTGAGTGGCTCCCTATAGCATGCACCCCATCCAGGGTCCCACGCGACGTATGCTGTTGATGTTTGAGATGATGTGTGCATTATCTTGGTGATAACCTAAATTCTCATACAACAGACTAGAGCAAGTCTGCTGCACAGAACACACCAATGTCGATTGGAATTTGTATAATGTTCTAATTTGGATTAGAAGGGGGGTCATGCGATGGTCTAATGTATTGCCTGCTTTAAAGAATGAAAGGAAGGGAAGAATACATTTCTTCCCTTCCTTCATGCATTGTAATACACTCTGGTGGTAACGATATTGGAATGGTCAAAGGCGTTGAGCTAACAGAGTACATGAGAAACGATGGAATGGCAATCTGTCAGCTTTTTCCTGTTTGCAAGATCGTTTTCTCTGATCTCATTATTCGCCAGTGTAACCAATCCCCGACCGACTGAAAGACCAACTGAAAGACAATTGTACAACTACACTATACAATACAATAAAATATACAATAATACAACTACAATTGTAGTTGTATTATAGTTAAATAAATTGTACTTATACCAAAAAACAGATAAAAAAATTTCCATCCTTTGGGAGGGAAAATAAATATTTAAACAATATGTAAACTAAAAATAATCCACATTTTCCATTTACTGTGCAGATCTATTCCCCATATACATTCTGAAGATGGCCTGCAGGAAAAAAACACATCTTTTGCTCCGCCACAGACTTTAGGTAAGTTCATTTAAGACAATTCTTAAATAGATTGTTTAAACGACAGCCTACTGATAAGTAATTGCTTGGTGTGTTCTATTAAGTAATGATGCAGAACATTTGGATCATTGGAGATTCATACATAACAAGACTCGAGCAATTCTGCAGCACAGAACACGCGGACATCAATTTTAATTTACGCAATGTTAGCGTGAGATGGACCAGAAGGGGTGAGATGTGATGGTCCAATGTATTGCCGTCTTTAAAGAAGGAAAGGCAATTCATTTCTTCCCTTTCTGACCTGTCTTCGTTCATCTTAATCCACTCTGGTGGTAACGATATTGGCATGCTCAAAGGGGGTGAGCTTCTGGAGTAAATGTGAAATGATTTAATGGCAATTAACCTTCTTTTTCCTGGTTGTAAGCTTGTCTTCTCTGACATGATCATTCGCATTTGCAACCGATATAGCACAAATATGCATGCTATTAATAAATCTGTCAGAAATGTTAATAAGTGTGTTGGTGCTTTCCTTAATGATACTGGTATGGTTTCTGTCTGGCACAGGAACATTATAGCCTCCTGTAGTGATATGTTTTTGGTTGACGGCATACACCTTTCACAATCTGCCATGTCACTGTTCTATGATAACATTAGGTCTGCTATAGTAGCCAATGTACTGTGATTGGATTTTTTTGAAATTATTATTGATGTAACAAAATGAGTTATCTAACACGTACGTGTCTATACTTTGTCCATTACAAATTCCTTATTGACTTATTCGGACACACTTTTTTCAGGTACTGTTTCCATAGGCTATAGAGATGCCAGCAGAATCTGCTTAATGGAAACGTGATAATTCCTCTTCTGGACAGCGAACTACAACTTGCAGCAGTAGGATGACCCCAAGCAATGTCTTGTCACTTCGTAATGGAAATAAAAGGTTACAGGACACAGTGTCTCCTCGAACACCACAAGTCCCAGAATCTGGTGTGGATGCTCCTGCTGTTGCTTCTGGCCCAGTAATCTCGCAGCCTCCTCTTCTGTTTCCACAAGAAGCCCCACAGCATTCTTCCATGAAGGAATTGTCCCAGCCACAGATTGCAATGCATATTTCACCTGCTGAAATGGTATTGCCGCAGCTAGGCAGTTCAAAACCTCAGGCAATGGCCAAACAATCACAGGCTCCTCTTAAGTTGCTACCAGACACCCAACGGCAGTCTGATGGTGTGGAATTGTCACAGATACTGCTACTGATGCATATTTTGCCAGCAAAATACCATTGTCACAGCCTGGCAGTTCTAAACATTTGGCACCGCCACCGGCTAAAAGTGCGTTAAACAAAATCTATTCTTCAGTGCAGGATGCACTGATGGATTTTCTTGATGCAGACTCAACCTCCACTGTAGGAGAATCATCCATGGACTCGCAGACAGATGTTGAATTGTCGCAGCGCATTGACAATTTTGAGCTTCAACTTGAAAGCCCATCCGAGCAGTCTCAAAAATGCAGGAAGGAGCCAGTGAGGGCACACAGCGACAACATCCGGACCCAATTGTGTATTTCAGCTGTTGATGTTGAAGAAGGAGAACGTGCTCTGGAAAGCGAGCCGGGGGTGAGTGTGCCTGACAACACTGTGCAAGGAATTGCGGATTGAGGATTGTAAGCAACTCTTCTGTATGGACTTCAGTACAATATCATAGTTTATTCCTTCAACTTTCAGAGCCGGTTCTATGATGTAAAAAATGACTCGGTCAGCCAGTACACAGGTCACTTTAAACTCCCAACATGAGTTTTTGTCAAAAAACTTTAAAAGATCAATTTGTCATATAATAAAAAAACACCAACCAGTGGGACAACACTTTTCCCAACCAGAACATGTTGTCCATGCATGTATGTATTGAGAAGAATGAGCAGTTACTGCGGTACAGAGAGAGAGAGACACACACAGCACCAGAAGTCAGCGTGACAGCACAGCACAGCAGCGGCATACTAAGTAAGTCATAGTCCCTTTGTGGAACCACGATAAAGGCTCATGACTGTGTCTCATATATTAAATTGGCGGAATGCGGGAAAGGACCGCTGATTTTATACAACAATGGTAACGATCAGCAAATCAGTGAAAAACATACAGGCTGCATCTGCGGATTCTTGTAGCGGAAGAATCGCAGAATCGCAGGGTACTGGGTGGAATTCTGCGAGGTGCAATGTGGGATGCTGAGGTTTAGGAATGGAATTGCAGTGCGGTAACAGCTGCTGCTGCATCAGCCCTACCGCCCATTGTGTTTCCATGGGAGGACACCCATCCCCCTCCACCACTGCAGAGTATGCACGGATGCCCCCCCCGGACACCCTCCCACACACCCAACCGGGGAGGGGGGCTGTCTGTGCAAAATAGGCCTTAGTGATCCAACATTGACTGAAATCAATATATTCACATGGACAAAGTAGGCAGAAGTATTGATACTGACCCTTTTTAAACGGACAAGGAAGGTGCTGCAGTGTGAGGGGTTGGGTTTAGAAAACGCTGCATATGCAGCGCATGTGCGGCCCATCACATGGATGCGCACCCACCTCCACCCATCTCCACGCATGGAGGCACCTTTGTTTTCCTCAATACCTCCGTGTGTGGGTGATGGGTGGAGTGCGGAAGCGCATATGCACCCCCACCCATCCCAACTGGTGGACACACAGATGGCCCCTCCTTGCCCCCGCCAGTTACCCACATGGGAGAGGGGGAGGGGCTTCCCATGTGAAAAGGGCCAAAGTCACACTTGTTGACAGGATTAGACCACAATGTTTTAGCAGCAGGTTAGCTTTTAAACTGAAGTAGGGTTTTTATTTTTTATTTTTTGTTAAAGTTACCAGTTCTGAGTGGAAAAATAAAGCGAATAAGCCCCCAAGCTTCTATAATCTAAACATGCGCATTCACAATTTGCATGCCAAGTGTTAGCCTGGAGCAACATTTCATGGCTAAATTATACAATAATGAAAAACTGGATTTATAATAATGGGGGTAGTGAAATGTCTCAATAACAGTGGTCCAAACACTGGCCAATTATTTCAGTTCTGATAGTTCAGATGAAAAGAAGTTCCCTAAAACTATCTCATTTTAAAAATGCCAAGGCATATTACTATGAATCCAAATGCAGCTTTTGTGTAATGATGTAAGCTTTAAAGCTCTTCCCTTAATTGTGATAATTTGGAACAAATTAGAGAGCCTTTCTGCAAGCCATGGTCTAGTCATTCACAGAGCTCTCTGAGTGCTAAATCAAAAATACAAACCCAACCTGCTGAGTGCAGCTTTATGTTATCTCTCATATTGTTGGAGCACTTGAGAAATGGTGAGCCTGAAATGACCATTTCAGACTCAATAAATTATCAACAAAGCCCTCTATTGACAAAGGTCTATCCTGTTTCTCAGTTGGTTGCAGCTTCAGAAGCAAATTATAATAAACAGTATATAATGTAACAATTAGCGCAGACAAATTCAAAAGTCTGTGTTCACACAAGAAAATGAATGTCTTAGCACTTAACAAAGGCCATTGCCGCATAAGCTTTTTGTCTATTGCAGATTAACTTCCATTTCATACATTAATACTGGGTCTATTTCTTTCCACCCATCCAGACAAGTTCAGGTTGTGTAACCAGGAATAGATTAAATTTTTGTCTGGTTCTTGAGGCACCATAGACATATCTGACTACCTTGCTCCTTCTTACCTCTGTCACTCTGCCCTTCTCCCCACTTCCCCGTTACCATTGTCTCTCTCCACCTTCTTTCCCACAATCTTCCCCGGGACCCTTTCATTTTGGAAATTCTCCCTAAATGAAAGTGGAGATATAGGATTGACAGCTGTTTTTTTCATGTAGCACCATGCCTGTGCACCTTTTGAATATGCCGGCCTCAGGATTGCGGCGGGGAGGGGGGTTGTCTACAGAATTCGGGATCACAGGATTAGATACCTGTTTTATCTTGTAACCGTTTTGTCTTCATACTGTAAACAATGCCCAAAGAATTAAATTCACATCATTGGGTATTCTGGAGGTAAGGCCTGCCTCACCTCCAGAATCATGGCTAATTGGATTCCCGCCAGAGGTTCACTAGGGTGAACCTCTGGCAGGAATCCTTTAGACATTACAGGCCTCTCCTCCACCACAGGGGATTGACTGTGGTAAGAGGGAGGTCCATAATGTCTGAACATACCCATTGTTTCATTGTCCTGTGTGCTGTATAAACACACAGGCTGTTTTTACATGATAAATATCCTGGGATAAACTGTGGTAATCCCAGATGTAATTGTTCATGGGAACAGTTATCCTTGAAAAAGTTTCTCCTGATTACTGCTTTTGTCCTGGATTCAACCAACCTGGTTTTTTTACCCCAAGGTTTGTTTTTCCACATATGAAAACATACTGGGATGTTAGTCATGTAAACTGGTATCCAAAGTTGGAGCCTGTTCCCCCATAGAAGCTTGTGAATAGAGTTTACCTACCGTCTACTCAAAACATCGCTATGGTATTGAACAGTTTTATTTATTTATTTATTTATTTATTTACTTTCTGGATTTATACCCCGCCCCTCCTGAAAACAGCTCGGGACGGCTTCCAGCAATAATAATACATAAAGAATACATATAAAAACAATTTTAAAACATCAAAACAATTCAGAGTATTAAAACAGGGCCTGGGGAACATTAAAACAATAAATCAATAAATAGGGTAGGGGAGATAAAACCCTCTAACCCACCCTCCCTCCCTCCCCAAAGGCCTGGGCGAACAGCCAGGTTTTACAACTTCATCAGAATGTCAATAGGCTTGGGGCCAGGCGACCTTACTCCGCAAGGGAGTTCCAAAGGTGCAGCCCGGCCACCGAGAATGCCCTTTCCATTGTGGTCCCCCGCCTAGCATGGGGGACCTCTAAGAAGGCACCCCCGGCAGACCAAAGGAGCCACTCTGGGGTGCAGAGGGCGAGGTGGTTCCGGAGGTATGAGGGACCCAGACCATGAAAGGCCTTATAGATCAACATCAAAACCTTGAACCTAGCTCGGCATGCTATTGGCACGCTCTGCACGCTCACACACACATGCACAGACACGTACACAAACATGCACATGCACACTGGGTATTTTTAAATGTGAGGATTTTCTTCCACAAGTTAAACATCCAGCTTAGGGAAACCCCCATAGGGGGCGGGGAGGATTCAGACTCTCCTTGCTGGACTGGAAGTCACCCGGGCACCACTGGAAATGGTGGGCATTTTTACACACACCTTAAAGTGCTGGTCTTTCAATCTTCTGGGTTTGTAATTCCACAAATAAGTTCCGGATGCATTCTTCACACACACACACACACACACACACACACACACACACACACTGCCCTGAGACTGCCTAAAGTAACTGCAGCTGTAGACCTGAGGGGCTGCCATGGAAACCAAGTGACCACAGCTGCCTGTAGCAAAGCAGTTTACCAGAAGAACTTTTTACACACAAACATTCTGGGAGAGGTTCTATGCAGAAATTCAATGAGCCAGATGTTTAAGATCTGGGTGAGTGATTTAGACACACAGAAAATTCAGGATGTAACAGCAACATGCAGGAGAAATGTGTGTGTAAAAACACCCAGTGGCACCAGGCGACTCCAAGAAGTTTTGAGACACAGACCTGATAGCCAAGGTCTAACCAGTCTGTGTCTCAAAACATCTGGGAGTCAGTTGGTGCTGCTTTTTCCAATAGTGCCTGGGCAACATTCAGTCCAGTGAGGAGCATCTGAATCCCCCCTGTGGAGGTTTCCCCAAGCTGTGTTAAATGAGAATATAAACATCATAGGAATTTCAGAGACCTGGTGGAATGAGGACAACCAATTGTATTATGAGGATACAAAATATATCGAAATGACAGAGTAGATCGAGCTGGTGGTGGGCTGGTGCTACATGTAAGAGACAGCATTGAGTCAGGCAGAATTAATGCTTTTAAGGAAGCATTTGGTACTCTGGAATTTCTGTGAATAGAAATTCCATGTATAACGGGGAAGCGTATAGACGTTGGCCTATACTATCGTCCTCCTGACCAGGACAGTGAAACTGACTGTGAAACACTAAGGGAGATACTACAGTCTACTTAAGTCGGAAATGCAGTAATAATGGGTGATTTCAATTACCCTCATATCGACTGTGTAAATGTCTCCTCGGGGCAGGATGAAGAGATAAAATTTCTAGAAGTCATAAATGACTGCTTCCTGGAGCAGGTCATCCTGGAACCATCGAAGGAAGGATCCACTCTGGATCTATTTCTAAGTGGGGCACAGGATTTAGTACAAGGGGTAATGTTTTTGGAGCTGCTGGGCAATAGCGATCATGATATAATCAAATCTGACATACTCACAGGAGGGAAAATGTCAAATAAAACCACTACGGTAACATATAACTTTAGAAAGAGGAACTATGTAAAAATAAGGAAACTAGTTAGAGGGAAACTTAAAGGAGCAGTTGCAAGAATTAAATGTCTGCATGCAGCATGGAGATTATTTAAAAACACCATCTTGAAAGTTTAGACTAAATGTATTCCACAAATTAAGAAAGGTAGGAAGAACACCAAACATCTCCCTGTGTGGTTAAATGGTGAGGAGAAGGAGGCTATTGGTGCCAAAAGGGCATCCTTTAAAAAATGTAGAGTCCCAATGAAGTAAATAGGGAGGAGCATAAGTGTTCTCAAAGTAAATGTAAAAAGTTAATAAATCAGGCCAAAAAGGAATCTGAGGAGCAATTTGCTAAAGATGCTAAAACTAATAATAAAAACTTTTTCAAGTACATCAGAAGCAGGAAGCCTGCTAGAGAGTCAGTTGGGCTGTTAGATGACATGGTCTGAAAAGGGGTGATTAGGGAGGAAAAGGACATTGCAGAGAAGTTGAATGAGTTCTTTGCTCTCGTCTTCACTGATGAGGATGTTGGGGAGATACCCAGGCTGGAACCTTCCTTTGTAGGTGATGAATTGGAAGAGCTGTCACAAATGAACGTGACTCTGGAGGTGGTCCTAGAGCAAATTGATAAACTAAATACTAACAAATCACCAGGACCAGATGGTATTCACCCCAGAGTTCTGAAGGAACTCAAGTATGAAATTGCAGATCAACTGTTAGCCATTTGTAACCAATCACTAAAATCTTCCACTGTACCTGAGGACTGGAGGGTGGCAAATGTAACCCTGATATTTTTAAAGCGATCCATAGGTGATCCTGGAAACTACAGACCAGTAAGCTTGATGTCTGTGCTGGGCAAAATGGTGGAAACTGTCATTAATAATAGTATTGCTATGCATGTTTATAAACATGGCTTAATGAAGAAGAGCCAACATGGATTTAGCAAAGTTAAGTCATGCCTCACTAATCTGTTGGAACTCTTTGAGGGTGTAAGTAAGCATGTGGACAAGCGAGACCCGGTACATATAGGGTGAAAACAGACATGACGCTAACCACCCTTTAACCACCCTTGGTGGTTATTTATGCATGTTGCAGGGCTGTATTGGTGCCCTATGCAGCCCTGAAACATGCATAAATGACCACCAAGGGTGGTTA
>QEPC01002494.1:970148-981006 GCA_003113815.1 Sphenodon punctatus
AGAAGAGGAGTCTGTAGTGAAATACATACATTACATACTCAATGAGTCTGTACAGTGCATAACACAAGGTTTCAGTTTATGGTTTAAGTTTCATTTCATAACAAAACTGAAATGAAACTTAAAGCAATCTAAAAATCCTACTCAACAACTGCTGTTCAGGAACAGTGACTGGCTCAGAAGGTGTTGGGAAGGGGGAAGGCAGATAATTAGTTTCGTTTCTTGTAAGCCTCTCCACCCCTGGTGCCTGGAAGTCTGCTCCTCAGTGACTGACAACTCCCTGTCATGTTTGACCTTCCAGTGAGCCTTTTTTTGCCACCCAAACGCACCAGAACGCAATCCGAACTGACCGAACTGTTCGGCCATTTTGCTGTTCGGTGTTCGCTTTGTTTGGTATGTTCGTGTTCGTGTTCAAGTTCAGTCATCCGAACAGGCTAAGTTCGGGCTGAACTCCGAACTGCTGAACCGTGTTCGCCCATCCCTAGTTGAGATCATCTAGCCAGAGGGTGGCTGGCAGGCTTACAGTTTGTTTCCCAAAATGCCCCTAACCTGCATCATGCGGTCAGGCAGATAAGCTGGCCGAGGTGTCTAGTATGAGAGGGGGGGCAGGGCGGGTGCTCAGCATTGGGCGGGAGGGACAGCACCTCAGCAGCACAGCAGCAATAGCCCTAGCCCAGATTGAGGAGGAGGAGCCCCATCCCAAGACTGCCCCTGGCATGGGATGGCTTGTGCCACTGCACCATTACTCGTTGTCCAGGGACTGCTTGGGGAATCCCAGTAGCAGAAGGTTCACCTTGGTGAACAACAACTGCTCCACCCATTTGGCCCTCAGTCTCAGGCGGTGCGGGGAGCAAATGTCCCCCACCATAGAGAACTCCCGCTTGCTGGGGACACTAGTTAGTGGGCAGGGCAGTATACCCTAGGCCACTTTTGACAGGGCCGGCCATATGTTGGCCTTGCCGCCCCAGTAGGCCAAGGAATTGCTGCTGGGATCGATGCATGGATCCTCCTCCAGGTAGGTCTCCATGGCTGCTGAGGTGCCACCATAGTCCCTCTGGTAGTTTTGCCTGGGCACCACCTCCACCACTGCCCTCAGCCACTCTTCTTGGCCTATTTTGCATGGCGCCATGTTCCCCAGAATAGCCTGCACATACGCCGAGATGCTTCTGCTGCTGCTGCCAATATGGGTGCTGCTGGTGCTGGTGCTGCTACCACTAGGGCTGGGGCCAGGAATAAACCCAGCTGGCTGGAAGGGGTGGCTGCTCCCAGTCCCACTCGCACCATCCCCAGGGGGGTCCTGCTGCAAAGCCCACTCTGCCCGCCAGACCCTGTCCACCAGCTCACCATTCCAGTGGCCATAGAGCACCGTCTGGTGTGCCAAGCTGCCCTTGGCCTTGGGGTCCAGCATTGTTGCCAGGACATATTACTCCCGCTGCAGGAGCTCATCAAAATGCACCCTCAGTGCTGCCTTCAGCTTCCATGCCAGGTTAAGCGCCTCATCGGCCAACTTCCTGACCTGATGACTACAATCCTGCCCCCTGAGAATCTCGTTCAGCCTCCTGTGGAGACTGTGGACCAAAGGGGTCACCTGGCTGAGAGTGGCAGTGGAGCTGCTACCGGTCTCCATCACGGCCAGGAGCGGTCTCAGGATGAAGACTGTGTGAGTCAGGATCTCCAATTCCACCCCATCATACCCTTGAGGTGCCCCACTGTCCATCATCAGTTGAACCTGATGCAGGGCAGCTGGTCAAGCATCGGGAAGGTGGAATTCCACCGTGCGGAGACATCCCAGACAAGCTGGTGTACTGGGGAGCCTTGCTCAGCCTGATTCTTCTGGAGGAGCTCGCTGCCCTGCCCGGTCCTGTTAAAGAACCCCGCCAGCTTCCTCCCCCACTCAATCAGGGATCTAAGGGTGCCTGCCTCAATCCTCTTCTCCCCCAAGCCCAGAGCATCCCTGACCACCAGGTGAAGGTTGTGTGCGGCATAATGGATGCTGGTGAAGCCCCTGTCATGAACTGCCTTCAGTATATTGGCTGCATTGTCCGTTACCACACACCCCTCGGTGAAGAGCACACCTGGCGTGACCCACTCCCTCACCATGTCAGTCAGGGCTTCCTTGATGTTCCTAGTGATGTGGGGGTTACTTGTGCCTGGAGCAGGGCCCACCTATACCCTGCTTTGGGACCCCTCCCGCAACTCCCCAAAGCTACCTCCGGGTCCTGCCACCAGTGCGCCATCACTGCCAGGTAGGCATGGTGGGCATTTCTGGTGGACCAGAGGTTGGTGGTGTAATGGGACCCCCAGCCCCTGCCAGCTGCTCCCTCACCCACTCTTGCAAAGCCCTGTACAGGTCTGGCACCACATTCCAACTCAGGGTGGTGTGGGACGGCAGCTTAAACTGGGGGTCCAGGAACCCAATCAGCCACTTGAAGCCCATGTCCTCTACAATGGAGAAGGGCTGCACATCCAGCACAATCATTTTGGCCAACAGGCGCTTGGCTTTCTCTTGAAAGCCACGCTGACCTCCAGCTGCCAATGGCCTTGGAAGCTGCCCCCACCCCAGCTCCTCCATGGTGGACTGATGCTGCTGGTGAGGCTCTTGATGCTGTTCTTCCCCCCTAGAAGGAATAGTGCTCCCAGTGCTAGACGCAGCAGTTGGTGCAGGATGCTTGCCCACTGAAGGAGGCAGGTGACTGGCCACTGCAGTCCGGAACCCACTGGCATCCACTTCCCCTGCCTTCCCTCTTAGCAGCAGAGTGCTGTGGCATGATTTCAGGTGCCTCATCATGGCACTTGTCCCAAGGTTGGCAAGCACCTGTCCATGCTTCACCAGCTTATTGCACACAGTGCACTGCACCTCCCTGGGGTCATCCACCCGCACCAGCTTGAAATGTGCCCAGACAGAGGATTTCCCCCCACACCTTTTGGATCGCCCCAGGCATTGCACTTCTGCTGCCAGTGCTTCTGGGAGGGTCAGAACTTGGTGGCGACACAGCTCTGGGAGGAGGGACAGCCATCGCCTCAGCTCCAGACATTTCCTCTGTCTTCTTCTGCCTCACTGTCCTCAATCACTATGATGTCCCATGAAGGGGAGTATTGGGACCCTGAGTCTTGACTGCCCACAATACTACTACCACTCTCCTACCTGTGCCCCCTAGAGCTGCTACTGCTGCTGTTACTCCTCTCCCTGATGCCATTGCCCGGGGATCGGGCCCTGCCTCTAGCAGCCAGGATAGGATCCACCAGCCCTGGACTGCTGGGGATCAACTCAACAATAGGGGACATTGGTGGCTCTGGAGGAACATCAGAAGCAGCACCTGCTCCTGCAGCAGCAGAGACAGCTGAAGCCTCATCTCCTGGAGGCCTTCCAGTGCCCTGCATTGCATTGGAGGACGTTGCCAGGAGGCACTGCCGAACCACCCCCAGAATAGTGCCACTGCTGTTGGGAGACTCTGAACCCTGTCTCCCAAAATCATGCCTGCGAAACTTGGGGCATGGTGATGGACTCTGGCTGCTACTACTGCTGCATCCTGCCACTCCTCTGGCACAGCCCCTACCACCACCTCTGCCACGTACCCCATTGCCCACCTTACGGGCAGCAGACTGGCCTCTCCAACTTCCCTTCTCCATGTCTTCCAACCAAAATGCACATATATATATATTCAATTTTTTGTATCTAATATTGCTACACTAACTCTAACTATAGTATTAACTATTCTAAAATCTATGTATTAAGTAAATATTATATATAAAGGCTTAATCCTACAAACACACTCTAAAATATATCAAAACTGAATAACTACACACTAACACTATCTCTGTCTGTATAACTAAGATAACTCCTACAAATAAATATCTATCTATCTATCTATCTATCTATCTATCTATCTATCTATCTGATATTACACAGGGATGGGGTGAAAAAGACAAAGAACACAGGGAAGGGTACAAAACTGAAATGAAACCTAAATCAATCTAATAATCCTACTCTAAATAAATCCAAAAACAGGGGAAGTAATCAGGGATGGAATATATAGAGGGAGAGGGAAAGGATTCAATGGAGGGGAGGAAGAACACAGGGAGGGGTAAAAAATAAAAATAACGCCTAAATCTATCTAATAAATCTAAATAAATCTAAATAAATAATATGGAGGTAAATGGATTGGATGGGTGAAATAGGAGGAGGGGGCAATGGATTGGGGGGCTGGGAGGTACACAAACTTCTGTTAGATGGAGCCTTCTGAAAATGCCTGCTGTCAGGAACAGTGACTAGCTCAGAAGGGGTTAGAAGGGGGGAGGGCAATAAATTTTGTTATTTGCTGTGGCCGCCTCACCGCAAGCCCCATTGGCTCCATGCAGCCAAGCTCGTGGCCAATCGCAGCCTGCGAAGCCAGTGGTTTGAGGAGAAAAGGGATGGGGATTGGGCAGACTGGCTGCTACTCCAAGGGTATTTTCAGACGTTACGGGGCCGCTTGGCCCCGTACTGAAAATAACCCTTTCATTCCCCACCGGGGTCACCCCGTCACGCCATATCAGACGTGCCGGGGGGATCCCGGCAGGGAATGTGGGAGGGGCCAGGGCCGCACAGCGCAACGGGTGGCCGAATGGCCCCGCCCCCTCCACGCACCCCACCGCCCGCCCTCCGAGGAGACGGGCAGGCGGCGGGGCCAATGCGGCTGCCGCGTCTGGCTGAATGCGCCAGGGCCCGGGATCCCACCGGTGATCCCAGGCCGTGGAGAGCGGCCAGACGTGACTTTTTCTTGGTCCCTGCCCGGGGTCCATTTGACCGCGCTTCCCAGGACATCCCCCCGGCTAGCCCGGGAAGCGTGGTTCAAATTGACCCCATGTGGGTATTCACCGTGGCAAACATCTGGCGGCTGCCAAACAGACGTTCAAGACACGGTGACCACAGGTGGGTATTCACCGTGGTTCACCGTGATCTCGTAACGTCTGAAAATACCCCAAGTCTCTCAACCCCTGGTCCCTGGAAGTCTTCTCCTCAGCTGACTCCCTCTCCCTGTCATGTTTTGCCTTCCAGTGACAGGTTTTGCCTTCCGAACTCAATCCAAACCAACCAAACTGTTCAGTCATTTCAGAGTTCGATATCGGGTTTGGGTAGGTTTGGGTTCGGGTTCGGTCGTTCCAAAGGTCCGAGTTTGGTTTGAATTCCGAACTTACGAACTGTGTTCACACATCCCTAAAGAGCATAGCACACAGCTCTCTTTCTCTCTCCTTCTCCAGACTGCAGCTAGACACAGCTCTGGAACTAAGTTACTGTGCCCTACATAGCTAAGATCACCTTGCCTCACCATGTGGAGAATATACATCTTCGTAAAGTCTGCCTAACCTCTAACCAGAGACAGATAACTGAATTATCTCTGTGTGTGTGTGTGTGTGTGTGTGTGTGCTCACGTATGTGTGTATGCACTTAATGCCAAGGCATGTCTTCCTCAGTCTTTCTAGGCATAGCTACTGGTAGGGAGAGGAGACTCGCCCAAGGAAGCTCTGCCAGCCAGAATGGCTTCTAGCCGAGCTAAGTACCCTGAGTTACCCGAAGAGTTTCTCCCCCACATAAGGGGAGAAGGCCAGATAAAGGCAACCAGGGGAAAGGGTGCCCTCGAGGGGCATGTAAGCCTGTAATGACTCAGGGTTCATGTAACCTGGACTGCACAGACCCCCTCACCCACCCCCACCTTCACTGTAATTGGAGTCTTAGTGGTGGCAGCAACAGCCAGGTTTGCTGGGTGGAACCAGCTAGATTCTCACCCCATTGTCAGAGTTTGGGCCTGGTAAAGCGAGGTGGGTGACTCAGCATGTTAGTGTCTTCTACTGTGCCACCACCACCAAAGATAAATTTGCTAGGGTTTGAATAGGATCAGGTCCAGTTGCTATCAGGGCAGGAAAACAGGCAGAGAACTAAGGCAGGTAAGGTACACATGTATGGGAAAATGAACAGGCTCGGGTCAGGAACAGTGTCAAGATGGGAATAGGAAAAGGAACAAGTATTGTTCCATCCAGCTTCCTATTTCTGTTGGGCAGTCCTGCATACACCCACATGGCCAATAAGCAGGTAGGGGATGAATGTGAGGAACAAAGGGGCCTACCAGTAACTATTCAGGTCAAGATTAAATATGGCAGTGGTGCTATAGAATTGACAACAACCCTGTAACTTAAGAGATGTCAATTATATATATATTATTATAATAAACATTTATATAGCGCCAGACGTGTGACCTGGTGCTGTACAGAACGTAGAAATAGACTGGTCCCTGCCTGTGGCTTACAATCTAAATTCAAGGCCCATGATCCTGACAACTATAAATTCTGCCCAGTCATCCACCTGACTAGAAATTCAAATGCTGTGAGGAACAGAGAGACACAAAGGGCAAGCCCTTCCTTAATTCTGAGATATTAACAAACAGGATGATAGCTCACACCCAGTGGGTGTCCACCTGCTTGCTTATTAGGTGTTTCCCCCTACTGGCTATGTGGCCAGGCCACCACACACCAGACACACAGTCCTCGTTCATGGTAGGGTCCTGGAGCATGCGTAACTGGACATGAGGGTGAATGCAGGTTAATGTATGACCCTATGTCTACATGTCCCATTAATCTGGTTGCATGCGTTCTCCTTGCATCCAGGTCTGCCAGCACCATCGCGTCGTGGGTGAAAAAGCCTAGAGCGTTACACAGAGCTATAACTTCTGGCTCTTCTGCAATCATGTAATGTCTGCCTTAAAAGCTAAATGTACCATTTTCAAGCATTCATTACCCCAGCTCTTCTTGGTTGGCAGTATATGTCTGACACTTGCTCTATCCCAGCTGTTGCATTCTCTGTAATGACTTGCAGAGGATTACCATGGCTCAAAACAACAGCTAGGCAACAAGATGCACCACTACAACCGCTGCCCAATTCACCACAGCCGGCTCCAAGGCACGCCTCCCCCCTTCCATGAACACTCCACCACAGCTGGATCCTTGGGAGGAGGATAGGGAAAATGTCCTCCTGCTCATACCACCATCCAAGCAATTGTGCCAAGCTGCCCTCAAAAGGAGCAGGTGCAAAAAAGTTTATTTTGTGGGTTTTCAATTTATATATTATAAATTGAATATATATAAAGTTATTTTATTTTCTTCTTTGGCTGTTTTTTTTTTTGGGGGGTGGGGAGTGTATATCATCTGTATGGCATAACTATACACCACTTTGGGAACTGGGGAATAGAAGGAAAGGGGTTGTGGGTGCACTTAAAACTGTGAGAGAGGCCAGGGTTGGCCCCAGGCATGTGCCACTTGTGTGGCCGCATGGGGGCCCGCAGCCAGCTTGGGCCCCATGCTTGCCTAGCTGGGAGGCAGGCTCCAGCCAGCTTCTCCCACAATAAGTTCTTCTGCCTCCCCTCCCTGGCTCTGGTCCCCATCCAATGCCTCACCTGCCTCTGCCTGCTAGTAATGCTGCAACAGCAGGACTAGGAGTAGGAGCAGCAGCAGCAGCAGCAGCAGCAGCAGCAGCAGCAGCAGGACACCAATCAGAATGAAAGATAAAGCTGTTTGTTTACAAACAACTCCTCCCCATGTGAGTGATCAGAAGGTTGTTGCCTTGTAAAGAAGGTTCTTTGAGATTTTTCTCAACATTCTCACAACTGGGTTGTGCATTTTCACCCTATTGAAATAATAGACCACATGATGGTCTCGAGCTCCTCTAGTATAAAAATCACTCGCCTCCTGAGAATGACAGTTCCTTCCAACCCTTTCTAGGAATATAAGAAAATTCCATGCAAGTCTGGAAGGGTGGGTGTTGTGAGAATGGTAGAACCCATCTCAAAGAACCTTGTTTACAAGGCAGCAACCGTCTGTTCATCGAGTGGCTCATCACAGGCTGTTTTTACATGTCTCTGCCCTGTGGGGGCATCCTTGGATGTGCTGGTACATGGGCAGGGTGTGCGCACGGCCACAAACACATCCCCACTCACCTTCCACTCATCCACACCCATGGAGTAACCGCCATTTCCCCCAGTTGCTCCGTGAGTGGGGATGTGTGTTAGGTGTGTGTGCGCATGCACCCCCCACTCACCGTGGGTATGTGTGCACCACGTCGTTCACATGGGGCTTCCCCACCCATGAACACGCACAAATCTGCATGTTCATGGCTGGAAGAGGCCTGTGTAAAAAGGGCCACATTCTCACAACTGTCTTACTTATACTATCTTATGTAGGAATTTAGGGTGTAAAGCAATATCTATTCGATCTTGGAAAATCTGAAAATATGGTTCTGAGATTATTATAGCTGCTATTTCACTAACTCCTCTTAATGAAGTTATTGCTAACAGGAAGACTGTCTTTAAAACCCCACCCCATAACCAGTTCATTTGCGCCCCCCATATAATTAATTCATGCTGCCCCGGGGGTGCAAATTAAATGGTTATGGGTGGGAGGCAATGTGAATTGATTATATGAGGAGCAGGGGAGCAAATTAACTAGCTATGGGGTGAGGTCAGTGTGAATTGATTATGAGGGCACAACTGAACTGGTTATATATATATGTCTCTTTTCATGGCATAATGTGCCTGCTGGATGCATTTTGGGTGTCATGTGTGTTTGATAGCAGCACCTTTGGACCAGTCACACTGTGTGCATTCACAGGGCACAGGCGGCACCAAGGAGCAACAGGCCCTAGAGGGAAGGCTGGCTAAGCTCACCCCCCTCCCCTAGTAAGGCAGCGGATGCAGTTAGCCTCTCTATGCCTGCCTCACTGCCTGCCTGGCTTCCTCTGCAGGAATGGTCATAGACGCTTGGTTGGGGAGGTGGGGGGAAGCATTGGGAGGCCATGCTTGTCTATGACCGCTCTGCTGAGCACCAAGTAAAACAGTCAAGGGGTGCCAAACTGGGTGTGGGGGAGAGAAGCATGGGGAGGCCATGCTTCTCCACAGCTGCTCAGAGGGGTGGAGAATGGGAATCGTTCCTGTCCAGAGGGAGTACATTTTATGTAAATATACACATTTGCATAATTAGGTGGGGCCTAATTATGCAAATTAGGCCCTGCACCAAGACTTCACACATGGCCTCACAAACCCTGGGACCGGCCCTGAGTGAGGCCACTGGCCATGCACTTGAAGACAGGGGAACTTGGTTAAGGGCCATAGTACCCAAAAGAGAGAAAAGCCTCTGTCCGACACAAAAGCCAGTGGACATAGGAAAGAAAGACCTAGGCAAAGGTTGAGTGTTGGCCAATCACAGAGTAGTTGCCTGCACAAAAGCATTCACCTCCCAGAGTGATAGCCCAGAAGAAGAAAACTGTTGCAGTCACTTATTCTTCCCTTGGTTCACCACAGCTGAGTCCTAGCAGGGGCTGGGATACTGAGAAGGGAGGTGTTGGTGTGGGGGAAGAGCACATGTCCATTTATTAGGCTGGACATGTTGAACCTGTGCATGGGGGATGCATGGATGCACAACAACCTCACGCAAGGGACTTCCAATTTGTTAGGCTCTACAATACTGAGTGGGGGCTGCAGGCTGAATTCTGACACCAGTGGGCTAGTGTCTCATTTAACACCCCAAAACCCAGGACTACAACTCCCAGTAGGCTTTGTCCTGTTAGAGCATATCAGATGTTGGGAAATGTCAGATGCTGGGAAGAGAAACCCATGATGATGGACTGCACCTCTCAGCAGGAGGAGGAAATGCCAGAGAGAAAGGAGAAACTCCATTTTGTTTTTGACTGAGAGAGAGAGAGAGAGAGAGAGAGTTTCTCTCTCAGGGAGACAGCTGGAGCCAGTGATGCAGACTGCACTCCATCTGAATAGCATTTCTGGGACAGCCAGCAACAAGAGGGGCAGAGACCACAACTTGGCTTGAGAACAGTAGTGTGGAACCAGGGAAGCAGACTCGAACTCCTTCTAGTTCATTAGGCTAGAGGCCTATACAGCACCCAACTAGATCCATGACTCTGCTTTCCACTCTGCAAGCCTATTGATGAGTGAATTGGAATATTTGGGTCCTGTCTCTAGAACCACTTGAGTTGGCTGCTTAGCAATTCCTAATAGGGGAAAATGTAATGTCCTGGTTTCTATCTAGGGTGGATAGGTGGGGCTGTGAGAGTCAGGTGAAGTGACTGGGCTCTAGAGACCCAGATTTAGCATGATTAAGCATTTGAAGGGTTATCCTTTATTCTGACCAGCATGAAGGTAGGCCAGTGCTGGGCTGTTGTGAGAAAAATAGGGCATATTGGACATATTCTGGGATGATGTTTATTTGGGTTAACTGTACCATACTCATCATCTTGCTTCTCGTTTCCCTCCTGTTTTGAGCACTATTTCTGTGAGGTTCATACTGCGCCTGTATCTTCCATGCTACTGTAATTTTACCCTGAGGATTATTTTTATCTACCCCTATCCCATCTTGGAATAACCCCCACCCCCTAGTTTATCCCTAAAGGGAAAGAGATGTCTGATTATTGGGGTGTAACTTGTTACCAACCACATACCTACACTTCTCCCTATTCCCTATGTAGGTTACAGTTACATGCAAGGAAAATGGGAAGGAGGGTTTGCGTGGAATGTTGTGATAATGGTCTGCCTTTGCAAAACCTTGAAGGCAACAGGCAGGATTTTTAATATAGAAGGTACAGTAGAAGCACTTACGGTGATGGGAAATGAGGTGGTCTGTGTGATAGTATTTATTTATTTATTTATTTTATTTTACAGATTTATATCCCGCCGCCTCCTGCAATGCAGCTCGGGGCGGCTAACAACAGCAATAAAAACAATTAAAATTCACTTAAAATATAAATATAAAATACATCAATAAAACAGGGCTAGAAAACAATAAATAAATAGATAAATGGGCGGGGGATTAAAATCACCCCCCC
>QEPC01002494.1:993030-1010484 GCA_003113815.1 Sphenodon punctatus
GGGGGGGGGGGGGGGGGGGAATATGTTTACTAACACCAAGAAAAGAAGTGTTGCTACTGCAAATAATATCCTATTGGGCATTCCATTGTCTAGGAAGGAACTACTGTTATCAATTATTCAGCCCTTACTTCTGCTGAATGCTTATTTTACATTGCCTTATTAAAAGCCACTTTCATATCTATTGGACCATAACTTCAAATTAAGATATATCAACTCCATTATTCTTGCAGGAAGCATAGTACGGAGTGGGACCTCGGTGGATTGCCAAAAGCAAGATCCAAACTGGAGCCACCAGGGCCAGCCGTAGGATTTGAAGGACCCAGGGAGAAATAAAATGTGGGGCGCCTTTTGGCCTTTCTCCCTTGAAGGCAACCTCTGTGGTGCCCTGAAGGTGGTCAACTTTGGGGCCCCACTGAGAGGAAGTGGTGCCCCCACAACCTGTCCTGGTGAAAAGAAAAGACACTGTGGGGCCTCAGAAAGAGTGGGGCCCAGGGCGGCCGCCCCAGGTGACCCTGTGGTAAGGCCGGCACTGGGAGTCACAGACAAAGAGAAATTGCAATTGGCTTCTTATAGGTCTGAGACAATGGAAATCTTTCTTGATTAACTAAGACATTACATTGGGTGTTCCCATATTAGTTAGACTCCTCCTATCTTTATATCCTCCCTTCTAACTACTTTAATTCTGATAAATCAACACTTTTTGATTCTGAAATAGCAGACAATATAACTGGGTATATATCAGGCCAAGTGAGTTTGAAATATTTTTCAAAGTTACTGTAATGCAGACCGATCTTGCAAATGCAAGTCCCTTTGATGTGAATTAGTGAAGTGACCCTAGCTACCTTTTTAATGGTTCAAGCTTGTTTTGGCAGCAGCTGTGAAGACAAAATACGGGACTGGTGGGTGATCATCACATCCCCTTCAGTTCCACTCCTTCTCTATCACATGCCTCATTTCTTCATCAGGGGAAAGGTTGTTGCTGCTCCAGCTGCCATTGCTTTTGGGGTGTGCTGTGTCCAAGCTGGGGTTGAACTGCTGAGATGGAGTTGTGAACAGGCTCTCTTTTCTTGGATACAGAGCATCTAAGAGAAGGACTACCAATCAATCATCCCTGCTGTGCAAGGGCAAGGTGAATTTGAGGGAATGGCTGATTGATGTCTTTCTCTGACTTCAGCAGCTCCTAGTCTTGGACACTACTGTTTGTACTCAGGAATTGGGAACCCCATTCTTAGGTCTACCTCAGCAGTCCATCATCAGCTTGGAGGCACCCTGCTCTGAGAGCAGCGACAGCTGGAGTGCCTCCATGAGATTGTTAAGTTATATCAGGATGGACATGAATTAGATGTACAACAAACATTCATACATTTTATGTATGTGTTCCTCTACACTTTGTACTATTCTCTGAGAGCATAAAGGCCCATGCACATAAAACATATGCATGTTTATTGTCTATGCTCTCCCCCACCCCCAGCTCTAACCCTCACTCCCCTCTAAGAGAATCTAGGAGTTCTGGCTCCCAGCTGCTCCTGCTCTAACCTACTAGCCCCCACTTGCCTCCCACAGAACCCAGGAGTCCTGGTCCCAGCCACCCCTCTCTAACCCACTAGCCCCCACTCAGCACCCACAGAATCCAGGAGTCCTGGTCCCAGACCCTTGTAGATGGTACAATATGTGTGTATAGATAAAAGCTGTGAACATAGAGAAAGAAAACAGTAATGTGGTAAACAGTAATTCAATAAATGGTGATGCAGTAAACACATTACACATTCTGCATGAGGCAGCAGTGACTCGTACAACAAAGTAGTGAGCACAAGAGCAGCAATAGGCCGCAGATCTCAGGAGTCAAAAGACAACCCTCTCTTTGTCAACCCTTCTAGGCACGGCACATACATTAAACCTCTGGTACTAACACTAGGGGCATGCACCAGTGACCCATTACTGAATTCTTACTTCTGGTGTTATTTTGTTATTATGTAATTTTAGATTTTGTAATTTCATGATATATACATTTGTTATTAAACTTGGGGGTTTTTTGATTGATTTTTGTGGGAAATTGATTTCCAGCTGTACTTTCATCATTTTTTATCCAATCGTATTGACCTTTGGACTGATCTTACCCTGCATCCAGGGGATCATCCCTACCAAGTATCATAAAGATTGGATAAAAGCTCCCAATTTTGCAAGCATTTGAGTCTTTGTAGTTTATGCACACATTTATAGCTGTAACATATTTGTTTTAGATAAAACTTGTATGAAATATGTACTCCTCGTACCCATTTTAAAAGGGATCATCCCTACCAACATTCAGGAAGATTGAATAAAAGGTCATGATTTTATTAGCAATTTAATCATTTCATGGTTTGTACACACATTTCCAAGTGTAGGAACTATTTTCCCATCCAGTTTGGATGATCTTTAGACAGATCATTCCCCTCATCTAAGGGATCATCCCTGCCAAATATTAGATAAAGGGTCCATATTTTCTAAACAATAATAGTTTTATAATTTTAACAGAATTTGTACATTTCCTTACATCACTTGCAGGTGTTGCTTCTGTTTAAACTATAGAGGTTTTACTAGATGCAGAGATCTGGTTTTTGAAGCATTTGTACAGAGAGTGAAGAAGACAGGAGGAGGTGGGCAGAGCAGAGGAGGAGCATGTGCCAGTGGCACTGGTACAGACTTCAGCCATTGCCACCGCCAAATCCATTGGGGCATACATGGTGGAGAGTAGGTTCAGAGCTCTGCTTTTCTGAGCACTTGCTATGAAGCTGAAGACTACAGCATAGTCAGTCACACACAAAGAGCACTGAGCCAGCCTATGAGCCACACAATATCTAGACATGGGGGAAGGGGGGCTGTCCAGCTTGGCAGAAGCTTATATTTGCTCCCCATTGTCTACACCAAAGGCCTCCCTGGTTGCAGTTATTGGGTATTGGCAAGTTGGAAGCCTGGGAAACCCCTCCAGAGAATGGGCCTATAGCATATATTCTCTTATGTTAGTCACAGTGATACAAGATGAGTTAGTGATGCCAATTGGCTGACAGAAATGTCAATCATGTACTCTCATGTGCTGTTCCCACCCCAAGGCCCCTTGCTGTTACTAGGAAGTTGGAAGCATCTGCTTAGGAAAGAGCCCAAAATATATTCTTTTACAATGCTGCAGGGTGTATTTGGGATGCTAGCTGGTCAGCCTGGACGTGTCAGTCATGTTTCTTGATTTCTGGGATGCTTCCGCGTTCCCTCTGCCTTGCTTCCTGAAGTCCCTCTTATATCCTGAAATTTTAGTTTTTGTCCTAAAAGTTTCAGGACTGGTATTTGACAACTTCTGTTAAAATCACAAACCTTCAATTGCTTATCAGTTATATCAGGATAATAATAATAATAATAATTATTATTATTATTAATTATTATTATTATAAGCTTTTATATAGCACAAGCAATGTACCTGGTGCTTTACAGATAATAAAATAGACACCACCCCTGCCCAAGAGCTCACAATCTAAAGAAGACGGGGGAGGGGAGACAGGGAAGGGGGAACAGAGGGAGAGACAAGGGATGCAACATTCATGAGGATGCGAGAACTCAGGTACATGTTCTTGGCTTGGTTACAGTAAATTAGGAGTTTGCAGATAACAGGTAGGGGATAATCCTGGGTAGGGATGATTATCAGGAGTTAGGAAGGGTGGAGCAGAAGAGGTGGGTTTTGAGGAGGGACATGAAGGTATGAAGGGAGGACGCAAGATGGATGAGGGCAGGGAGGGAGTTCTAGGTGTGCGGGGCTGCAAGGGAGAAGGGACGAAGGCGGTTGGGGGAGCAGGGGAGGCATGGGAGGGTGAGGGAGGGGATGGAAGAGGAGCGGAGTACTCGAACAGGGGGATGGAGGGAGATCAGGGTAGAGAGGTAGGGGGGAGCAAGGTTGTGAAGGGCTTTGTAGGTGAAGAGGAGGAGCTTGTGCAGAATACGCTCAGGAAGGGGAAGCCAGTGGATGGAGGAGAGGAGAGGCTGCACATGGTCAAAGCGACAGGCTAGGCGCATGATCCTGGCAGCAGAGTTTTGAACAGAGATGAGGGAAGCAAGGTGAGAGCAGGGAAGGCCAGCGAGGAGGAGGTTACAATAGTCAAGGCATGAAATGACTAGGGCATGGATGAGAGTTTTGGCAGAGACAGACAGAAAAGGGAGGAACTTAGCAATGTTGTGGAGGAAGTAGCATCAGGATTTGGCCACGGAGTCAATGTAGGGTTTGAAGGTGAGGTGTGAGTCGAAGATGAAACCCAAGTTAGGTGTTTGGAGGACAGGGAGTATGGAGACCCCTTAAATGTCTATTGACGAGGAAGAGGGAGAGGAAGGATTGGGATGGAAGATCAGGAGTTCAGTTTTCGCTATGTTCAGTTTGAGTTGCGTTGAGACATCCAGGCGGAGATATCAGAGAGACAGTTAGTGAGACGAGTCTGAACAGAGGGGGAGAGGGAAGGAGTGGAGAGAGAGAGTTGAGTGTTGTCAGCACATAGATGGTATTGGAAACCATGGGAGGCAATGAGTTTGCCATGAGATTGGGTATAGATAGAGAAGAGGAGAGGGCTGAGTCCAGAGCCTTGGGGAATCGCTGGTAGGGCATACACTGTGAACCCTGGGCACAGAAAATCCGTTACCGCCCAGGTCTCTTGTAACAACACGAGATTATATCCAGGCAGGAAGGGGAGGAAATCAATGTCTCCCCCCTAGATTTCCACCCCGCAACATTCCAAGGAAGGAATTTCAAAACTGCTGGGGAATCTATTTGATGTCATTTCTCCAGGGGCGGGGGGGAGAGAGAAGGCAGCTGGATCTTTTGGCCTTGCCAGCCCTCCTCCCTCTCTCCGGTCAATACTCATGGAAAGTCCTTCATCGGGGGGACGCCTACCTGACTCTAGGGCAGCCATCTGCTGCCCCTGTGGCCCCTCCCCCTCCAGATCGACCATCTCATCGTAACCAAGTCAAGTACGTGCACTTGAGACCTCGCATCTTCATGGATGTTAGACCCCTTCTCTCCCTCTGTTCCCCTTCCTAAGTCTCTCCCCCAGCTCCTGTCTCTCAGATTGTAAGCCCTAGGGGCAGGGACCCTGTCTATTTTATTACTTTGTAAAGTGCCAGGTACACTGCTGGCGCTATATAAATGTTTGTTAATAATAATAATAATAATCCCAAACCCCCTATCCTGGGTGGTGAGTTCAGTGATCGCGGGGCACTAACCAGGGCCACACAGGACAAGGGGGACTGGTGGTCCTGTCCCCCGGGACTACCCAGGGAATGGGACCACCCCAACACTTGCCCCCCCAGCCCTTCGCCACCCCTCCGGAGAACAGAGTAGGAATTGAGGGAGGGGCCCAGTGCTCCTGGGGCCCCTCCCCATTGCGTGCTCCGCATCCAACCTGGAGGATGAACAAACCACAGAACTCCGGGTTTTATAATCCCCCAGCTGCTTAAACAGGCATCCGAATTTATCCAGCAGGTCCGCTTGACCCTGCTGAATAGCCACCTGAACCCCCTCTCCACTGGGGACTGACCCTCCACAGTCCATCGGGGAGCCCGGGTTTCCGGAAGCTTTAACAAATTCCATGCTTTACCCTTCCCCATTCTCCTGCCAGTCCCTGGGGGTCCTAGGTGTACCCTTACTCCTAGGCTGGGGTTCCCCTGCTTGGGTGGCTTCTCATGGTGCCAACTGCCATGTGGCTCTCCTCTGCAGCCCTTTACACAGTATCTCTCTGTCCTTTGCCCTTCTTGTAACCCATCCAGGGGGAGGGGCTATCTCGCTGTTCTCCACCATATTAGGTGGATCCCTCATTCTCCCAGACAATGAGGGCCCCACCAACCCCCCCCCTTTCCCAGGTCCGGACCCCTAACCTGTTGACCTTGCACTGGGTCTACCACCTGGAATCTCTCCGATGGGTTCCCAGCCACTCTGGATACAAAAATTGCATTTTACATCAACCACCCAGTATTTTCTAATATTAAAGTGATCCAATCCACTGATGCAAATTGAGACTGTACCATCTGACAATTTCTTTGGCCCGCTACTATAACAATGGCCATAATATCGTGTCTGGTGATGGGCTCCTGCAATAATATCCGGAGATGTTCGGCAATATTTAAGGGTTAGCTCCAGATCGGTTGGGTACCATTTGCCCACGGGCCAATTGTGAAAATCAGTTCATCTGGCAGGACACAGGCTTATCCCTCTGGAGATCCACCCCCACCCCCCAGTGATCCCCTATTTCCTCTGCTTCGATACCCCTAATGGGCTGACACGCACTCTGACCTGAGACTCCACCTTCCCTCCCCAACATCTGGTTACCAGGCTTCCCCCTTTTGCCTCAAATCTCCTTCCTCTCTCCCCTCCTCCCTTCCCTCCCCTGACTACCTTGACAGAGCAATAAATTCATTGTTTCAAATTTTTAATTCAAAATGTTCAACTGGGAAAACATAAAATGCAAGGTCTCTGTAGTGAGCGCTACATGGCTCACCAGAAAGTCCGATAGGCACACATTGTCCTCTGTCCCTGGGCAAGGGTCGTCTAGGGGAATCCATCCCTCCATACTACGGTCACTCTTTTGAGACACCGGGGTCAGCGGTGCTCGCCTTCTATCACCTGGGCCCCGAACAGCCGAAGATGGAACCACCGCTTGCTAACTTTCTTGCAGAGCTAGTACCAGGCCAGTTCTCATCACTGGACTACCCCCCCTCCCCGAGCCCCCCAGGAAGCTCTCCATGCATGTCTGCTTCAGTATTTTCCCAGGGGGCAAAGTAGCACCAGCCCCCTCAGCCCTAATTCGTTTCTGCTTCTTCAAAACCACTCCTCCCCGGCTGTCGACCCTGGTCGGGGAATACACAGTAGAGCCTTCCTGGTTCGCGCCTAGAGATGTACCCTTGTGTGTGCTATGATCCCGCACGTCACCCTCAGTGAACGTGCAGGGCATTACCAGTGGCCTCCCCCTTACCCTCCTACCAGGGGAGAATGCTCTTCCACAATGGGGCTCGTAGCCTGATTCCTTGCCAGGCCCAGGCCCTGCCTGGCATGGTCTCACTCACTTGTCCCTTCACGGGGATGGTAGGGGGCCTGGCAAGCCGGCTGGAGTTCCAGGCCCTGGGGCTGGGTTGCGCTGAAGGGAGCACAAAAGGGCACGCCCTTGTGTGCGCAGCCCTTGTGCGCGCAGACTAGGCACGTGCCTATGGCACGACCATAGGCTGACTGGTGCTTTTCTCTCTTTCAGCCCCGCGGGCTCCGCCTCCCCTTGGGTGCTGCAGCCGGAGTCAATGACAGGTAGGTGGTTGAAGCAAGAACGAACGATGAACACAGCCCTCCTCGCTTCACAGCACAGCAGCCGTAGGCTGACAGGTGCTTTTCTCTCTTTCAGCCCCGCAGGCTCCACCTCCCCTCGGGCGCCGCAGCCGGAGTCAATGACAGGTAAGTCCTTGCCAGCAGCAGCAGCTCATATGTGCATGGAACTCTAGCGAGCATGGGCTTGTGCACAGCAGGGAAGGCAGCATGTCTGAGGGCAGTCATGGAGGTGGTGCCCAAGGACAGCTATGTGAGGGAGTACAACAGCGCCTCAGCAGAAATGGAGAGCTACCTGGAGGGGGAGCTGTGCATAGAACCCAGGAGCGATCCCTTGGCCTATTGGGCCAGCAAGACCAACGTGTAACCAGCCCTGTCCCAAGTGGCCACGGGTCTGTTGCTGTTCATCAAGGTGAACCTTCCGCTGCTGGGATTCCCTGAGCTGCCCCTGCACATTGATTGATGGTGCAGTGGCACATGCCATCCCATGCCAGGGGCAGTGTTGGGATGGGGCTCCTCCTTAATCTGGGCTGCTGCTACTGAGGTGCTGTCCCTCCCTCCCAATGCCCAGCACTCACCCTGTCCCCCCCACCCTCTCTCTCAATAGACGGCCTCGGCCGAACAATTTCATTTCAATTTTTTCATTTCACTTTTTATTTGTATCCCGCACTCTCTTGCCAAAGCAACTCATGGCGGCTTACAACAAAAATGAAAAAGCATAACATAGTAAACAGAAAACAGCTGGGTTAAATCCCACACAGGGGACCCAAAATAAATTACTAATAACAAAAATCATCATCATACATAATCCAATCCATACCATCCATTAATAAACAATATATTATCAATACATTCCATAGTCCATTCCATACTCCCACCCTGCTGCCACCAGGGAGGAAGACCCTCTCCATCCTGCCCCATTTCTTCCTGCTCTCACCAGAAAGTGGGTGCACCTACCTCAACATAAAGAATACAGTATACAATATTAATAATATCTCACCCCTGCATAAGTCATTCTAAAAATATATAACAACATTAATTTCCCACCCCTCCTTCCAGTCTGCCAGTACATCAAGCAACCTCTTACCTACACCCTCCTTCCCCCATCCTGCTGCCACAAGGAAGGGAGCCCCTCTTCAACTCCCCAAATTTCCTCATGATACAAATTCCTCGACAGTACAATTCTCGGTCCCACCACACAGTTATAATATTGGGCCGCATGATGACAAATGTGGTGTCTGCTGTGGTGTCTGTCCGACAAAAGGGCCCCCGGGCACCCTGGCCCAGAAAAAGGCCCCAGACAATGGCCAACACCCTTTAGGTGTCACCCAAGGGCTGGCGCCCACAGAGCCCCTCCCTGGGAGTTATTACCTGGGAAAGGGGAGGGAAAAGCAGAGTGACAGCAGACTCCTTCAGTCAGCCCCAGTCCCCCCAGCACCAACCACAGCTTGCAGCTGGTCACAGGGCCCCACCCTGGGAGTTATTACCTGACCTTTCTGACTGATCTCATGACACTGGTGATGATCTTGGCCCCCCTATCTGACTTGCTCTCTCTCTCTCGCACGCTGCAGTCTTCACCAGCCTATCTGAGTGCCCTGCCAAGGTCCCAGCCTGCTTTCCCTACTGCCTCTCATGTCATGCTGCCTGTCTGCCCACCCACCCTCCCAGGTGCCCATGATCAAAGCCTGCCTCAGTCTGTCTGCCTCTCATGCCATGCTACCTGTCTTCCCGCCCGCCCGTCAAGGTGGATAAAATCAAAGCCTGCCTCAGTCTGCCTTCTACTCATGAAGTTTTGCCTGTCTGTCTGCCTGCCCGCACAGGTGACCTAGATCAAACCTGCCTCAGACTGCATTCTGCTGCTCATGCCACGCGGCCTCTGTGCCCGCCCGCCCAGGCAGCCTAGATCAAAGCCTGCCTCTGTCTACCTGCTGCTCATGCCAAACTGCTTGTCTGCCCGCCTGCCTGCCCAGGTGGCCTAAAGCAAAGCCTGCCTCAGTCTGCCTTCTGCTCATGCCATGCTGCCTGTCTGTCCGCCCGCCCGCCTGCCCAGGTGGCCTAGATCAAAGCCGGCCTTGGTCTGCCTTCTGCTGCTCATGCCACATTGCCTGCTGCCCGCCTGCCCAGGTGGTCTAGATCAAAGCCTCCCTCATTCTGCCTTCTGCTCATGCCATGCTGCCTGTCTGCCCGCCCACCTAGGTGGCCTAGATCAAAGCATGCCTTAGTCTGCATTCTGCTCATGCCACACTGCTTGTCTGCCCGTCCGCCTGCCCGCACAGGTGGCCAGATCAAAGCTTGCCTCAGTCTGCCTTCTACTCATGCCACAATGCCTGTCTGCCCGCCTGCGCGCACAGGTGGCCTGGATCAAAGCCTGCCTCAGTCTGCCTTCTGCTGCTTATGCCACACTGCCTGTCTGCCTGCCTGGTCACCTGCCCAGGTGGCCTAGATCAAAGCCTGTCTCAGTCTGCCTTCTGCTGCTCATGCCACGCTGCCTGTGCCCACCCTCCCAGGTGGCCAAGATAAAAGCTTACCTCAGTCTCCCTTCCCATGCTCATGCCGTGCTGCCTGTCTGCCCACCCAGTGGGCAAAGCTGAAGCCTTGCCCCAACCTGCCTGCCTCTGATGCCAAGGTGCCTGTCTGCCTACCCTGGCAATCTTTGGTGATGTGCCCCACTGGCCTGGTAATCCTGCTGCTGCTTCTTTCTACTTGTCCATGGGTGCTCTGCTCTGGCAAATCCAAATGTGCCCACGCAATCCTGCTGCTGCCATCTGCTGCTGTATGGGAGCTTTTCCCTTGCAAATCCTACCATCCTAGCTTCATGGGTGCTGCACACAGGCTAATCCTGCTGCTGGCTTCTCTGTTGTTCCACGGGTTCTGTGCCCGGTCAATCCAATGTCTGCTGCTAATGCCAATGCAGCCTCTGCTATCTGTGCCACGGGTTCTGTGCCCGGGCAATCCAAATAGGGATGGGCTAACGCGATTCAGAAGTTCAGAGTTCAGGCCGAACTCAGTCTGTTCGGATGACCGAACCGAAGATCCAAACCGAACGCTCGAACGGCCGAACAGTTCAGAAAGGTTCAGATGAGTTCAGGGGTGGGGAAAACGTGACTGGAAGGTGGGAAAAACATGACTGGAAGTGCGAGGTAGCTGAGGAGAAGACTTCCTCGCAGCAGGGGTGGAGATCAGGGATAGTTTCAGGGTCAAACAAAAAAAATATTTTAATTCGGTTTCGGTATCGATAACACTATTTTTGGATGTTCGACCAAGTTCGGCCGAACCGAACTCGGTCGAACCGAACAGCCAAACCCAAACTTGGATTTCAAACCGAACAACTGAATGTCTGAACATCTGAACCACGTTCTGTTCACCCATCCCTAAATCCAATATCCACTGCTGCTGCCAATGCCGCCTCTGCTGTCTGTGCCATGGGTTCTGTGCCTGGGCAATTCAATGTCTCCTGCTGCTGCCAATGCCACCACTTCTGGCTGTGTCACGGGTTCTGTGCCCGGGCAATCCAATGTCTGCTGCTGCTGCCTATGCTGCCTCTGCTGTCTGTGCCATGGGTTCTGTGCCCGGGCAATCCAATGTCTGCTGCTGCTGCCAATGCAGCCTCTGCTGTCTGTGTCATGGGTTCTGCGCCCAGGCAATCCAATGTCCGTTGCTGCTGCCAGTGCAGCTTCTGTTCTCTGTGCCACAGGTTCTGTGCCCCAGAAACCCAGTCTCCACTGCTGCTGCCTCTGCTGTGCCATAGGTTCTGTGCCCCGGTAATCCAATGTCTGATACTGGATGGCCATGAGTTTCACTACTGGGCAAGGCTTGACCAATTGAATAATTTGTTGAGATCTTGAGAGTACAATGCCAGCCTGCAATGCGTGGGCGAGGAGCAGTGCCAGGCACTGAGCCCTGGCCTGGCCTCTGCTGCTGCTCTACCCATGCCAGCCTTCCTGCAATGCCCAGCTGAGCAGGGGTACTGGCCGTAATTACTGTGCCCGGGTAATCCAATATCTGCTGCTGCTGGTACTGCACGTCAGTCATTTGCTCAGTCTTGTAGACAGACATAGCTTAGATGAGTGCACCGGCGGGTGGGGGCTGGGTCTCCATGAGATTCACCACTGGGCAAGGCTTGCCCAAATTGCAATAGAGCTTCTTGAATTCAGTGTAGTAGGATGTCAGCCTGCAATGACTACCCAAGCAGGGGTGCCAGGCACTGAGCCCTGCCTTGGCTTCTGCCACTGCTCCACCAATGCCAGCCAGCCTGCAATGCCTGGACGAGCAGGGGTGCCAGCCACTCCAGCCCAAGGACTCACCCTCAAGGTTCTGGGGCCTACGTTCCAGGCAGGAAGGGCTGTTGTTTCAATTCATTGTCCGCAAGTGTCTGACAACGAGGCCAGCCAGGCTGCAACACCTGGCCAAGCAGGGGTGCCAGGCACCAATTCCTGGCCAGGCCTCTGCTGATACTCCACAAATGCCTGCCAGCCTCGCAATGCCTGGTTGATCAGGGTTGCTGGCCACTCCAGCCCCAGGACTCACCATAAGGGGTTTTGGGGCCTACATTCCAGGCAGGAAGGGCTGTCATTTTACTTCATTGTCTGCAAGTGTCTGACAATGAGGCCAGCCAGCCTGCAATGCCTGGCCAAGCAGGGATTCCAGGCACCAAGCCCTGGCCGGGCCTCTGCCCCTGCTCCACCAATGCCAGCCAACCTGCAATGCCTGGCCGAGCAGGGATGCCAGTCACTCCCGCCCCAGGACCCACCTTCAGGGTTCTGGGGCCATCATTCCACTCATGCAGAGCCATTAATCCACTTCATCTAAACACTGCCACTCTAGTCCGAGGACACACCATCAGGGATCTGGGGCCATCATTCCAATCATGGGGAGCCATCATTCCACTGCATCTAGAAGCTGCCACTCTAGTCCCAGGACCCACCATCAGGGTTTTGGGGCCGTCATTGCACTCATGGAGAGCCGTCATTCCACATCATCTAGAAGCTACCACTCCAGCCCCAGGACCCACCATCGGGGTTCTGGGGTCATCATTCCACTCACTGGGAGCTGTCATTCCACTACATCTAGAAGCAAACAACCACTCCGGCCCCAGGACCCACCATCAGGATTCTGGGGCCTACGTTCTAGGGAGGGAGGGCTGTCATTCCACTTCTTCCAGAAGCAGCAACTCCAGCCCCAGGACCCACCGTCAGGGTTCTGGAGCCATCATTCCACTCACGGGGAGCCATCTAGGAGCTGAACTCTAGTCCCAGGACTCACTGTCAAGGTTCTGGGGCCATCATTCCGCTCACTGGGAGCCGTCATTTCACCACATCAATAAGCAGCCACTCCAGCCCCAGGACCCACCATCATGGTTCTGGGGCCTACATTCCATGTAGGGAGGGATGTCATTCCACCTCATCCAGAAGCTGCCACTCTAGACCCAGGACCCACCATTGGGGTTCTGGGGCCATCATTCCACCCACGGGGAGCTGTCATTCCACTACATCTAGAAGCAACCAACCACTCCAGCCCCAGGACCCACCATCAGGGTTCTGGGGCCTACATTCTAGGGAGGGAGGGCTGTCATTCCATCTCATCCAGAAGCTGCAGCTCTAGACCCAGGACCCACCATTGGGGTTCTGGGGCCATCATTCCACTCACGGGGAGCTGCCATTCCACTGCATCTAGAAGCAACCAACCACTCCAGCCCCAGGACCCACCATCAGGGTTCTGGGGCCTACATTCTAGGGAGGGAGGGCTGTCATTCCACTTCATCCAGAAGCAGCCACTCCAACCCCAGGACCCACCATCAGGGTTCTGGGGCCTACATTCCAGGTAGGGAGGGCTGTCATTCCACCTCATCCAGAAGCTGCCACTCTAGTCCCAGGACCCATCATCAGGGTTCTGGGGCCGTCATTCCACTCAAGGGGTGCCATCATTCCACTGCATCAAGAAGTTTCCACTCTACTCCCAAGACCCACCGTCAGGGTTCTGGGGCCTATATTACGCTCACAGGGAGCCATCATTCCACTGCCTCAAGAAACAGCCAGCCACTCCAGCCCCCAGACCTCCCTTAGGGTTCTGGGGCCAACATTCCATGCAGGGAGGGCTCTCTATCCACATCTTCTTGAAGCTGTCACTCCATCCCCAGGACCCACCATCAGGGTTCTGCGGCTGATGTTCCAGGTATGGAGGGCTGTCCATCCACGTCTTTCAGAAGCTGCCAATTTAGTCCCAGAACCACCTCACATTTCTGGGGCCATCATTCCACTCATGGGCAGCTGTCATTTCACTACATCAAGAAACACAGCCATTCCAGTCCCAAGACCGACTGTCAGGGTTCTGGGGTCTATGTTTCAGGCAGGGAGGGCTGTCATTCCACTTCATCCAGAAGCTGCCACTCCATTCCCAGGACCCACCATCTGGGTTCTGGGGCCTATGTTCCAGGCATGGAGGGCTGTCCATCTATGTCATCCAAAAGCAATAGGGAGTGCTCCTGCTGCTCAGCCTGCTGCTGGTGCTGCTAGGGCTGGGGGCAGGGATAGACCCCACTGACTGAAAGGGTTGACTGCTCTCACTACCACCATCCCCAGGGGCATCCTGCTTCTGCTGCCATGTACTCTCAAGAGTCCGGTCTGCCTGCTGGACCTTCGCCACCAGCTTACCCTTCCAGTGCCCATAGAGTGCTGTCTGGCGTGCCACACTGCCCTTGACCCTGGGGTCCAGCATGGTTGTCAACATATATTCCTCCCACTGCAGGAGCTCATCAAACCATGCCTTCAGCCCCACCTTCAGCTGCGCACCAAGGCAACCACCTCAGCTGCCAGCTTCTTGCCCTGAGGGCCACAATCCTGCCCCTGGAGAATCTCCTCCAGCCTCCTGAGGAGACTCTGAACCAGAGGGGTCACCTGGCTGATGGTGGCCGTGGAGGAGTTGATGGTCTCAATCATGGCCAGGAATGATACCAGAATCCCTAGGCTTCTGCAGCTCTGTCCTTGACTGATTCTCCTCCTACCTCTCTGACAGTTCCTTTAATGTGTGTCTTCCCAATTCCAGCTCCTCCTCCATCCCCCTCTCAGTGGGGGTACCCCAAGGCTCTGTCCTGGGCCCTCTCCTCTTCTCTATCTACACCCTGTTTTGGCAAACTCATTGCCTCCCATGACTTCTAATATCCCCTTTTTGCTGACGACACTCATCTCTCTCTCTCCACCCCCTCTCCCTCCCCTTCTATCCAAGCTCGCCTCATCAACTGTCTCTCCACCTGGATGTCCCAATGTCAGCTCAAGCTCAACATGGCTAAGATTGAGCTTATTTTTTCCTCACTGCCCTTCCTCCCCCTCTTCCCTCTCCATCCTTATTGATGGGATCACCATCCGTCCTGTCCCACAAGCCCAGAGCTTGGGCTTTGTCTTCGACACTCACCTTTCCTTCAAACCTTATAACAACTCTGTTGCCAGGTCCTGTCACTTTGCCCTCCGTAACATTGCATGGATTCACCCCTTTCTCTCTGTCTCCTCAGCCAAAACTCTTGTTCACACCATGGTCATCTCTCAACTTGACTACTGCAACCTCCTCCTTGCTGGCCTCCCCCGCTCTCATCTGTCCCCCCTTATTTCCATCCAAAACTCTGCTGCTAGGATCATCCACTCAGCCTGTTGCTTCGACCATGTGCAGCCTCTCCTCTCCTTGCTTCACTGGTTCGCCCTTCCCGCATGCATCCTTCACAAACTCCTGGTATTTACTTACAAGACCCTTCACAACCTGACTCTCCCTTACCTCTCAGCCCTTATCTCCTTACACACTTCTGCATGCACTATCCACTCCTCCTCTGTTCCCTCCCTTGCTATCCCTCATCTCCCCTGCTCACCTAACCATCTTTGTCCCTTTTCCCTTACTGCCCTCCCATGCCTGGAACTCCCTCCCTGGCTAAATTTGCTTTGCCCCCTCCCTCCGCACATTCAAATCCCTCCTCAAAACCCACCCCTTCCTCGCCACCTTTCCCAACACCTGTTAGAACTTCCCAATCAATATTTACTATCTGTCCTCCCCGCAGACTCCTGCCCAACTACAACCAAGCCAAGCACCTGAGACTTTGAATCCACTTGAATTTTTTTATCCCTTGTCTCTCCCTATGTCCCCTATCCCTATCTTCCCCCTCCGTGTCTATTAGATTGTAAGCCATAGGCAGGGACTGCGTCTATCTCATTGTTCTGTAAAGCTCCAGGTACACAGCTGGTGCTATACTAATGCTTATAATAAAATAATAAATAAAATAATAATAATAATAACAACAAAGACTGTGTGAGCCAGGATCTCCCATTCCGCACCATCGTACCCTGGAGGTGCCCCGCTGTCTGTCACCAGTTAAACCTGAGGCAAGACTCGAAAAGCCACTTGAGCATCAGGAATGTGGAATTCCACCAGGTGGACACATCCTGCACTAGCTGGTGCACTGGGGAGCCTTGCTCGGCCTGCTTCACCCAGAGGAGGTCTCTGCCCTTCATGCTCCAGTTAAAGAAACCAGATAGCTTCCTCCCCCACTTGATCAGGGACCTAAGGGTCCCTGCCCCAATCCCCTTCTCCCCCAAGAACAGAGTGTCCCTGACCACCAGATGAAGGATGCGTGTGGTGCAAGGGATGCTGGTGAATCCCCCTTGTGGACTGTCCTCAATATGTTGGCTGTGCAGTGTGTCACCACACACCCCTTGGTGAAGGGCGCACCTGACGTGACCCATTCCCTCACCATGGCAGTCAGGGCTGCCTTGATATTCTGAGATGTGTGGGGACCACGGCATCCATAACTTCTGCCTGAAGCAGGGCCCTCCTATACCCTGCTTTGGGACCCCTCCTGCAACTCCCAAATGCT
This sequence comes from Sphenodon punctatus, assembly GCA_003113815.1. Lineage (NCBI taxonomy): Eukaryota > Metazoa > Chordata > Lepidosauria > Sphenodontia > Sphenodontidae > Sphenodon > Sphenodon punctatus. The sequence continues at coordinate 1,009,197 of QEPC01002494.1, forward strand.
GCCTCTGGGTCCTGCCACCAGTGTGCTGTCACTTCCAGGTAGGCATGCAGCATCTTCCTGCTTGACCACAGGTCAGTGGTGACGTAGATGGTGGCACCCCCAGACCTTGCCAGCTGCTCCCTCACCTGCTCCTTTAAAGCTAGGGATGGGTGAACGCGGTTTGGAAGTTCTGAGTTTGGACCGAATTTGGTCTATTCGGTCAACCGAACCAAACTTCTGAACCGAACTCGAATTTCAAACCGAACCGAACCGAACCGAATTTCCAAACCCTGTTCTGTTCGCCCATCCCTAGTGGCAACACACACAAAAAACCTGATTTTGAATAGCCGAACTTGTTTTGGAAGTTTGGAATTTGACCGAACTTGGTCTATTTGGTCAACCCAACTGAAATTCCAAACCGAACTCAAATTTCAAACCAAACTGAACTGAACCGAATTTCTGAACTCGAATTTCAAACCAAGTCAAACCGAACCGAATTTCTGAACTCCGTTCTGTTAGCCCATCCCTATTTAAAGCCCTGTACAGGGTTGGCACTACCTGCCAACTCAGGGTGTGCACGAGGCCAGCTTAAACTGGGGGCCCAGGAACCTAATCAGGCACCTAAACTCCATGTCCCTGACCATCGCCTGCCCATCGAGCACAATCATTTACCCCCAAAAGCACAGGGCTTTCAGTTGAAAGCCACACCACCCTCCATGTCCTGCAGGTGCTGATGGGCTTGGCAGTTGCCCCCACACCAGATCCTCCAGGGTTCACTGATGCTTCTGGGGCTCAACTGGCTTCTGCTGCTGCACCACTGACAGCACTGATGGGAGGGGCAGAACATGGTAGTGACAAAGCTCCTGGAGGGATGTGTGGCCGGCCCTGTCCCAAATGGCCAAGAGTCTGTTGTCCTGCCCACCAATGAGTGTCCCCAGCGAGTGGAGGTTCTGTATGGCGGGTGACATTTGCTTGCCGTACCGCCTGAACCTGGAGTCCAAGTGGGTGCAGCAGTTGCTTTTCATCAAGGTGAACCTTCTGTTGCTGGGATTCCCCGAGCTGCCCCTGGACACAGATTGATGGTGCAGTGGCACACACCATCCCATGCCAGGGGCCATCTTGGGACGGGGCTCCTCCTCAATCTGGGCTGCTGCTGCTGAGGTGCTGTCCCTGCCTTCTGCTATTCATGCCATGCTGCCTGTCTGCTGCTGCTGCCACAGCTGCCTCTACTGTACCTTGGGATCTGCTACTGGGAAACTCCAATCTCTGCCACTGCTCCACTGATGCCTGGCAGCCTGCAATGCCTGGC
>QEPC01002494.1:1026733-1037525 GCA_003113815.1 Sphenodon punctatus
GGGGGGGAAGGGGTCAGGCTGTGAGGACAGCTAGGAGGGGGAGGGAGGCAAGCTGGGAGGGGGTGGGGGCAGGCTGGGGGGAAAGGGGGATGGGGCAGGTTGATGGTAGGACAGGAGGGAAAGGGGATGGGGCACACTGCAGGCTGGGGTGATGGGAGGGAAGGGGACATGGGGGTAGGCAGGGGGGGCACACGCCACTAACCTGAGGCTGGACCCGGGGGTCCCCATTGCACAGCAGCGGCATTGTTCCTCCAGGGGCTCGCGTGCTACCTCCCTGCACCCGCAAACCCAGTCCCTGCAGAGTCCACACTGAGACTGGGTTTGCAGGTGCACAGAAAGGCAGCGCAAGTCCCTGGAGCAAAGCCGCCTCCACGGACAGTCTGTGGGCAGTTTTTTTTTTAAAAAAAAATTACCCGCACGGCATCCTAGCCTGGCCGGGGAGAGAGAGGAGGCAATGAGCTGCAGCGCTGCATCTTAGCCCAGCCAGGGAGGGAGAGGAGTCAAGCTGCAGCGCTGCACTGCTTTCCCTCTCTGGGGGCCAGGACCCGGCGTGGGCAATATAAAAGAAAAAAAAAAGTTTCCTTACCGCCTGCCACTCGTTTCCACCCCGCAGTTCCTAGAGGCTCACTTCATCAAGCTGCAGGGGGGGGAGCGGCAGGCAACAACTGCAAGGGTGGCCGGCGTTGGTGGGTGGGGCCCCTCGCAGCGGGGCTATGATGTTCCGACCGGCTGTGGGTCCCCACAGGCACGGGCCTGGGTGCAATTGAGCCCCCCCTCACCACGGTAGCTACGCCCCTGGCATACGCATTGGACAATCCATTGTTTGACCATGGCAATTTTTTGGAAATGCTCATACTGGTCAGCAAATATGATCCATTGCTGAAAACGCATATAGACCAAGTTGTGAAGAAGAGTCAAGCGACACACAGTGCAGGGAGTAAAGGGCATGGTAGTTTGGTAAAATTCATATCAAAAACAACAGCTGAGAATGTCATAAAGGTGCTTGCATTGTTAATTAAGAAGACTGTGGCAGATGAAGTGCGGGAAGTGGCATGTTTTCTGTACAGCCCGACACAACGCAAGACATCTCAGTGAAGGACCAGTGTTCCATTATAATTCGGTTTGTGGACAAACTGAAAGGCATCCAGGAAAGACTGCGAGCTCTTGTCAACTGTAAAGATCCCACAGGAAGAGGCTTCCTTGAACTTCTGCAAGGAGTACTTACAGAGAATGCCTTGGACATAACTCGGTGCATCGGTAATGCAACAGATGGAGCAGCAAATATGCAAGGAATTTACAATGTTTTTTCTACTTGGCTTAACAACGAATCACCTGGACAAGTTCATGTCTGGTGCTATAGCCACATATTAAATCTCGTGATTAGTGATGCAACTCGATCACCCATTGCTGCAGCCTCACTCTTTTCTCTATTAAATGTGATTGCTGTATTTTTCAGGGAATCGCATAAGAGAATGGCTATATGGGATAGGATCCGTGGACAGAGCAGTGCTGGTCAACAACGGCTACAAACCATTGGAGAAACACGTTGGTGGGCGAAGGATGCAGCACTGACCAAGATATTTGGTTCATTCCAAGATGGCAAAAGTTCCATGTATGTGGATGTGATTATCTCGCTGCTCACGATTGAAGAATCGGAAAATATCACATCCGATTTACGAGTAAAAGCTAGATCGTTGAGAGAGGCGCTTCTATCGTATGAAACGATCATGACAGGATTTATTTATTTACGCATCTTTCAGTTCACATCACCTTTATCCAAATATCTGCAGACAGTTGGAATGGATCTGCTGAAAGCACATCAGCTGGTGCTGGGTACTCTGGAACAGCTGGAAAAAATACAGCGGGACATTGAAGGGGTGAAAAGTAGAGTTGCTGATTTTATTGACTGGGCAACCGAAGAATTTGGAGAGCAAATACCCCCCCGAAATATTGTCATCCAGGAATCCTTTCCAGAGAAAAGAATACGGAAGAGAAAACGCATGCCTGGAGAAACTGCATCTGAAGAACCAATTGCCAATGCGTTTAAAGACTTTGAAGTGGGTGTGCACAACCGGATATTAGATACAACAATAGAAAGTCTGAAAACAAGATTTGCAAAAAATGGGGCATTGTATAGGGACCTGGCCTGCTTGTCTCCTGTACAGTTTGGAGAGATGAAGACATCTATGCCTCATACTGATGCGCTTCTGAAGCTGAGTGAAGCACTTGTGAAGTTTGACAAGGAAGTAACCAAGGAGAAGTTGCAATTGGAGCTTATGAATTTGGCAGCTAACTGGGACAGGCTGAAAACATCGCTACCGGAGGAATACACCTTGAGGAAAGAAGAGGAGAAGGTTGAGGATACTGACATGACAGTTACAGAGAATTATGAGGAGGAGGAGGAGTACAACGAGAAACAGTCAGTGTGCAAACGATGCCAAAACTGTGCAGTATGTGTTTACCATACTTTGGAGCAGTACAACCTGTACACTGATGCATACAAAAATCTAGGTCTGGCATACAAATACCTCCTAACACTTTCAACAACTCAGGTTGCATGTGAAAGAGGATTCTCAACACTCAAATTTATCAAGAACAGGCTAAGGAGTACTCTGAGTGCTGAGCATTTGGAATCGTTTCTTTTGATGGCCGTGGAAAAAGACATTCTACAACGTTTGGACCCTGATGCCATCATTAATAAAGTATCGGATACAAGTACACTGTTACGCCGGGAGCTATATCTGGAACAATAATCCTTGAAAAAGAGAGCAGCATTTGTTGGCGTGGAGCTGAAGGAAGCACATCTCAGGGGAAGCAAGAGAGCTGTGGCTAGGAAGCCCAAACATTATCAGGGAAGCAAGACTGCCATGGAAAAGAAGCCCCCAGACACAGCCTTAAGGGGAAGTGATATCCAGTGTCATGATGCGGGCACAGCACACACTGGGGTCATGACCCTGGGAGGGGTATGTTCTGAAAGGCAGAAAGGACATGCGCTGTCCGCTGTCTGAAGAGCACCTAACTCCATACTCACGCCCAGAATTGGGCATGCCCCCCTCTTCGGCCAGAGCCAGGGTGCTGTTGTGAGGGGGAAGGTTGTTGTTTAAGGGTGCTGGCACTGGAAGGCACATCCAGGTCAGTAACCCAGTTCAGAAGGACTGTGGACAGGGCTAGGAAGCCCAAACATCTCCAGTGAAACAATCCAGGAAAACATCTCAGCCAAGGGCACTCCAGGAACGACTAAATTCCCAGGCCTTCTTAACGAGGAATCCAACTCCAACATCCAGATGGGACAGGGCTGGGAAACCCCAAAATCTCCAGGGAAGCAAGACTGTCTTGCTTCACTGGAAAAAAGACTGGGCCCTCCAGGAACTACTAGATTCCCAGGCCGCCTTACGGAGGAATCCAAAATCCTGATTTGACAGAACCATATTATTGATATGCTATCTTGAACTAAGGGACCCACCATTGTTGGGAGAAGCCCTGGTACTGGTGGATGAAGGACTGGCTGTAGGGGTGTGTGAGGAGGCCAGTTTATAAATTTAGAATTCGTAGTCTTATGAGGAGGGCTTCTTTCTTGTCAAGAGGCTCAACTCTGTCGCAGGGGTGTTGTGTGAGAAGGCAGCTGTGCGTTAGCAGAAAGGGTGCATTCCTTCAAGGCTGTTCCTTAATTGTGTTCCAGTGCAGCATTACTACAGGTGCAAGGAATGATGCCTTAATATACAATGTAGATATTGGAAGTGTGGTATCAATTCTCCCCTTAGTCTTCACTTTGCTAGGCTAAACCTGATTGCAAGGAAGCCTGCTATCAATTCTCCCCTTAGTCTTCTCTTTACTAAGCTAAACCTGAGTGGTAGGAAGTCAGGTATCAATTCTCCCATTAGTCTTCTCTTTGCTAAGCTAATCCTGAGTGCATTCCTTCAAGGCTGTTCCTTAATTGTGTTCCAGTGTAGCATTACTATGGGTGCAAGGAATTATGTCTTAATATTCAATAATGTAGATATTGAAAGTCTGGTATCAATTCTCCCCTTAGTCTTCACTTTGCTAAGCTAAACGCAGGGCCTGCGGAATACTAGTGCAGCTGGTGTAGGAATGAAGAAGCCTTACTGTAGGATGCATAGCAAGGGACAGTGATTTTTTTCGGTTGGGGGCCACTGAGCACTGAAACAGTGATTTGGGGAGCCAGAGCACTGAAATGAGGGCCAGAACCCCCAGCAGTGGCAGTCTCTCCCCCTTGCCAGCCCCCTATATCCTCCCATTCACCCCTGCCAGGCCGCTGAGGATCTGAGTCTGGGGACTCAGCTCTGACAGGCCCCAAATCTGGTGCACTCTGCGCGCCCCCAAGCCATGCCCCCAAGCCATGACCCCAAGTCACCTGTTTCCGGCATGCCTTGACCTGTTTCCGGCACACCGGCGGATTCGCTGCCGGCACAGGGCCACTAAGACTGTATTCTCCTGGGCCACTTTGAGTTCCCAATCCGCCCCTGCAGGTAGGCATGCTGTGCGTTCCTTCTCGATCACAGGTCTGTGGTTGCAGTGGACCCGCAGCCCTTGCCAGCTGCTCCCTCACCTGCTCCTTTAAAGTCTGTTGCAGGGCTGGCACCACCTGTCAACTCAGGGTGGTGCACAAGGGCAGCTTAAACTGCGGGGGCAGGAACCCAATCAACTGCCTAAACCCCATGTCCTCGACGACCGAGAAGGGCTGCCCATCCAGCGCTATCATTTTCCCCAACATGCACGTGGGTTTCAGTTGAAAGACACACTGCCCTCCATGTCCTGCAGCTGCCAAAGGACTTGGCAGCTGCCCCCTCCCCAGCTCCTCCAATGTGCACTGCTGCTGCTGCTGCTGCTCCCCCCTAGCAGCGATACCGCTCCTGCTGCTAGAGGTAGCTGTTCGAGTAGGACACTTGCCCGCTGATAGAGGTGGATGACTGGCCGCTGCAGTTGGGATCCCGCTGGGATCCACTGCCCCTGCCTGCCCGCTTAGCAGCACAGCGCTGTGGCATCCCTTAAGGTGCCTCACCATGGCAGTTGTGCCAAGGTTGGTGAGCACCTGCCCATGCTTCACCACCTTCTGGCACAAACTGCACTGCACCTCCTTGGAATCGACCGCCCGCACCAACATAAAATGCACCCATATGGAGGATTTTTTGCCCCCTACTGCATTCTGGCCCACACCGGGTGAAGCGCTACTGACAGCGCTGCTGGGAGGGGCAGAACATGGTGGCGACACAGCTCTTGGAGGGACAGCCATCAACTCAGCACCAGACATCTCCTCCGTAGAACTAGTGTCTGCCTCGCTGTCCCCAATCTGAGTGATGTCCCCCTGCAAAGTGGAGTACTGGGACCCTGAGACTGATGGACTGCCCACCATGCTGCTGTCACTCTCCCTGTGCACCTTATAGCTGCTGCTGCTGCTGCTGCTATTTGCTGCTCCTCTCCCTGCTGCTAGGGATGGGTGAACGCAGTTCAGAAGTTCAGAGTTTGGACCAAACTCGACCAGTTCAGTTGACTGAACCGAACTTCCAAACCGAACTTGATATTTGAACTGAATCAAATTTCCGAACTCGGTTCTGTTCACCCATCCCTACCTGCTGCCATTGCCCAGGGATCAGGCCCTGTCTCTAGCAGCCGGGGTGGGATGCACCAGCCCTGGACTGCTGGGGATCACCTCAACGATGAGTGACATTGGTGTCCCTTGAGGAACATCTGTTCCTGCAGCCGCAGCAGAGACATCTGCAGCCTCCTGCACTTCAAGCCTTCCAGTGCCCTGTGTGGTAGTAGATAATTCTGGCAGGAGGTGCCGCCTAACCACACCCCATCTAGTGCTACTTCTGGGAACCTCTGAAGCCCGACTACCAAAATCAGGTCTGTGCAGATTGGGGCATGGTGATGGGCTCGGGCTGCTACTGATACAGGTGAAGCGCTGCTGACAGCACTTCTGGGAGGGGCAGAACATGCTGGCATGTTCTCCACTGGCATGGCCACTGCCACCTCTTCCACGTGCCCCATTACCCGCCTTATGAACAGCAGACCAGCCTCTCCTGCTTCTCCTGCTTCCCTTCTCCATTTCTCCCACCCAAAGAATGCAGACGAAGATTTTATATATATATGTTCAAATTGGTAATCTAATATTTTATATATCTTACCCTAAGTCAAACTGCTATTAACTATTCTAAAACCTATGGAACTAAATGGAATATTATCTAATATCTACAAAGGCCTAGTCCTACAAACACAGTAATGGAGGGGAGGGACACAGACAGCTCACAACAAACAACACAGGGAGGGGTACAAAACTGAAATGAAACCTAAATCAATCTAATGCTACTCTAAATAAATCCAAAAACAGGGGAAGGGAATCAGGGATGGAATATATACAGGGAGGAGGGAAGGATTCAATGGAGGGTAGGGAGAAAGAACACAGGGAGGGGTAAAAGATAAAAATAACACCTAAATCTATCTAATCTAATCTAAATAAATAAAACTATGGAAGTAAATGTGTGGGTTGGGTGAAACAGGAGGAGGATGTCAATTAGGAATTGGAAGGAACACAAACTGCTGGGAGAGGGAGATTTCTGAAAACGCCTGCTGACAGGATCAGTGACTAGCTCAGAAGGTGTTGGTAGGGAGGAGGACAACGACTTTTGTTACTTGCTGTGCCTGCCTTACCACAAGCCCCATTGGCTCTGTGAAGTCTAGCCCATGGCCAATCGCAGACTGCGAAGCCAGTGGTCTGAGGAAAATGGGATGGAGATTGGGCAAGCTGGCTGCTATTCCAAGTCTCTCCACCCTTGGAGTCAGAAAGTCTGCTCCTGAACACACACACACAACCTCTCCCTGGGCTTTCCAGCCCTTTTTTTTCCTGCCCGAATGCAGCCAAACGGGGCCGAACGTGGCCAAAGTGTTCGAGGCTTCAGGCGTTCAGTTCGGTTCTTCAGTTCAGCTGTCCAAATGGACTGAGTTTGGGCCGAACACTGAACGGCCGAACCGCGTTCGCACATCCATTTTGTCCATTCACCTTCAATGTTCCAAGACCAACCAGAGAGGCAGGGGCCATGTGATTCAACTGGCCGCTGCAGGGTCCCCAGGGCTTTGTCTGATTTAGGCATTGCGGAAATATCTTGCCAGTCACCCCCTCTCCCAGGTGTCTTATTCAGGCATGCTAATGGAAGTTTACTCACAAGATACCAGTTCACTACAGTAATGAGGTTTGTGTTGGCAGACCTGCAACTCCTGCTCAGACAATTTGGGTCCAATTCCTTCAGGATCGGGGTAGCCAGTTTCGAGGCAGCCTCAGGCCTAATGGAGCAAGGCATACAGGCTATAGGGTGGTGGCGCTCCTGGGCTTATCAATCCTAAGTTTGAGCTCCCCTAGTCCCTACCCACCACTAACCTGGTCCGTCTATTTCCTCAGGTCCTACCCCCCGCAGCAGAGAGCTGGTGTGGATTGTCAGCCATAGCCTGTTTCACTGGGCCGACAAGGCAGCCGAGAGCATGCACTGGGGTACCCAACTGGGGCTCTCAGAATGTGCTGAGATCTTCTAGAAGTGATGAGGTGGCATCACTTGCTTTCCACATTGGTTGCCACGGCTAAAGGCCCTTTGCTGGTGATTTTGGTACTGCATTTGCGGGAGAATTACCTGGTCCATCTAAAAGGGGTACAGCTGAATAAGGATATTAAATGGGATATATGGGAAATTAAACAGCTCTTCCCAAACACAATTATAGTTTGGACCAACCTAGTGGAAAGGATGATGTGGGGAAAACTGGTGCCACCTTGAAAGATAGAAAAGACAAGGAGGAGAATTAATAGGGATGTAGGAAAATGGTTGAAGGGGCTAGGAGGCGAGACTATCAGCTACCATACTACCTCACAATGGAAACCTGAGCTCTTTCATATGGATGGAGTGCAATTGTCACTGGCAGGTAATGCTTATTACTTGCTTGTCTTGAAGGATACGTTGAAGGAAGTGCTATGTTAATTTGGGGTTAGGTGGGGAGTCGGGCCCATCCAGCAGGTGCCAGTGGCCCCTTTGTGCATGGCCGGACTTAAGAATTTTTCATCCCTAGGCCTTTCTCAGGCTGCTTCCCCCAAGCGAAGCCCCGCCCCCACACTGCATGTTCATGGGCGGGGGAGCTCCGTGTGAATGACACAGCATATGCTCCTGTGGTGACTAGGGGTGTGTGCAGATGCCAGCCTAACACGCATCCCACTCACCCCCCGCTTTTCCCAATGCATGGAGAAACTGGGGAAAATGGAGGTTGCTCCGTGTGTGCGGATGAGTGGGGGGTGAGTGGGGATGTGTGTGTCGCCATGTGCATGCCCTTCCCACGCACCAGCGCGCTGATGGAACCCCCCCTCCCGCATCCAGTGGAGCCATGTAAAAAGGGTATGTGAGTAACCAGAAGAAGAACAGAATAGAACAAAAGGTTGCTACCTTGTAAATAAGATTCTTCGATATGGCTCCAATCATTCTCACAACACCCACCCTTCCAGCCCTGCATTGATTTTTTTTTTCTTATATTCTTAAAAAGGGTTGGAAAGAACTGTTATTCTGAGGGAGGAGAGTACTTTTTATAGTAGAGGAGCTTGAGACCATCACATGGTCTATTATTTGAATATGGTGAGCATGCACAACCCAATTGTGAGAATGTTGGGAGCTATCTCGAAGAACCTTCTTTACAATGCAACAACCTTCTGATCATGCACATGAGGAGGAGTTGTTTGTAAAGAAACAGCTTTATCTCCCAGTCCAATCGGTATCCTACTGCTGCTGCTGCTGCACTACTAGCAGGCTTGACTGAATTTATGCACCATGGACCGTGGACCATGTTTATATCTTGAATGAATTACATCCCCCTGAATTACTTAAATTCAAACCTGAGTGGTGGGCAAACTTGTTAGCCCCCGTCTTTACTCAGATTAATCTGGAGGGGGTTATACCTGTTTCCTGGAGGAGAAGTTTAATCACCACGATATTTTTAAAAGGTGATAGGAAGGACCCCTCAAACTACCACCCAATAAGACTGCTCTCGGTAGTGGGCAAACTTTATTCCAAGTACTTATTGGGTCGGCTCCAGGATTGGCTGGGGAAAGAACAAATATTGCACCCAGAGCAGGCGGGCTTCAGAGCTGGGCAGTCCACCATGGACCATGTTTATATCTTAAGCCAGTTAATCTCCAAATATCTGTCTAGGCAGCCTAAGATTCCCTTATTTTGTTGTTTTGTGGACCTTCGGGCTGCTTTTGACTTTGTGGATAGGGAACGACTCTGGATGAAGCTCAGTGGCTCTTCTATTGATGGCCGCCTATTGTATTTGGTGGTTCTTTTGCATAGCAACAATTCCTTACAAGTTCACCCTGCCCCTTTCTGCCCTTGTACTAGAGATGTCCCAGTAGAGAGGGGAGTTTGCCAAGGTTGTATTTTGGCCCCAACCCTTTTTAATATCTACGTAAACAACTTAATCCCCTTTATGGAGATGTCAGATAACCATGCCCCCATGCTGGGTAAGCGGAGGTTATCTTTATTGTTGTACGCAGATAATACAGTCATACTTTCATTAACACAGGTGGGCCTGCGACGTAGTATGACTAAGTTTGAATCTTACTGTAAGGGAGAGAATTTAGCCATTAATTATTCCAAGACTAAGGTCCTGGTTATAGGCAAGCCACGGCGTCAATATCACTGGCAAATGGACGACCAACCCCTGGAGCAGGTAAAGTCCTTTAAATACCTGGGGGTAGCTTTCTCTATCTCAGGTAGTTGGGCTCCCCATTTTGCATCAATTAAAGAACAGCCCAGGAAACTGGTGCGTACAATTATTAGTTTTTTCCATACACAAGGGGGGAGGTTCGTGAGCCCAGCCGTGGCTCTTTTTAGGGCTAAAGCTCTTCCCCAGTTACTCTACATGGTGGCAGTGTAGGTTTTTTCTGTTTTGGACAGTCTTGAACCCCCATAGAATTTATTTATGCGGTCAATGTTGGGTGTTCCAAAATCAGCCCCCCAAGTGTTGCTTAGGGCAGAACTGGGTATGGCCCTAGCCAGGACATTAGTCCTGACTGGGATTTTAAAATACTGCCTAAAGGTGGAATTGTTTCCACCGTCCTCTGACTCTTTATTGGCCTACTACCGTCAAAACTACCTAAAGGACAGGTGGAGTAGTAGGGCGGATCTGGAAATAGCCAAACTGGGTCTATCTAGAGATATTTTGTCCCCGTTACACAAGAAGGGGGCGGACCGCTTAATCACCCATAGAATCAACTATCAGACCCTACAATCAGAATCTACAGCATTGGCCCTTCATGGTGTCAGGGCCGGCCCCAGGGTTTGTGAGGCCATGTGCAAAGTCTTGGTGCGGGGCCTAATTTGCGTAATTAGGCACCACCAAATTATGCAAATGAAAACATTTACATAAAACTTACTCCCTCTGGACAGGAAGGATTCCCATTCTCCACCTCTCTGAGCAACCATAGAGAAGCATGGCCTCCTAATGCTTCCCCCCTCTCCCCAGCCGAGTGTCTACCACCACTCCCCAGGAGTGGTTCCACTGCAGGGGCAGCCAAGCGGGCACTGACACAGGCAGAGAGAGACTGACTGCGTCCACTGCCTTCCAATGCTCCCCCCCCCCCAGCCTAGTGTCTACCACCACTCCCCAGGAGTGGTTCCACTGCAGGGGCAGCCGGGCGGGCAGTGAGGCAGACACAGAGAAACTGACTGCGTCCACTGCCTTACTGGAGGAGGGGAGTGAGCTTAGACAGTCTGGCTTCCAGGGCCTGTTGCTTCTTGCTGCC
>QEPC01002494.1:1041995-1055814 GCA_003113815.1 Sphenodon punctatus
GGAGCTCCGCAAGGTAAGCAAGCGCTGAACTTTAGTAGGGGTGATCCCTGGGGGGTTGGGGGGGTGTTAAACACCCCCCTAGGGATCGGGTCATACTTACCGGCGGCTGCGGGGACGCCGCGGCCGCTGGTGCTGGGGGGTGGGCTCGCCTCTGAGCCTTTTTTAAAACAAAAATCCAGGCTGGGCAGGGTGGGTGGGGGGTGTCCCCCCTTCCACCCGCGCAGCCTGGACTCGGGGAGGGTTTGTTTTTTGTAACTTTTTTGGTGGGGCTTTAAGTTTTTTACATTGCAGCCATTTTTAAATGGCTGCAATGTAAAAAAAATCCGGTACCCCGGAATCCGGTACCCGGACCAGATTATCGGGTCGAATCCGATAATGCCGGTACGCCGGCTACTGGCATTATCGGATACCGGATTTACCAGTTTTCCCACTCCTAGTTGCTACAAATGCTTTGCAACACTATAAAGCATGTTGGAGGCTAGAGGACTTCAATGCACTCTATGTGGGGCTACCCTTGATGACTGTTCAGCAGCTGCAGCTGGTGCACAACACAGCAGCCCATCTTCTGTTGAGGGTGGGTTGCCAGGAACACATTACACCTGTGCAGCACTGCGTACACCTAGTAGCGCTATAGAAATCAATAATGATAAGTAGTAGTATTAGTAGTAGTGCTACAGAATCTGCACTGGTTACCAATAGCTTTCTGAGCACAAAGCAAGGAGCTGGTTTTGACCTATAAATCACTAAATGGCTTGGACCCTAAGTATCTGAAAGACCACCTCTTCCCTCATGTGCCATTGTGGCATCTGTGGTCAGCCAGGAGTGCCCTCTTGTATATACCATCTCTCCATAAAGTTTCTACAACAATGACATGCAGAGAGGCATTCTCAGTGGCTGCCCTACAGCTATGGAACTCTGGGTGTATTTAGACATGACGGCAGTCAGCACCACCTTGCTTTAATCTTGCTTGGAGCAAAGTCCTCACTCTGTGCAGAATTTGGCCTGGACACCAAACAAGAGTGATGACAGCACAGGGAGGGCAGGGTGACATGTTGGACGTGCCTTTGCATGGTCCTGCCTCTGTGCTTCTCTGAGAGACCTGCCCCCTCTCTGACAAGAAGCCACGGTGACCTATAAGGCCACCATTGCTGCCCTGAAGAGCCATGGACCCGGACAAGGGCAGGTGTAAGTGAGTCATCAAACATGATGTCCTGATTTACCCTGTTCCGGCATCCATTGCATGGGCTGTGGCAGTGCTTAGCCCAGGTTGTTCCTTGTGGGTGGTCCTGAGGAACAGCCCAGGTTAAGCACCGCAAAAGCCCAGGTAAACCTGAGCTCCAGCCCAGGCCAACATCTGGTGGCTGCATTCAGCCATAATGACAGCACGGATTTCTGCACTTAGAAAAGTGTCTAAATCCATGCTATCATCATGTCTGAGAACACCTTCTCTCCCCTTGCTTCAAATCCCAAGAAAGGGTGTTTGGAAGGAAGGGGTTTGGTTGGGTTGGATGGGTTGGGGAGATCAGGAGAAGGGTTGTAAAGGAGCTAAGGAGATTTTTAGCTGTTCTTTATATGCTGTTTTTATATGTTGTAAACTGCCCTGAGACTCATTGGGAAGGGCAGCATAAAAATTTGAATAAATAAATAAGTAAATAAAATAAATACCTTCACTTATTCCCAAGAGTCAATTACCTTTCAGTCCTATACACATCCATATATTTTAAAAGAGGATAATATAATATCTTGACAAGCTTTGGAGACAAAGTAGTTCAGATGGTGCTTTCTCTACTCTTTAAAAAGACTTGTGTTTCATCAAGCTATTGCAGATTAGTTTAGTACCTCAGGTATATTACTTTAGATATCTCTATGAACTCCATGAGGTTGGCCACATTCCCCAATTTTCAAAGATTTAGCTTGAAGATAAAATGAAAGGAGACAACCTTTCTACATGTGTATGCAGTTCTGCTGTGTGCTGTGACATGGCTAGCACTTTGGCAATCTCTAATTATCTGCACACTTTATATTGGTGAGGACTTGAATAAACAAGTCAAGCAAATCTTTTGTTATCTTTTAACAGCAGTTTTGATTAGGCAAGGAATTTTCATTGTGCCAACAGATAAAAACAGATGAGATGGTGACTCACAGAATTTTATGCTTTGGCCCATAAACCACCGGCATGTCTCTTGAGGGCCCACCAGATGTTGTCCCAGGATTGCCATAGGCAGTGTTAGAAGCTGGCCCAGGATTAGCTCCAGGTCACAGCACAGGCTAGCCTCCACACAGTCGGAGAAAACGTGGGCCACAGTGAGCTATCACATGTTTTATGGCACAACATGACCCATCCCAGATCGGACCCGACATTGCCAGCCACCATGGCGATTATCATTGATCACCATGGCTGCCTGTTATGGTGGGGGGCAGGATTCTGGGCCCAGTGCAGGGGCGGGGTCAGCTGGCTGTATTTTCCTGTGTCTCTTCACCCTCCCCAGGGAACATGTGGTGAGCGGCCTTACCTGTTCCGGACCGTGTCAGCCTCACTTCCCATCTGGACCCAGACCTGCCGTGGTAGTGTGGTCACTTTTCTGTTTCCACCCATAGAAAAGCAAAGTAGGGTGTACTGATGAGTATTTACTAAATCTGTACACAAATATTGTTAAAAACTCCATTAATCACATATAACAAATAACCTGCATTTGGAAAAAGGTTAATTTACATAGCTGTCGGTGTGTTTATTTTTTATTACTATCTTTGTTTTGTCAAAGAACTAAAACCCCAATGTTTGGCCAAGATTTGAGAGCTTGTTCCACATCTGTTTGGCAGCAAGATCTGTGTTTTACAACCAAGAAGGGGTTTTGCAAAGTACATTTTTACAAATGGTCTCTTTGTAAGTCATCTATTGTTAGGCAGGCCATTTGCAATTGCCTTCATTCCTGGTGAGCTACACTTGCTTTCAGGATTGATTTCTTCCCGACAGTGTTTTAATCCAGGTTCTCGTGTTAACTATTTCAAGAGCTGTGAATTCTTTTGTGTGGGGTTGAAAAAGAGAATTAAGTATGAATAAATCTTTCTTTTTTTGGTGCATAATACAGAGGCTGTGAGGTGGAAGAGGATCATGTATAGAAGGGATAAGAAGAGCTGACAATGATTCTGCTTTCACTTGACAGTAATTGAACGAGATATAATAGGGTCCTGGGGAAAGTCAAATTACTGCCCCATGCCTCATCCCCAGAGTCCTGGCCTCCACCTCCTGCATGCTGCACCACCCAATCCCCCATGCCACTGAAAAGTACTGCTGCACCTGCCTGCAACCCGTCAGCACTCCAGTCATGGTGGCAGCAGCAGCAAGTAGAGGTACAGCGGGAAGTGGGAGGAGGGACCATGAGGAACACACACACACTTGCATACACACTTGCTTGCTGCAATAGAGACAAAGTAATAATAATAATAATAATTAATAATTAATATAATATAATATAATTAATAATTAATAATCTTTATTTTTATACAGCACACACACACATACACCGGCCATCGCACTCAGAGTGCTTTACATATAACACAACTTTTAATCCTCACAACAACCCTGTGAGGTAGGTTAGGCTGAGCGAATATTGTGAGTAGTCCAAGGTCACCCCGTGAGTTTCTGGCTAAGGCAAGACTTGAACTAATCCAAGTACTGAGCTCTTAGACATTAACCATTAAGTAGTAAAGCAATTATTGGACCAACTACAGATGATAGAGATTTTGGACCATAGGGTCCATCGTCAGGCAAGTCTGGGGTTACAAAGAAAAAACAACTTGCTGCTGCTCCCATGGACTGCAGCAGAGGTGAGTGGGTGGCTGGCATGAAAGCAATGATGGTGTTGCCTGGTGACTGTAGGCAGTACGGCACATGCACGTGGCAGAATATTGCCACCAGGCTCCAGTGGTTGACTAATAGCTGGTTTTGCAAATGGGGCCCTCTGTATCTCTGGGCCCTACTAGGGTAGTTGTGCTGTTTCCTCCACCTTTGTTATGCCACTGACACTGGGCCAGTATTTTCACATATACTGTAACAAGAACACGGAGTGTCTCGTGTCTGTAACGTCCAGTAGCTCAAGGCTCACATGTATACAGGAACAAATAACATTACTCTCATCCCTACCTTCACCTGTAGCAACAGAAGCAATTCTAACCTGTGTATAACAAACAGATTTTCCCTAAGTCCTTGCAGGATAGGCCCAAAGTGTGGTCTTGGAGCAAGTGCTTGCAGAGTCTAACCCATTTTAAAGGCTCAAAAACACTACATCTGGGAGTGGCAGGAAGCTGCTGTCCAGCTGAGGAAGATAAGCTAAGGTAGGATGCTCAGTGAAGCAGCCACCAGGGAGAGGCCAGGCTCGCCTTAAGGGGCTAAAAAGAAGAGGGTGTAGAGGCAATAAGCTCACTCTGAACCGTGCAGTATTGGAGAATATTCTGGTGTTGACTGGACTGAAGGGGTAGCACAGAGGGACCACGGTTGTGATTTCATAGAAGGTAGGCCTAAAGGTCAAGGCTGGGAGTCTGGGATGAGTCTTGCCTCTGTAAAGAATTGGGCTTGCCACATTTCCTGAAGAGTTTACCCAGGAAATGATAGGGCCTTGACAAATGGAGCAGGGAAAAGGACTCTCCCACCCATTTTTGACATGTCCAAACATCCTTCGTAACATCACAATGTCACAACATTCCACTGAGAGGAGGGCTGTATCAGAAACAGAAAGTGTCCCAATGTTGTAAGTGATTTACCTTTAAATGCATTTCTGACTGTAATGTCTTTGTATTCCAGCCAGTTTACATGAAATTTAGAAGGCTTATTTCACAGACCTTTAGGAGCATCTCTGACAAATCAAAATGACATGATAAAGGGTCATAAGAACATAAGTAGTGACATACTAAGTCAGACTAATGGTCCATCAAGCCCAGCATCCTGTCCTCTGACAGTGGCCAATCTCGATCACATGGGAGAAGAACCAACAGTCACAATGGGCAATCCATTCCCCATTGTTCACTCCCAGCTCCCAACAGTAAGAAGATCATCCTGTAAGCTACTTGGTTAATAGTCATTAATGAATCTACCCTCTAAGAACTTATCCTTTTTAAAACCCAACTATACTACTAGCCCTAACAATGTCCTTGGCAACAAATTCCATGCATTAATTATGTGTTGAGTGAAAAAGTACTTTCTTTTATTTGTTATAAATCTGCTGGAAGCTAATTTCATGGAGTGTCCCCTAGTTCTAGTACTATTTGAGAGGGTAAATAACCATTCCCTATCTACTCGTTTCATACCACTCAACATTATATAAACCTCTGTCATGTCCCCTCTCAGTCTTCTCTTCTTTAAGCTGAAGAGATCCAGCTTGTCAAGCCTCCTTTGTATGTAAGTCGTTCCATACCCTTTATCATTCTCGTTGCCCTTCTCTGTATCTTTTCTAGTTCAGCTATATTTTTTTTGAGATGGGGTGATCAGAATTGTACACAATATTCCAGGTGCAGTCGCACCATTGATATGTATAGAGGCATTATGACATCCTCAGTTTTATTCTCTATCCCTTTGCAAATAACTCCTAACATTCTGTTCACTTTTTTGACTGCTGCTGCCCATTGGGCTGAGGATTTCAGTGTATTCTCCACAATCACTCCCAGATTCTTTTCCTGAGTGGTAACTCTTAGCTTAGTACCCAGCATTGTGTACTCACAGTTTGGGTTATTTTTCCCTATGTGCATCACTTTGCACTTGTCCACATTAAATCTCATCTGCCATTTTGATGCCCAGACACCCAGTCTCGTAAGAGCATGTTGCAGTTCATCACAGTCTGCTCATGTTTTAAGTACCTTGAACAACTTGGTGTCACCCCCATGCCTGGAACTCCCTCCCTGTCCACATCCGCCTTGCACCCTCCCTTCATACCTTCAAATCTCTCCTTAAAACTCACCTCTTTCGCTCTGCTCTGTCTGACTCTTTATCTTGCTGAGCCACTATTCCTATACCTACGATCAGTTTACCCTTATCCTTGCAACATGGACCTGCCTGCTGTCATTCTCATTGTAACCAAGCCAAGTACGTGCACTTGAGACCTCGCATCTTCATGAATGTTAGACCCCTTGTCTTTCTCTCTGTTCCCCTTCCTAAGTCTCTCCCCCAGCTCCTGTCTCTCAGATTGTAAGCCCTAGGGGCAGGGACCGTGTCTATTTTATTACTTTGTAAAGTGCCAGGTACACTGCTGGCGCTATATAAATGTTTGTTAATAATAATAAATAATAATCTGCAAATTTGATCACCTCACACTTAACACCCTTTTCCAGATTATTAATGAATACATTAAACAGCTTTGGTCCCAATACATATACCTGAGGCACACCACTTTTTACATTTCTCCATTGTGAAAACTGACCATTCAGTCCACCTCTTTGCTTCCTATCCTTTAACCTGTTACTGATCCATAGAAAGACACTACCTCCTATACCATGACATTTTAATTTTCTCAAGAGTCTTTTATGTTGGACCTTATCAAATGCTTTCTGGAAATCCAGGTACACTATATCTACCAGGTCTCGCTTGTCCACATGCTTATTTACACCCTCAAAGAATTCCAACAGATTAGTGAGGCATGACTTACCTTTGCTAAATCCATGTTAACTCTTCCCCATTAAACCATGTTTATCAACATGCCCAGCGATTTTGTTTTTAATGACAGTTTCCACCATTTTGCCTGGCACAGACATCAAGCTTACTGGTCTGTAGGTTTCAGGATCAACTCTGTATCCCTTTTAAAATATTGGGGTTACATTTGCCACCCTCCAGTCCTCAGGTACAGTGGCAGATTTTAGTGATAGGTTACAAATTACTAACAGTAGGTCTACAGTTTCATATTTGAGTTCCTTCAGAACTCTGGGGTGAATACCATCTGGTCCTGGTGATTTGTTAGTATTTAGTTTGTCAATTTGCTCTACAACCTCCTCCAGAGTCACATTGATTTGTTACAGCACTTCCAATTCATCACTTACAAAGTAAGGTTCCGGCCTCGGTATCTCCCCAACATCTTCTGCAGTGAAGAACGAAGCAAAGAACTCATTCAGCTTCTCTGCAATGTCCTTTTCCTCCCTAAGCAACGTTTTCAGCCCCATGTCATCTAACAGCCCAACTGACTCTCTAGCAGGCTTCCTGGTTCTGATGTACTTGGCAAAGTTTTTATTATTAGTTTTAGCATCTTTAGCAAGTTGCTCCTCAAATTCCTTTTTGACCTGCCTTATTAACTTTTTACATCTACTTTGGCAGTGCTTATGCTCATCTGTACTTACCTCATTGGGACTCTCATTCCATTTTTTAAAGGATGCCTTTTTGGCTCCAATAACTTCCTTCACCTCACCATTTAGCCACACTGGCAGACATTTGGTCCTCTTCCTACCTTTCTTAATTTGTGGAATACATTTAATCGAAGCTTTCAAGACGGTGTTTTTGAATAGTCTTCATGCTGCCTGTAGATATTTAATTCTTGCAGCTGGTCCTTTAAATTTCCCACTAACTAGTTTCCACATTTTTACATAATTCCCCTTTCTAAAGTTAGATGTTATCGCAGTGGTTTTATTTGGCATTTTCCCTCCTGTGAGTATGTCAAATTTGATTATATTATGATCACTATTGCCCAGCTGCTCCAGCACCGTTACCCCTTGTACTAAATCCCGCACTCCACTTAGGGCTAGATTCAGAGTGGCTCCTTCTCTTGTTGGTTCCAGGAGGAGCTGCTCCAGGAATCAGTCATTTATGACATCTAGAAATTTTATCTCTTCATCCTGTGCTGAGGAAACATTCACCCAGTTAATATTTCATCCTGTGCTGAGGAAACATTCACCCAGTCAATATGAGGGTAATTAAAATCACCCATTATTACTGCATTTTTGACTTTAGTAGCCTGTCTTATCTCCCTTAGCATTTCACAGTCAGTCTCACTGTCCTGGTCAGGAGGATGATAATATAGGTCGACCACTATACCCTTCCCAGTTATACATGGAATTTGTATCCACAGAGATTCCAGAGTACCGTTTGCTTCCTTTAGAATATTAATCCTGCTTGACTCAATGTTGTCTCTTAGCACCACCCCACCAGCTCGATCTACTCTGTCATTTATATATATTTTGTATCCTGGTAATACCGTGTCCCATTTCACAAGGTTTCTAAGATTTCTATGATGTCTATATTCTTGTAGTGTAGTTAAGGTATTAACCCAAAGATGTGCCAGGCAGCAGCCAGAATGGAATGACATAGCCCCCCCATGACTGGAATGATGGTCCCAGAATCTCGTTGATGATTCCTGGGACAGGCGGGCATGACTGCTTCAGGTACAGTGGAATGACAGCCTATGGGAGTTGAATAATGTCCCTAGAAGTAGTGCATGGTTGGGCACACTTCATTCAATTGTGTGATAGGTAGGTATAGAAATGCACACAGGCAGGCACATAATACGTTCCACATTTTGTTATATTCCATATCATTCTGGTATGCTTTTGCTGCTCCTGGATGTAGGCATCGGGCACAGATGGGAGTTCTTCCTGGCTCTGACAGATGGTCTCCCCTCCACCCCATCTCTCTAATTCTAGCAGGGAGCCTCTCTCTCTCTCCCTCTCTCCCTCTCTCTCTCTCTCTCTGGCCATATAGTGCAGGTGACAGCATGGGTGGGATCATGTCTGTCTCTCCTTCTAGCCGTGGGGAGACTTTCTCTCTCTCTCTCTTTCTCTCTCTCTCTCTCTCTCTCTCTCTCTCTCTTGGCAGCAACATGGGAGAGAAGACAGACACCTTGTCATGAGAGGCAGGAAGGCAGGCTGAGGCAGGCTTTGAGCTTGGCAGCAACCTGGAGTATGGAACCCTTGGCACAGACAGCATATAGGCCTGGGGGCCATTGGCAGCAGCAGACAGTGGGTTTCAGTGGTACAGAACCCTTGGCACAGACATCATATAGACCTGGGGGCCATTGGCACTAGCGGTAGCAGACATTGGTTTCCAGGGTACAGAACCCTTGGCACAGACAGCATATAGGTCTGGGGGCCATTGGCAGCANAGCAGACATTGGTGGCCAGGGTACAGAACCCTTGGCACAGACAGCATATAGGCCTGGAGGCCATTGGCACTAGCAGCAGCAGACATTGGTTGCCAGGGTACAGAATCCTTGGCACAGACATCATATAGGCCTGGGGGCCATTGGCAGCAGCAGACATTGGTTGATGGGGTACAGAACCCTTGGCACAGACAACATATAGTCCTGGGACCAGGCCATTGGCACTAGCAGCAGCAGACACTGGTTGCCAAACTTGCCAGGGTACAGAACCCTTGGCACAGACATCATATAGGCCTGGGGCCAGGACATTAGCACTAGCAGCAGCAGAGTAGCAGACATTGGTTTCCAGGGTACAGAACACTTGGCACAGACAGCATAGCGTAGGTAGGCGACATTAGCAGAAGCAGCAGACATTGGTTGCCAGAGCACACAGGTAGTGTGGCATGAGAGGCAATATGGCAGGCAGGCCTTGACATTGGCAGCAGGACACTCAGATAGACAGCAAAGACTGTACAGCATGAGAGAGAGCTAGTCAGTGTCACATAGGCAGGCCGAGATCGTGTAGACATAGGATGTCTGGCAGGCTTACAGTTTGTTTCCCAGTGCCACCCTGCATCATGAGTTCAGTCAGATAAGGTGGCCGAGGATGTCTAGTATGAGAGGGGGGGCAGGGCGGGTGCCAAGCATTGGGAAGGAGGGACAGAACCTCAGCAGGACAAGAGCAGTAGCCCTAGCCCAGATTGAGGAGAAGGAGGATCCTCATCCCAAGACTGCCCCTGGAATGGAATGGCGTGTGCCACTGCACCATCACTCCTTGTCCAGGGGCAGCTCGAGGAATCCCAGCAGTGAAGGTTTGACCTTTAGGAACAATAACTGCTCCACCAAATTGGCCCCCAGTCTCAGGCAGCTCAGGGAGCAAATCTCCCAACCACAGAGAACACCCGCTTGCTTGTAACACTGGTTTGTCGACAGGACAGGATACCCTTGGCCACTTTCAACAGGACCGGCCACATATTGGCCTTACTGACCCAGTAGGCCAAGGGATCCCTGCTGGGATCAATGCATGGCTCCAGGTAGGTCTCCACTGCTGCTGAGGCACCATCATACTCCCTCTGGTAGCTCTGGGTGGGCACCACCTGCCCCACTACCCTCAGCCATGCTGCTTGCCCTTTTGTGCTGGGTCCCATGCTCCCTAGAGTGGCCTGCACACAGGAGGAGCTGCTGGAAATAGGGGTCCTACTGCTGCTGCTCATCCTGCTGCTGCTGCTTCTGGTACCGGTAGGGCTGGGGTCAAGGATAGACCCAGATGGCTGGTAGGGGTCACTGTTCCTACTCCCACCATCCACAGAGGAATTCTGCTGCATAGTCTGCTCTGCCTGATGGACATTCTGAACCAGGGCACCCTTCTGGAGGCCATAGACTGCTGTCTCGTGTGCCAGGCTGCCCTTGATCCTGGGGTCCAGCATGGTTGCCAGGACCTATTCCTCCCAGTGCAGGAGCTTGTCAAACCACGCACTCAGCCCTGCCTTCAGTTTCTGCATCAGTTCAAGCACCTCATTGGACATTTTCCTGCCCGCAGGGCCACAATCCCACCCCCCGAGAATCTTGTCCAGGCTCCTGAGGAGACTATGGACCAGCGCGGTCACCTGGCTGAGGGTGGTGGTGGAGCTTCTCATGGTCACTGGCACAGCCAGGAACGGTCTTAGAACAAAGACCGTGTGAGCAAGGATCTCCCATTCCTCCCTGTTGTACTCTGGAGGTGCCTCGATGTCTGTTTCCAGTTCCACATGATACAAGGAGGCTTTCTCCTCAAGAAGTCGCTCAAACATTAGGAAGGTGGAATTCCACCTGGTGGAGACATCTTGGACCAGCTGGTGTACCAGGGACCCTTCCTCAGCCTGCTTCTCCCAGAGGAGCTCGCTTCCTTTGACGCTCCTGTTGAAGAACCCCGCCATCTTCCTCTCCCAGTCGACCAGGGAGCTAAGGGTGCCTGCCCCAATACCCTTATCCCCCAATCCCAGAGCATCCCTGACCACAAGATGGAGGGTGTGTGTGGCACAAAGGATGCTTTTGAAGCCCCCGTCATGGACTGCCTTCAGTATATTGGCCGCATTGTCCATGACCACACACCCCTTGATGAAGGTCACACCTGGTATGATCCCCTCCTTCACCATGGTGGACAGGGCTTCCTTGAGGTTCCTTGAGGTGTGGGAGCTGTCCATTACTTGTGCCTGAAGCAGGGCCCACCTATATCCTGCTTCAGGACCCCTCCTGCCACTGCCAAACACTCCTGCTGGGTCCTGCCACCAGTGTGCAGTCACTGCCGGTTAGGCATGCTGTGTATTCCTACTTGAACAAAGGTCTGTTTTAAAGTGGACAGTGCCCCCCCCCAGCACCTGCCAGCTGCTCCCTCACCTGCTCCTTCAAAGCCCTGTACAGTTGTGGCACCACAGTCCAACTCAGGGTGGAGCAGGAAGGCAGCTTAAACTGGGGGGGCAGGAATTCAATCAGTCGATGGAAGCCTTTGTCCTCTACAATTGAGAAGGGCTGCCCATCCAGCACAACCATCTCGGCCAACCGGTGCTTGGCTTTCTCTTGAAAGAAGCCACGCCACTCTCCAGCACCCGATGGCCTTGGCAGTTGCCCCCACCCCAGCTCCTCCAAAGTGGACTTATACTGCTGGTGAGGCTGCTGATGCTGTTCTGTCCCCATACTTCTCCTGTTGCTAGAGTCAGCAGCAGTTGGTGCAAGACGCTTGCCGGCTGAAGGAGCCGGGAGACTGGCCGCTGCAGTCGGGAACCCGCTGGCATCCACTTCCCCTGCCTTCCTGCTTAGCAGCAGAGCATTGTGATATGACTTCAGGTGACTCACCATTACAGTTGTCCCAAGGTTGGGGAGCATCTTCCCATGCTTCACCAGCTTATTGCACAAAGTGCACTACACCTCTCTGGAAACATCTGCCCACACCAGCTTAAAAAGTTCCCTGACAGAGGATTTTTTCCCACCTCCTGCCTTCTGGCCCTCCCTGGGTGACGCACTGCTGGGAGGGGGAGAACTTGGTGGCATATGTGACAGCTCTGGGAGGAAAGTGAGTTTTGTTACAATGGCTGCCATTGGGGTCATCAATAGTAGTAATTAAATGCACTGGAATCCGATTGGAAATGGTTACCTAAGAATGCTTTACACTCAGGCTGTAATTCTTAGGGGTGCGAATTACATTTTCATTAGTGATGTGCTGCGCCCACCTCACCGCAAGCCCCATTGGCTCCATGCAGCCTAGCCCGTGACCAATCGCAGACTGCGAAGCCAGTGGTCTGAGGAGAAAAGGGATGGTGATTGGGTAGGCTGGCTGCTACTCCAAGCCTCTCCACCACTGGTGCCTGGAAGTCTACTCCTAAGCTGACTCCCCCTTCCTGTCACGTTTTGCCTTCCAGTGACACGCTTTTGCCACCCGGACTCATCTGAACTCGATCCGAACCGACAGAACTGTTCAATCGTTTCGGTGTTCAGAATCAAGTTCGGTGCGGTTAGTTCGGGTTCGGATTCGGTCATTTGAACAGACCGAGTTCGGGCCTAAGTCCAGACTTCCAAACTGCGTTCGCACATCCCTAATGAAAATGTAATTCGCACCCCTAAGAATTACAGCCTGAGTGTAAAGCATTCTTAGGTAGTCATTTCCAATTGGATTCCAGTGCATTTAATTACTACTATTGATGACCCCAATGGCAGCCATGCCCCAGGGCCTCATTGGAAGTCAAAATTGATTAAATGGCATGCTGGGATATTTATTTGCATGGAAACTTTGTATAATTTTGATGGATTTAGTTAATTTTGAAAAATTGTGCTTGCAAAAGCGTGGTTTTGGATTTTGCAGAATCTGAGTTTCCAGTTGCAGAATTTATAGGGGAAAATTACAAAATACATGGGACCCTGTCTAGAAACATGGAAGATGAAATATCTGCTGGGAATGACAAGATAAGAAATGAACAAACCAGCAGTTCATATTTTCCAAAATTAAAATATTATTTACGAGTGTGATCCTTTCGTGCCCTTGGAGCTATGCTGAGAAATTTAAATTGCCAATTGAGCGGCAAGCCTCTAAACCTCATATTTTGAGATGTGTGGAGATTAGCCTCTATGTACCCATAAAAAAATAAGATAAAAGTTTTACGTCTGGGAAATGAAAGTTATATGTCTGGATCAACTTAAACTTTGAAAATGCAAGCAAAAAACAATAGCTGTTCTTATTCTACTGTCCCTTTACTGCATTAACAACTTGGGAAAAATAAAGATTGCTGATGACATATAACTTCATAGCAATAAATAAATACAGTGCATGCATCTACCTAATGGTGAATAATATCAGCCACTCACACTAGTAAAACTGGAGAGAGGAAGAGAAATGTTTTCAGCCTTAGAAGGCTTTATCTACTAATCATTTAAGGGTATCTGGATGTGAAGAATAATACGTGTGGCTTTGAATAGCATTAGTGAGAGTTATATGTACCACACTCACCTGCATATTAAGATGGGAATATGTCTTTTATCTTTCCTTCTTTAGTCATCAGTTCTCTTCTCACGGGCATACACAAATGTCCTTTTGACCTCACTTTGTTCCGTTTGTTCATTCAGCATCCTAATTATTTACTGTTTGGGAGTTCAAAGGGCTGGAGAATGAACACACGACAATGGGCATTTTTACACATACCTTAAAGTTACGGGTTTTTCAATCTTCCGTGTTTTACAAGTCC
>QEPC01002494.1:1064043-1078159 GCA_003113815.1 Sphenodon punctatus
GGGTACTTTCAGACATGACGCTAACCACCCTTTAACCACCCTTGGTGGTTATTTATGCATGTTGCAGGGCTTCATAGGGCACCAATACAGCCCTGCAACATGCATAAATAACCAAGGGTGGTTAAAGGGTGGTTAGTGTCATGTCTGAAAGTACCCATACTTTTCTGGCAGGCTTTTTATGTGTGTGCACTAGAGCTCACTGCAAGAGTTCAGCTAGCTACATAAATCCAATCTCCATACAGCTGGGGTGCTGCCGAAGATCCTCCTCCTCCCTCCTGGGGTGTTCTCTGCAAGATGACAGACACCTCTATGCACCTGGGGTGCCTGCCCAGTAGGGATGTGTGAACAGAGTTCAGGGGTTCGGTATTCAGCCTGAACTTGGGGTGTTCGGGCTGTTCATGAATGCCCCGAACCCAAACTGCCCCCTGCCTGAACCGGCCGAACAAGGTTGGGGTTTTGAACCCATTCAGGCAGGGGGAAACATGGTTTTCCCTCCTTGCCTCCAGGCTGTGTGGGTGGAAGGGGTGCCCAGGCTCACCCCACCCACCCACCCAGCCTGGTAAAAAAAATGTTTTTGGTTGTTTTTTTAAAAAAACCCAACCACCCCAGGGATCGACCTACCTGGTGGTGCTGGGGGTCCAGCTCTGATGGCACTCACGTGCACTTCAGGCCTCTTCTAGGCCTTCTGGGAATGGAAGGAGGGCATCCGGCCCCTCCCTTTCAACTTCCCAGTAACAAGTGAGGGAGAGGGGTTGGGGTGGTATAAGCAGAGAATTATTTATGGGTGACCTTTCAGCTGGCCAGTTGGCATCACAAGCACATATTGTACTACGGTGATGAATGTAAGAGAATCCCTGGCATAGGCTCATACTCTCCAGATCATGTGCAGGCTTATCTTATATGTGGCAGAGATGATTCTGAAGATCCAAGATATAATCCTGCCAAATTTAATGTAAACAGACTGGAATACAAAGACAATACAACCAGAAATACATTTACAGGTAAATTGCTTATAACATCGGGACCCTTTATGCAATCTTTATGCAACTTGGCAGAGAGAGTACCCTTGGGGAGGAGGAATAATCTTGACAAGTTTCATCTAAATCAGATGGGAGAAAAAGTTGTTACATCCAGGAATGTGAACAAATGTCAACTTCTTTTCAAATTGGATCCCTTTATCTAATCTTTATTAAATTTGGCAGATGTAATGCCCTTTATCTGGAGTACAGGTCTTCCAAGTATAATCCAAATCGGATATAAAATAAAAACATTACAGCTGAAAATGTGTGTTTTTTTTCATTGAAACCAATGGAAATCAAAAACGAAAGTAAAAACAAACATGAAAGAAAGACTAATGAAATATATCTAAAATGAATGACCTTTTAATAATGAAAACAAAATGAATATCAAAAACAAAAGAGAGTTACTGTGCACATCCCTAGCCAGGAATGAAGCAGAAAAACCAAACCACTTAAAGTCACACCACAAGTTAAAAAATGCAGGCCTCACGTAAGTCAATTAATATCTTCTCCTTCCCACTCCAATTAAAGCTGAAACATGCTGACTGAACTTTTTAAAAAAAAAAAAAGTTCAGGCCTCACAACATGCGTAAAACAATTAATGCCAATACACTCCACAGAAATGAAGCAGGAAATAAACCTCATGAATTTGAATCCAATGAAAAACATTCAGGAGACCAGCAAAGCTCTAGGCCTGAAGTATTAAGCAAACAAAAAACATAAGTTCCCAACTGGGTCAGTCCAATGTTCCATCCAGCCCAGCTGTCCATCTCCAACAATGACCACCTTTCCAACCCACTCTGGAATAGGAACCAAACCAGTGATTGCTCCTCCAAACCATTTTAAATCAAATTTACAAAGGGCAAAGTCAAGAGCAATCAAGTATGAAGACCTCCTCCCCCCATACTCAGGATTAAAATACAAAGTGGGATTTAAAGATTTTATCATCTTTAAAAGGGAGAAATCCAAGAAAAATCAAGCAGAAATACCACCCCACCCCCCACCTTTTACACTGGGGATTTTATCTGAAACCCTAGATTTCTCCCACAAACAATTTTTAATCATCTTTAAAAGGGGCATCGAAAGGGAACTCAAGCAGGAATACTTCCCCTCAACTCTTGGGATTAAATTCCAAACCCTAGATTTCTCGACCCAAACACTTGATAGCAGCTTTAAAAGGGGCAGAGCAAAGAAAAACCATGTAGGAATCACACACACACACCCCCCAAAAAAGTTAAGAAAGAGTAGCTCTTAATCTTACTCGATCTGATGTAATAGAAAGAGGAAACATGCTTTTGCAATTCTTTTAAATAAGTCCTCTCTTCCCACCCCCCAGTGCCCTTTCCTTGCCCTTCTTCTTGCACTGATTGTCTAGGGTGAGGGTTCTGTGTCCCCTCCACCTCCTCCAATGCTTTAATTTGCTGGATTCCTGCAGAGGAATATTTCGCCCATCTCTGCATCACCTCTTCTATCCCCACCTCTAGACCAGTGTTTGGTTTTAGACAGACACGGGGCTGCCCACCCCCAGAGCTACTCTCGGGTTGCCCTCCCACGTCCACCTGCTGGCAGCACCACCTGGGTCCATTTCAGATGGACCCAGCAGGTTCCCTGGACCATGGGCCACCCATAAAGAGTCCCCCCAACACACCATAGAGTTGTGGGCAATTGCCCAATTCTTTAGGCTTGCATGCACAAATTTATGGTGTTGCCTGAAGCAACGGCCAGCTGGAAGTGGGACTGTAGTGTGGGTCCACACATCAGATGGATGGCTTCTCTGCTTCAGGCCAGTGCCCCAGATTTGGCTGGCCCGCTATGCCAGTGGTGCTCCGGGATGTTCAGGAGCACCGCTGGCAGGGCTGCCCTGCAAATCTAGTGGGACTGTCTTTAGACAGACAGGCCATCTGGGGGGTGAAGCGGTGTGGCACAGCCAGCAACAGGGCAGCCTGTCCATCTGAAAACACCCAATTAAGCATGTGGGATATGGACAAAATATGGGTGAAATTGCTATTGACCTATCTCACGTACATGCTCTTTTGGCCTCTCACTCTCCAGCCCTCTCTCCTGTGGCCAACACAGACCATGGAGCCCCAAAATCACTGACCTGGCCCTAGCTGGTGCCACTGCTTCCCCCCATACATGTACAATAGCTGCCATTACTCTGTGTTTTGCATGACCACAAGTGTACAGGCAATTGATTTGTGCATGCATGGAGCGATTATCAGCAGCCACACTCAAGGGAGTTTTATGAAGCACCTCCCTGAATCCCTGAATATAGAGCCACCCTGAAATGATTCCTCAACCACTTGCTTGATGAACATCCATGGTGAATCTGCCTAGCATCCTGTCCTATGGCAATTTAGGACATCCACCTATTAATTAGAATCATATAGATAACAAATATCAAGTTTGAGTTTCTCTTATCTGATGTGGGAAAACAAATGTGTTGCATAGAATTTATTTCATGTATACAATTTTCTACAGTATTCATTCTTGCAATTATGAGCTTTACTTCTCTTGGTGAAAATGCATCACAGCTACGTGACAGCTTGTGTCATAACTCAGCAATTGCAACAAGCTGAAACAAATTGCTGTTACACTTATGAAATCTAGGCTTTTTTACACGGGCTGCGGCATGGCATGATGGGTGCTGAGGTCAGTGTGCGCTGGGTGGGAGGGAGGTTCTGAAAGATACACACCAGTACACACCGAGCTACCACCACCACCACCACCCATGGAGACTCCTCCATGTTTATGGCTCTTTTCACACAGACATTAACGCTGATAAATTATATTTTATTATACATGTTCCAGGGCACCCATAGAGCACACCTGCGGCCCTGCCACATGTATAATAAAATATAACACCCATTTTATCAGTGTTAGAGTGTCTGTGTGAAAAGGGCCTTTGGATGGCTCCATGGGTTGGTGATTGGTATGCATGGGTGTGCATGGGAGTGCGGTTCACACAGCTGTGGCATGGTTCACACAGGCAGCATACACCCATGAACATCCAGATTTCTGGGTGTTGGCCACCTGTGTAAAAAGGGCCATAGCTAGACATGGGAGTCGGTGATATAGACCCTGTCTCTTATACACATCTAGATGTGTATAAGAGACAGGTGTTGGCCGGTGGGTGGGGAGCATTTCCCAGGGTGGAGATGGGTGGGGGCTGTTTTCTCTACCCAGTTCCTCTGGGTGGAGATGGGTGTTGGCCAGTGGGTGGGGAGCATTTCCCAGGGTGGAGATGGGTGGGGGCGTTTGTGTAAATGCCACTTTTGGTGGGTGTTGGTGAGTGTTTGCTCCCGGCCAACACTCATCTCCACCCACACCCACCCACAGAGCAACGGACATCATCCTGGGGTGTCCCAGTAATACCCACATTTGGGGGCACCAGGCACATGATGGGCGGACCAGGCACCCCATTGGCAAAATGTGGGTATTTCCAACAGGCAGCAAATGTGATACCCGCTGCAGGTCTAATTTGTTCATTATAAATTTAAATGTTTAACATAAATTTGAATGCTTCGTTTGAGACCAATCACATACAAAAGCACACACATAAAAAACAACCAAATAATTCTGCTGGAATGAACAAAGTGTGGAAGGAACCAAAATACGCAAAATAACTGAAATTCCAAAGCAAAGGAAACAAAGACACAAAGGTATGAATTTCACAACAGTAATGAGCACCAATTCTGATATTCCCTCTGGGAAAAAAATATACAAAATAGTTTCATGAATAGGAAGTGTCATGTTCATTTTAGCCCTAATCCTAAATTAACAATCACCTTTTAAAATGCTAATTTGCCATGATCACTTGTTATAGGAATTTCTGAAATTTGTGATTTAATACAGGGCTCAGCAGAAACAAAAAACAACACCCGTATAAAAACAGAGACTTTATGTTGTGTAAAAGAAACGTAGACAGTGGTTCTTACAGAGTTTTTATTATACATCTCAATATACTAACACTGAGCCATCACAGAATTTGAAGATCTGTAGTAAACATCGTTATGCAAATCTACTGTGAACTTTTACAGAGTGTTTTAATAGCTCTCCGATGGTCTCATTTGTCCCTGTTGTTAAGACAGTTTGTTATAAAATGACATTTGAAAAAGTCATCCTTTAATTGAATGAATAATAAATCTATTGATTCAGCCAGTGCCATATCCTTTAATTGTTAATGCAGGTTTAAAATGACAAGCCTTTCAGACTGAACAGTGACTCTTTGATCTTAAAAGACTTGTAAAGGTGTGGCATCATATGCAGTCATTCACATATTTAGAGGTCAGCTGAATGGAGTCTCAAGGGTATGGGTCATTGCCAAAGTGATTTTCTTTTTAGCCACTTGAAGAAAAAAAAATACCTATTCAGATGTTTAAGCGTCATCAGGCACAAATAATGATTCGAGAGAAATTTGGTTAATTGCCAACCTGCGGAAAAAAGCTTTCCAAGTGTCTTAAAAGAAAGGCAAAACGTTTAGGATTGTGCAATAGGGCATAAGACAGTTTTAAATCAATATGAAGAAATACCACCCCAGAACCTGGCCATTCATATTGAAACAAAGAATAATGGTAAAACTTCTGTATATGCATATGTGAGCCAGTAATATAGGAGGCTGTAAATGCTTTTGCAGACAGCTTGCTTCAGTGTAAAGACTACTGAATAAAGAGTGTCTTTGAGTTACCTGATCACTGTCTTATTGGTAAGTAAGCGTTGAATCATTTAGTGTAGGTTGGTTCATAGGAAAATAGATTAATGAATAAATCATTTGCTGATTGCAAAACAAATGTAATGGGTGTTTTAGTTGAACAATGTATTCAGTCACAGCTAGAGCTGATTAAATAAGGAGGAAAACTCTCAACCATCTATGCAGATAAACCTCATCAGATGAAATTCTTGTGAATGTTGCCAGTTTATGCAGAAAAAATTGAGAGAAGAAGAGGAGCTATTGTGTGAAGCAAAGTGCAAGGAGCATTCAGTAATGTAGATATAGCTGGGGACTCCTGGAAGCCCAAGGGGTGTCACTGTGGAAGTGATCGGCGGTGTCCTAAAGGAAACAAAAAAATGCAAAAAAATGTAGAGAGGCCCTTGGTCTTTGGAAGAAGAGGTTAGTTACTTTTGGTGAAATGGGGATGGCAACGCAGTGGAAAAATGTCTGTCACTTCAGACAAATGGGAGTCTGGGCATGGCACTTAATAAGCCTTTTTTGTCCTGCAGCCTGGATTTCTGACCACAAAATTGGCATCCATTCCTATCGGTATGGAGGATCCATACCATTAATCACCTAAACTGAAATTTCTTATCATCCCAAATAAAATCTATTCACTAGATAACAAATTTGATGCTCTTCCTCCTCCCCCATAAATAAAATCTGTACCCATCTCCAATGCTTAATTTGTTAAAA
Organism: Sphenodon punctatus; assembly: GCA_003113815.1. Taxonomy (NCBI): domain Eukaryota; kingdom Metazoa; phylum Chordata; class Lepidosauria; order Sphenodontia; family Sphenodontidae; genus Sphenodon; species Sphenodon punctatus. The sequence continues at coordinate 1,070,470 of QEPC01002494.1, forward strand.
ACAACAACAACAATAATAATTAATAATAATATAATATAATAATAAATTGACAGTGCCCAAACCTGCCCCAGAAACCACACCTCTTGGCCCAGAGCTTATCAGAGCAGAGTGAACGCTGTTCTCCAGCTAGCAATCCAGCCACTAGACTAACACCTCTCTACAGGTGAATTTAGAACAGGAGTTCTTATGAGTTTATCAATATGATTAGCCCAGGGATGGAGTAGGAAAATCATTAATGAAGCGATGTCAGCCAGAAAAAAACCACACCAAGGGTCTGTTTACAACCCTGAAATAGCCAATATAAACCTTTTCCTCACCTTCAATTCAGGGTGCACACTCCTATTGGGAACATTTCCTGGGGCTAAGTCCCCCATTAAACATATCAGGGCTGAACCCAGACAAGACCCCTTTTTGAATGTTCGGCCAAACCGAACTTGGCTGAACTGAACCATCGAGCCCGAACTCAGGTTTTGAACTGAACGACCAAACATCCGAACCGCGTTCTGTTCACCCATCCCTACTGGTTATTTCCCCACCCCCATAGTTCCTTTAAAGTAACTCTCAGCATTCCTGAAAATAAATATTTTAAGTGCTTGTTCTGTACACAAAAAGAACAGCTTAAGAAGACCACACAGGGAAAGATATTGAATGTTCATTAAATAAAACAAATTGCATTTATTAATAAAAACAAGAGGAAAGGATATCATAAGTTTCTGCTAAAGAGCCATTTTGGAGCACAGAGACTCCATGAGAAGACTCAAGCCTCTTTAAGAGAAACCACCCAATGTGTTACAATACAGAGCATGGGAAAGATGTGGGGTAAATGGAAGATGACTGTTTTCAAGATAATGTATGACAAAAATAACAGCATATGTAGATGTCCTGATGGGGCTGAGAGTGAAGATGAAGAGTAGAGGTCAAATGGGTACCCACAACAGTGCTCAAACATGTGCCTATTTCAACTTGATTCCGTGGTTTCCTCCTCCCTCTCAGATTATCTGGGAAGCACAGCAGCAACTATCAGGTGATGGTGGCATCACTGGGGGGTTGGCAGAGAGGTTCAGGATCCGGTAGGGTTGCAGGGGATGGGGTTATGGCAGGAGGATCGCTGCTGCAGTAAAAGGGGAAATCCAGCATTTGGAGTCTTTTTCTGAAGGTCCAGCTGGCAGGATGCTGCTTGACTCCTGCGAATTCCCAAGGAGGTGTTTGAATGCCTGGATTGGGTACCCATGCTTAGCAAAGCCACTACCTCTTTCAGCTTCAGTGAACAGCTCCTATCAGAACTTTTACAGTAACATCGGAAGAAGGTGAGCTGAGGGATGGAAATTTGAGTAGGTAATTAAAATAGTTGACAGACATTGCGTACACAAGTACTGATGAAGAAGGAAGAGAATTGCCTGCCAGAAGCAAAGTAAAAATGAAGGGAAAAATTAAGGTGGGAAAGTCAGTGTAATCATGAGATTGCCTGTAGAGGTGTTGGATAGAGTAGGATTGAGTACAGAGGCAATGGGGTATGAGGTCAACTGAGATTGGTTAGGCTTAACAGTTGCGTGCAAGTGAAAGTACATATTGGAGGTGTCTTGCTGTCAGGGGAGTAGGGGTGAGGGGACCTATAGCCAGAGGACACCCGTAGATGTGGCCCAGGAAACCCAAGTAGGAAAAACCCCAAGAAGGGGAAAACCTCTCAGCTGGTCTCTTGGATGTTCTGAGATGATTCTCGTTCTTACCAGCCAGGGAACCCTGCCTCAGAGTGCACAACTCATCATCGAGGTTACAGAAAGCAGAGAGAAAGGGACTCCAGAAACTAAAGAGGGAAAAGCAGTTCTAAAGAACAAGAGGGAATACAAGCGAGAGAGGAACAAGACAGGGACTGCACACGGGGGAAACGAGGCACGGTAGGAACACAAGCTAAGGGGGAGTGGGGAAAGATGCAGCTATGGGAAAACCAGACCAGATGGGCTAAGGGAGACACCAGACGAAGGAGAAACAAGGTGCAGTTAATGGAGAACAAGGCTATGAGGAGAACAAGGACCAGGCGGGACTACAAGGAAACACAAGGCTATGGGGTACCAATGAACAGCTATAGGGGAACAAGGGTATGGGGGATAGCAAGGATCAGGTAGGGCTACAAGGGAACACAAGACTATGGAGGAACAATGAACGGCTATAGGGGAGCACACAGGGGGAGACAAGGACTATGACTATCATACAAACAACCAGAAAGGAAAAAAAGGTACAGGGTCCATACACATACACACAAGGGGATAAGAGTAGTTTCTCCCACTATGGTTTAAATGCTACCTTGTGGCCAGTCAGGAAGCTGGGAGGCAAGGCTAGGGGGGAAAGGGCACAGCTGGGGAAGGGCGTGGCACACAGGGGGTGGAGACATGAAGGAAGATACAGGGAGGTGTACGCAGCTGTTAGCACAGCCTGAGATAGCACCAGTCTTTAAGGCAGTGCACTTCAACCTTCTTGTGCTGGGGTTTCAAGACCCAGCCCTGACACTTGCTGAACTCCTCTATGCTGGCTATGTTTTTTCTGCCCCTGCTAACACATTCTATCTAGATAGATATAGATATATAATCATCCTTTGTTAACTTATAGTGATATGCACAGGAATACCAGTTGTGTAGGAAAAAATGTGAATTCAAAATGCACTGTGTAGTGTATAGTATGTTGGAAAGAAGGATGGCATTAATAAATTATCGGTTTTATTGATCAGATTGATTTATCAGATTAACTGATATCGGTTTTATCGGTATCGGTATATCAGTTTTTTAACATTGCTGATTTTTCGGATCATTAACATTGCAGCCATTGTTAAAATGGCCACAATGTTAAAGATCTGAAAAATCGGCAAGGTCAAAAAAAGATATACCGATACCGATAGTATCGGTATTATCAGATTAATCCGATATTGCCAAATATCGGCATTATCGGAGTAATCCGATACCAATATTAGGAATGTGCAAACATAACGCGTTCGGCTGTTCGGCTGTTCAGTCATTCAGTTAGAAAACCTAGTTTGGGTTCAGTTGTTCGGTTCGGCGGAGTTCGGTAAGGCCAAACATTGCAGAATATTTGAAATAGCGCTATCGGTACCGATATCGATACCGAAATCGAAGATTTTTTTCAGTATCAGTATCATTTGGCCCTGAGACCACCCCTGGTCTCCACCCCTGGTGCCAGGAAATCTGCTCCTCAGCTGCCTCCCCCTTCCAGTCACGTTTTTCCCGCCCGAATGGGCCTTCCAGTCATGTTTTCCTTCTCCAGACTCATCTGAACTCACCCAAACATCACCGAACTGTTCGGTCATTTTTGAGTTCGGTTCGGACATTCAGTTCGGTCGTCCGAACAGACCAAGTTTGGTCCAAACTCCAAACATCTGAACCGCGTTCTCATATCCCTAACCGATAGTCCCATCCCTAGTTTGTCTTGAGGTCTGTATTTTCTCAAGTCTTGTGTATGTAAGCTCTGAGATGTATTCACGTTTTAAGTACATTATTTCAGTACTCTGGGACTCTCTGTGCACTGTCTTAAGACTTCAGTACTTATTTTGCTTGCTCAACAGTCTTCTTACCATTTTTTCAGATCTTAGGTAATTTAGCTTTACCAATGGGGTTGTCATCTTCTCAGAAGTACTCATCTGAGCCAATGTGGTGTAGTGAATAAGGTGCTGAATTTGGACTTGAGAAGTCAGAGTTTGAATCCCACCCTCTCCATGACCTCACTGGACGGCCTTGGGCAAATCCCAACCTCTCAGGCCGCTTTTAGACGTGCAGCTGGATCAGGTGTGGGAGCGGCGAAACAGCCGCGGCGCTGTTTTAGACAAACCGAAAGCGGAAGTTGTGCGCGTGATCCGGTGCTGCACATTCTTTTCCGGCCGCGTATGTCACCCCAGAGAGATCAGGGTGGTTCGCTCGCGGTCGGCAAAGAATGCGCGGCACCGGATCATGCGCACAACTTCAGCTTCCGGTTCGTCTAAAACAGTGCCGCAGCTGTTTTGCCGGTCCCGTGCCTGATCACAGCTGCACGTCTAAAAGCGGCCTTAGTCTCCATTCCCCATGTGTAAAATGGGAATATGTGTGTTATTTTCTTGTTCAGCTATTTGCATTTCACATTCTCTCTTTTACTTTTATTTTTAAAGGGAAGTTTGTTCTTTTTTTTTTCTTCCAAGGTTTTACATTTTTTCAAAGATCCTTCAAATTGGGCTTCAAAATGTGCAAACATCCCTGTTTTCATGAAAGAAGTACACCATTCTATACTCAAATCCATCTTGGGTATAGATAGATTGAACAGAATGGCAATTACACCCCATTTTTGTGCAAATAACAGTCTGTGTGGTTATTTAAATATATAGCGCTCACACTGAAGCTAATCACAAAACTCCATTCAATTGATCTGTTCAACAGGAATCAATTGGTAGTACCCAAACTGTGCAGCAACTGGGTCTGTACTGCATGTACAGAGGAGCCAGAACTCACCTATGGTGCAGAATAAAGCACCCTGCTCTCTTATTGGCCTTAAAGGGAAAGATAAGAATTCATCATCAACTCCCATGACCCAAAGGGATTAGGATTTCACCCAGATTTTGCACAGACATGAGTCAGAGGCATTGTTAATGTCTCCTCATGCATCTAAAAGTCAGCAAGTTCTTGCTTTCCTCCATTTGCTTTTATTTTCCAAATTGCTGTACCATTCAGAATAATCCTTCACTGGGTCTCTTTATTTTTCTGAGATGATTACCTAAAATACGTGATCTGTCGCTTCTCACTAGCTCTTAGGGACGGACAAATTACTTTTTCTTGGCTATAGCTGCAGAGTCATTTATTTAGTCCCTATTTATGTGTTCAGTTTCTTTAGCTAGATATATTTAATCCTTTTGCAGTGCTCCTTTTTCAGTTTTTTTGTGTCGACATTTGATCACCGCCTTTCCTTTTAAGATCAAGCAGTAGCTTTCCTTTTTTCATCTTTAACGGACTGCTATCTACATCTAGTTTTTCAAATTAAACTTGAGCTGGAAATCTACTTGCCTTCATGGGTTTGATTCCTTCCAATATTTCCTGGAACTGCTCTCCCATTATCATTTTTGCTCTTTACGGACTATGTGTGTTCACCTTTCTCTTTTACAGAAGCTGAATTTGCTGTTGAATTGTCCATTAAATTTTCTCAGCTATTGAGCTTCCTTAAAAAGTCGTTGCTTGCTTCTGGCAATGTAAAAGGGGGAAAAAGATTTTGCATGTGCTCAGCAGCTTGGTTACATAACAAAATAAGGGAATAAGCCAAGAAAAGAATAAAAGCAAAACCACAATATAGCCTATTGGGAAAAAAATATACTCTGAAAGATTATGAAGGATGCTTCTAAAAGGGAGTCAGGTATCCATATGCAGTTTCCTCCCCAAGGACCAAGTCTTCTTACTGGTGCCTTAGAAATAAAAGGTATGTTTTTGTAAATATCAGAGGAAGAAGGAGAGACAATGAATGAAAAACTAATATTGTGGCACAGGAAATTTGTCATCTCTTTATGTGTTCTCTGGAGATCCGTATTATCCAGAGAGAGAGCGAATTGAAGAAATCTTGCTTCTTTTGAAGCAGTAAATTGATCTGGTGGAAAATTTGTGCACAACCATACAAGTAACACATGAGACACAAAAACTATATTAAGCCCGTTCTGACTTATGACAAGTACAATTTAACCAAATAGTATAAGGGATCAGCTCGTAAAGACAGAGGGAAGGAGACCACCATTTGTTGGAACCCTAAACCAACCTGTTTAATTATTACCCAGTGTCTGTTGAAAAAGGTACTGGCAATAGAACAAAATCATTATATTATGCTAAAAGAGATGGCAAATTAGACTATCACACAAAGCTGTAACCATCACAAGTCAGAGAAAAAACTGAAAATAAATTGAACTTATAAGTACTCTTAACAAGAAAATCATGTGCAACAGCACAGTAAATGATCTGAAGTAACCACAATGCATTATTTCTTGTTTTTCTTTTTTTTAAAACAACAACAGTCAAATGGGCCTTTTTATTTTATTGTCTGGAGGTGGGAATGAGATGCAGGTTTTAAAAAAAAATGATCAACAGATAGTTATACATGACTTCCGAAAGTAATAATAATACTGTACTTTTTACTTACGATAACTAGTACTGAAACAAATATTGTTTGTATTCACAAACAATATTCCCATTTTTGGATAGAACTCCAAATATTAAAATTTGGATTTGTGTATTCATTGATAACCCAATTTTTATGGTACTTTTTGTTCAGATAAAAAAAATCCCAAACAAAATTGGGGGAGGGGAGACGGGGGGACCTAACAAAATAAAACTAATATCCAAAGAAAAATTCATTGATTTCATTTAAGTCACACACTAAGCCAGCAAGGAGACTATGGGTGATTTCAGACGTTACGGGCGGGCGGTTCACCACGGTGAATCCCCAGGGGGTGAACAGAACAACCGCACCCCGGGGTGAAAAGAAGCCCCTAACAGACGTGACAGGACTGGGACCACGGCCGGGAACCGGGCTGACCCATCAAGGACCGAGGCAGCACAACAGACATGCAGCCGATCCCCAGCCGTGGTCAAAACTCCCAGAAGGCACCGGGCAGGGGCGGGACACAGACATGGCCGCTGAAGGGCAAACGAAGCCAGACGGCACAAAAGGGAATGCCCACACAAGGGAAATGGAAAGGGAGGGGGGAAGAGGGAGAACAGACTGGCAGATACCACACACAGCACACGCACACACACAGCGGACCCACGGCAGGACACACTGCAAGACCACATGCCCGGGCACGAGCGCACACACACACACACACACACACACACACACACACATGGGAAAGGTCGGGAAGGGGCGGCAGGGGCGCCCGGAAAACAGCACAAGGAACAACGGGAGGGACGAGGGGGGGTACAGCTAAGGGGCAGGGCACAGGCAGCAGCAACCCCAGTTCACAGAGGCGCCCCCACAGCAATGGAGCCAGTCTCAGAAAGGGGGGGCCGGGACCCCCGGAACAAGGCACGATGGGGGCCCGCACTGCACAGCGAGCCCAGCGGGGAGGGTCCAGGAAGAGAACGCTGGCCCCACAGTCACAGAGGGACAGATGGAGGGCAGACAGGTCCGGAGGAGCCCTGATGCAGGTCCAGCAACACTCCCCCACCCCCCACCCGGGAAAGGAACATGGTCCAGTCTGGGGGCGCCCGAACCCCCAGGTCAAACAAGCACCCAAGGGGGTGGTGCAGCAGGTGTCAGTGCTGGCAGGAGCGGACCGGGAGCTGCACACGGGCGGGCTGAGAGGCAACACAGAGTGCCGCACCCAGCCACTGGGATGGGCAGCTGGGGTGGGGTGGGGCCGGAGGGGGCCCAGGGCCACAGGCAGGGGCAGCAGCGCCCCACGAAGCAGGCGGGAGCACACCACAGTGGAGACAGCAGGGCGGGAGCAGCCAGCGGGAACTGGGCCCCCCCGGCCCGCGACGGGAGCCCACATGGGGGCACGACACCTGGGGGCCCTGGAGGAACAGTAGGTGTCACAGGCCGCCGTTGGGGGCCACCGAGGCCCCGGGGCCTGGGTGCCCTGCCCGGTGAACCAGGTGGGGCCAATACAGCAAGCCCCGGTGGTACCCCTGCACGGACATGTGGTGGGCGATCAGGTAGTAGGCCTCAAAGGGATCATGCA
>QEPC01002494.1:1105869-1130526 GCA_003113815.1 Sphenodon punctatus
CGGGGATTGGCGTCCAGATGTTACTTTTCCTTGGTTCCCTGTGGGGGTTCGTTTGACCACGCTTCCCGGGACCTTCCCCCGGCTTGCCCGGGAAGCGTGGTTGAAACAGACCCCATGTGGGTATTGAGCGTGATGAACATCTGGCATGCGCCGTTCAGACGTTCAGGGCCCTTTGGCCCCACGGGGGGTTTGAGCATGGTTCAGTGTGGTTGAGCGTGATCTCGTAACGTCTGAAATCACCCATTGTCTGAGGTTCACAACCCTTGCACCTGGCAGGCAATTGACCATGCAGTTCTCACAACTATCACCAATGCAACTATCCATATTCCCAATGATTGAATCACCCACTAACACAGACAACCTATTCCTGACAGCTGAGGTCCCCTTGCCTGGACAAGTATCCTCACTGCAAGATGATACTATGATATCATCTGAAAAGCAGGTCTCGACCGTGTGATCATTTCCCACCATTCCAGCTTGATGCCTTCCTTCCCGAAGACCTTCATCCTAGGCTCCAAAACAGTGTAGGACTTGCAGGAGCAGATGTAGGACTGCTTTACCATGTCTCTGAAGTTCTCCTACCTTTTATTTCAACCCTAGCTTTTATTCAACCCTAGCTTTTATTCAAAGCTAAGTAATTCTAATATTTAATTCAACCCTAATTTTTAATTCAAAGTAACCCTAAATTTTAATTCAGCCCTGACTTTTAATTCAGGTTTAGGTAACCCTAACTTTTAATTCACTCCTTTTATGGGCCATGGTAGGTGGGGGATAGGTGGAGGTGGTGGGCAGTGTGTGACGCATGGGTGGCCATTCCCACAGATGCACACCAACCTGCACCAATTGCTCCATGGATGTGAGGTGGGTGGAGATGAGTGGAACGTGGGAACATGCATGCACCCCCACCCACCGCTTGTGGTGTTCCCACAGATTTCCCCACCCCCCACTGCATAGCTGCCCGCTGTGGCATTTGCATGGGTGCCTACACACACACATGTGTGTGTGTGTGATGGGTGGGCATCCTTGTGAAAATGGCCAAAGATAGCTACACTTAACTTTTAATTCAACCCTAGCTTTTTATTAAAGGATCCTTTTTAAACAGGTGAATGGGTGAGGGAGCTGGTGTTTGCACTGATGTGGGTGCAGTGGGTGGGGGCGAGGGTGTAAACCAACACACATGGACCTCCACCCACCTCCAGCCATCACGCATGCACAGAGAAACTGCCGTTTCTGCCAGTTGCTCCGTGCGTATGCAATTGGTGGAGGTGGGTGTGCCTGTGTGTTCGCAGGAGTGCACATGCATGTACACCCCACCCACCCACTGCTGCATGTACATAAGACTCACCCATGCATAAACACCCAGATTTCCCGATGTTCATGAGTGTGTGCCGCCTTTGTAAAGAGGGTCAAAGTTTGCTAGCCCTAGCTAGCACAAGCAATATAAGCAACAGTAGATAGAGACAATGATAAAGAAAAAAGTCAGGCTTCTCACAGTAGACAAACTCTCAGCGGCTAACTCTGCCTGGATCTCACTCTTTCAAGCTCTGAGCTTGATGGACAGCATTATTCAGGAGCTTGTCACAGTGATAGAAGGGATGAGGAAGCCATTGGGACTCTTGCTTCCCCCTTGCACACATGCAAGATCAGCCCCAGTGCCTCTCAAACCCAGAAAGGCAAGGAAGCTTTGGGGAATCAAACTCACATTTAGGGAAAGTGCAATGACTGAGCTTTCCCCTTCTGTAAATAAGTGAGTGTTCAAAAGGACAAGTTATAGTAACAGCCTTATTAGGCTGGAGGTCAAACATCCCAGCACCTTTTTAGGGCATGGTGCATGCATGACCCAAATTCAGTAACTCAGCCCTAATGCTTTGCTGTTGTCAGGGTCCCTTCTTCCCCCAGGGAAACAAATTTCCTATTGTCCAGCAGGGCTGAAATTTGCCCCTCTCCATCCCCAGTTACATCCCAGCATGTATCTAAACCAGGCAGACATGGGGATGCACCCTCAGACCTGCTTAGGGGGTGAGCAGGTGAGCATCCCCACGTCTGTGTGAAAACACCCAATGTTGGGAATTTTAAGTCACTGAAAAGGCCACCATTAGCTTCAATGGATCCCTAATTCCCAACAGTACTTGTGGTTATGAAACATAAGGTCATATGTAAGGCAAGCCAACATATTACAAACATGATTATTGCTTATTGTTTATTTAGCACTTTCAGTTCTTACAGTAGATCTGAAATGGAACACGGCAGGAATCCCATCTCCAAAACAATCACAAAGTCTGAAACATGGAGATTTGGCTTCCATTCAGTTCTGGCAGCTCCAGCCATTTGCAAATGCACAGTGATTCCCTTTTTGATACTGCACACAAGCAAGATGGGGATGTCTGCCGTAGCAACAGGTCAGTGCCATCTTGTGCACGCACAGGAAATGAAAGAGAAGTGATGCACATGTGCAAAATGGCAGTGGGGAAGCAGAGGCCAAGCACCTTTTTGAAATGCAAATTAATTCCACGAAGAAAGAACGAGCATTTCAAATTAGTCCTAGTTCAAAGTCTTTTATATAATTCGTCCTTATCTAATTCATCATTCTAACAACCCTGTGAAGTAGGCTATGATTATTCCTATATTACTGATGGATAACTGAGGCCGAGAGATGGTGGCAAGTGACCACACAAGTACAGGGCTTGGATGGAATTTGAGTTCCTGTTTTCCCAGGTTCAATCCAACATCATAGTCAATAGAATACACTGGCTCATAAAACAGGCTGTGTTCCCAGCTGCAGCGGTAGCAGCGAGAGGGGCGAGGGAAGATGCAGCCATGCCGAGGAGCTGGCCGACAGGAAAAGAGCTGGCGTGAACGGGGATCTGCTGCGGCTTCTCTTGCGCATGTCAGGGCAAGATTTTGCACCCTGACATGCGTGAGAGAAGCCGCGGAAGATCCCCATTCACACTGGCTCTTTTGCCATTGGCCAGCTCCTTGGCACTGCCGCGTCTTCCCTCGTCCCTCCCGCTGCTGCCACCACCACTGCAGGTGAGAACGCAGCCTAATTGTAAGCTGATGGACTACAAAAAAATCACTTTCCTTAGAAATAGCAAGGTGCAGGATTTTGAGTATTCAAATGTCTATATCTCCATGTGGTGGGTAGGAAGATAATAACTTGCCAAAACTTGTCATGAGTAGGAAGATAATATCTTGCCAAAACTTTAGACGTTAGTCAGTGGACATGGTACGAAAAATGTCCAGATGAATCTAATGTCCACACAACTAATGCTGTGTCCCTAAAAACATTCTAGCAATGTAAAGACAAAGTGTATTGTTGCTGTACAACATAAAGAAAAAATACAGAAAATAATTTCAGTGTGAGATCTGACACTAGATAATAGTTTCAAAGGGGTGGGGGGGGCGGTTATGATAAAGCATGGATGCTTTGGAACTCTTTCACTTCTGATTCCCCCTAGCTGGAGGCGGTGAGGTCTGAGTTTTCTTTAGTGTTGCTTATTTTAATAATGAAATAAACCCACTGGGATACTTTTGCGTATTTATTTCTGTACATGCTATTTTTCATCCCAAGGAGCAAATTTGCTGCTTTAGTTGTTTTTAAATGTAATTTGGACTAAAATAAAGAGCTTGTTCCCATTATGATGTGCTGAGCCAGCATGTTTGCTGGCTTGCTACATTGCTGTAATAATGGTTTCATGCTTTATAGTCAAGCTGTTTAGTTCTCAGCTAAACATGAGATAACTGCAGTTATTCTTGGGTTTTGGTTTGGTTTGAGGTTTTTTTAAAACAATTTTAAGGTGTATTTCTAAACATCTTATTTGAAAAGCAACAACAAAATAACGTTTATGTTCTTATGTTCTAGAGATGTGGTCTAACAAATCAGAATTTCCCAAACTGTGGGGCAGGGCCACAAGCAGGGTTGTGTCATGTACAGTTTAGGAGTGAAATTCTTCTTTTGACTTGATTCAGTTTTCAATAGATCCGGTAGGTTCGGACCTAACAAATGAAAATAAGAATGAATGATTGTTTGGATTTTTGTTCATCAGATCAATCCAAATTTTGTTTGTTCACAAAATGACACCCAATGACACCCAATCATTGGGCTATATGTGGTTCAGCCCAATGGCTGAAATCTCCTGACACCACCCAACAGAGCATACTTGGAGCTAGTGGGTACTAGGGCTGATGCAGCAGCAGCTGTTACCACGCCGCGATTCCATTCTGCCATTTCGGAATTGCCTGCGCCACATTGCGGCTTTTCTGAGGACATTCTGCTAATTCTGCTAGCATTCTTCAAATTGCGGAATTGCGGAAAAATCACAGAAACTGTCAGAAAACTGCTGTTCTGCTATTTTGTGGCGCTGGCGGAACAGCGGAAGTAGCGAAAATGTCATGTTTCCAGTATTTTGCAAAGCCTGTGGAAGTAGCAGAATGAAACTAGCGGAACTGTGGAAGTAGCGGAATTAAACTAGCAGAATGAAAGCCTCCACCATGCCGTACCACTAATTGCGGAAATGCTGTTTCTGGCGGAAATAGCTACCACTGCGACATTCCGCTACAGCCCTAGTGGGTATGACATGTTGGTGGTGATCCCGAAATGGTCATCACAGGGGTGGTAAACCAAGCAGTGGTGATCCCAGTGTCAGCAATTCTGGGCCAAAGAGGACCAAGGCCACCCCAGGAGGCTTTAGGAGGTCACAGCCTCCAGGATCACCATTGTCAGAAGACTGCTACTGCCATGCCATATGACTACTGGGGGCAATTTCTCCACCACCATTTGTGTATCTCTGGCTACCTGCCTGATATATGCAGGTATCCTGAGCTACCTGCATACCCAGAGGTACACAGTTAACTTCCCATTGCAACTCTTTGGCAGATGGGGTTCCCAACCAGATTGCTATTTGCTATCTTTCTTGTATTTGTATATATTTGTTATAGTTGCCTTTGTTGCTGTCTGTGCTCATAGAATTATATTTATGCCTGAAAATGGGATCATATAAAACAAGAGGTTTGGAAACCTTTTCTAAATACAAGTACTGGACCCAGAACAGGTTAATTCTGCTCAGCTTTTAATGGCAGAATATTTCTTAAGTGATTTCTCTCTCTCATAATTAATACTTTGGCCTCTTTTACATAGTAAATTGTCAGGTAGCTGTTGGCTTACACCTCCTTTTGACATAAAAACAGAAGTATGGAACCTTTTCCATTTTGTGGGCCACTTTAAAAAGTAGAATAAGCTCCACAGGCAGGATAAGACTTGGAAGCAGAGGTGTGCTCAGAATGGAGGAGGGAAAGGGAGGGTCTAAATTGATGACATGTGCTATGGATCTATCCCCTATCCTTGATCACATACCCTCAACTCCACTTCCCCCCACCCCCCTGTAATTGCTCTTTCAGTGCTTTTATTGTGAGCCACCCCAAGCTGCCAGAGGCAGGGGGAGGAGGGGGGGGATAAAAGTAATTCTATAAATAAATACATAAATAAATATTGAGAATTGGAGCTGAATCCGCCAGATTCAGGAATTTGAAAGGGATCAAATTAAAAACAATAGAAGGTCCTGGATTTGACCCTCAGGATGGTGGTTTCCCACCCAGAATAAAACCAAAACTTGCTTGGCTTTCTCAGTTAAACCTGGGGCTATACGTTATTAGATTCCCTAGCACGGAGACATGGTAACAAACATGTCAATGAAATTCAATATCTAAGCTCAAGTTCTAGTCCCTCAATGAACACAGAAATGCAATTTCTTTCCAACCACATGGTAGGTCTACCTGTCACCTGATCACAAGATAACATCTGAGGATATGTGTGGATAGGATTACAATACTAACTGCTAACCATATATGCATCACATGATGCATTTTATGTGTAAAATCCCTGCTGTTTGATTGACTGACTGCTACCAGTAATCAAGGAGACTTTTGGTGCTTTTAGGTGGACAAGCTGCCCCTGCCATGCCTGCTGACTTCACTCCTGGGTGGCCTGTGCTTCTGAAGGCACCCCAGCAGACAGAGCAGCCACAGAGCTGGCTGTACCTGCTTCAGGAAAGCCCCACCAATGGCTCTCTGAAACACCCCAGAGCACCACCAACAGAGTGGGTTGGCCAAACCCCGGACACTGGCCTGATGTGGAGCAGCAGTCTGTTTGATGCTCAGATCCACTGCTTCCATCCAGCTGTTTCCCCAGGCAACACTATAGCATTGTGGGTGCTACAGCCTGCAACTCTATGGTTTGTGTGGAGGTGAGCGCGCGCATGTGGACCTTAGGACGGGGAACCCTCTGGGTCCATCTGATCTGGACCAGGGTGGGGCTGGAAGCAGACAGGGTGCACCCCCAAAGCATCTCTGGGGGTGGGCAGCCCCTCATTTCTCTGAAAACACCCAATGTATTTCAGCTGATAAGGTGTTGGATAGGATCTGAGAGACTTGGATTCATATCCATTTTAGCTGGATTCACTGGGTGGCCTTGAGCACGCTACTGTTTCTCAGTCACAGTCTACCATCTGTAAAATCAGAATTACAATGATCTACCTCACATGGTGGAGGGTGAAGAAGGTAAACAAAATGGAAACTGAAAATACTATAGAAATGAGTAATAACAGTATTTGAAAAGCTAGGTATGAATCCTCACTCATTAAAGACAACGGGAGCTTTGCTATATATTTCAATGGCTTCAGAATTGCAGCCTAATCAGGGACTGGTGTACACTGAGTTTCCCCCATTGCAGCCAATGGTGAAAATGTAGTGAATGCAGGACCCTGATCATGTCTGTTTCTGCATAACACAATTGTCCTTAATTACTGTGAGAGTAAACCTCTTAGAAAAGCAAAGCAGAGTGGTCTGATGAAGTCCCCATTGAAGTTAGTTGCAGGTTTTCCTTTAACTTCAGTATGCATTGGATCAGTCCCTAAATAAGTAAAATCCTTATTCTGCTCTTACGCTAAATGAGAAACAGGGACAAAAACCGCATTCACACCATACGGCAGCACAGCAGTGGTACTCCCATGAGTGAAAGATGCGGCAGGTGAAAGAAGCCGGAGGCCAAGGCCGGCATAATTTCTGGTACGAATAGGGTTTTGCTGCAACAATGCTTGCAAATGACAGGCTCAGCAATAAAATTCTCTGAATTTAGTTAAACTTGATTGTTCTCTAATTCATAACAGTGTGAATAGGGAATGACTTAACAAATGTAACACTCATAAGACCTTTGAAATTCTTGGCACTCAGGTATTTGTATTCCTTATAATTTCAGCTTTGCATAAAGGTTTATTGTGCTCCATTTATCGCAAATCACAGCTTTTATAATCTGGAGAAGAGACGACACCATAAATCTTTGTGGGCCCAGGCTCTTCCTCAGTTTAGTTTGCTCAGATTAACACCAATTGGAACAGTGTCTGAATAGGAGAAAAACTCCAAATATTAAAGTCAATGTTTGCTGCTACATGTTATGCTGACATAATGGCTGTTTTCTGAACTGCTCCAGGGCTGCATCCCCTTGTCTGCCCACATCCAGCCACATCTGGGTTGGGTTCAGATGTTTTTACACACACATTTCTCCTGCATGTTTGCTGTTATATCCTGTACTTTCTGTGTGTCTAAATCACTCGCCCAGGTTTTAAACATCTGACTCTTTGAACGTCTGCATAGAACTTCTCCCAAAACCTTTGTGTGTAAAAAGTTCTCATGGTAAACTGCTTTGCTCCAGGCAACTGTGGTCACTTGGTTTCCATGGCAGCCCCTCACATCTACACTCCCTCAGGGTAGTGTTTGTGTGAAGAATACATCCAGGAACTGCCTCAGGTGAAACATGCATCTGGAACTTACTTGTGGATTTGTAAACCCAGAAGATTGAAAAATCCGGAATTTTGTGGTGTGTGTGTAAAAATACCCACAATGGTGGCTTCCCCAGCCTGTGGTCTACGCCATGCTATGCCCCCCTCCTCACACCATAAATTTGCAGACAATTGCCAAATGCTCTAGCCTGGTGCCCACAACCCTGTGGTATTACCTGGGGTAACAGCTAGCTGGAAGCAGAATAGTAGCTTCTATGCCACTTCCTCCCACAAGTACCTCAGCTCCTTTTAAATTTCTTGGATAGACCTAGCAACATATAGCTCCTCACCATTGGGTCATCCTCCCTCAGGAACTCTCTCCTTTCAGAATGGATAGCGGGCTGAAAACCAGCCTCTATCGTTGGGTGTTAGTTAATGGCACAATAGCCTTGTTTGTGGACGTTGAGTGTCACAGGACACCTACGACATCCTGTGGGTGTCAGCAACCAACAGATGAATGCAGGTGAATTTCCCAGTGCTCAGCTCCTGAGGAAGGAGATCAGGACACCAAGCCTCCTAACCACTGCTGAGCTGCTTCCCTAAGCAGCCAGGCAAAGGAAAGGAGGCTTGGCATGCCAAACCTGGCTGGGCTCCTTCCAAGGCAGGAATGATCTCGAGGAAGATGCCAGGTGAGGGACATGGATCAGGAACACCTGTTCCCAGAATAAAAAGTCCAATAGACACCTATTAATGGATGGCTATTATGCTGTTTATTAACACCCTTTCATTTGCTGGTCTGTTTTCCGTATTACTTTCTTGGGATGGAGCTCAGTCCTCCTTATCCCTCTACCAGCTACAACTCTCTTCTGTTCCACTGGCTCGTTTGTCTTTCCAACTGCTACAGGATTGTACAATCCCACCTGTGTTGACAGGGAGATTATGCATTAACCTGTTAGATATGAGAGGTGTGCACCAGGGGCCCATGTCATTTTTGTTTTTGTTTTTCATTTTTATTATTTAAATATGTCATTTCATTTTCATAAATATCAATTTTTGTTTTGTTTCAATGGAAAACACATTTTCAGCTGTAACTGTTTTATTTTTCACTATATTTGGCTGCACCTTGGAGTTATTATACCTCAAATGGGCAGTATTATGTGCACCCAACACCAAAAGGATTGGATAATGGAATCCAATTTTAGAAGCAGTTGAATTATTTTATTTTGCAAAAATCTTCATATACATTCTTAGGTGTAACTTCTTTGTCTCACATTTAATGTTGATGAAAGTTGGTAAGTTTATACCCCTTCCCATATTTACTATCTCTTCCAACTCTCAGAAGGAGTGAATAAAGGGTCCTGGTGGTTTAAGCAATTAACCTGTAATTGTATGTCTGACTGTAACTTCTTCATAATCAAACCAGTGTCCATGACATTTGGCAGAGATCTATATCACACATCTATGATCATCTCTGCCAAATATCAAAAAGTTGTATTAAAAGGTTCCAATTATATATGCCTGCAGAGCATATGCAGAGAAGGAGCCTATGCCAGGGATTCTCTTACGTGTCACTGTGGTATAAGATCAGCTTGTGATGCCAATTGGCCAGCAGAAATGTCAACCAAATATCCTCATTCTGTGCTGTGACCATCTCAACATCTCTCCACCACTTGTTACTGGGAAGTCAGAAGCATCTGTTTAGGAAAGAGCCAATAGAGATTCTCTTATGTCCTCTGTCACAGTGCAGCAGGATGCAATTGTGATGATATTTGGCCAGCCTATATGTTTAAACTATGTCTCCTGATTGCTGAGATGCTATCCTCAAAGTACCAGTCATGTTCCTTCTATTAGGGATGTGTGAACACCGGGGAGTTTGATGTTTGGCCCGTTCGAGGTTTAGCCCCCCTGAACCATTTGGGTTCTGGCTGCTTGGCCCGAATGGGTTTGGGGGAATCCAGTTTTCCCTCCCCCCTCCAGGTTTCGCAGGTGGAAGGGGTACCAGGGCTTACCTCCCCCCCCCAGCCTGGTAATGTATTTATTTTTAACCCACCCCGCCCCAGGGATCAACCTACCTGGTGGTGCTGGGGCTTGGGCCATGAGTCCAGTGATGGTAGCAGCGGCAGCAGAAGCAGCAGGGGGTCTGGAATTGGAAGTACTCTGGAGCACTTCAGGCCTCTACTAGGCCTTCTGGGTCACCCGGAAGGCCTAGCAGAGGCCTGAAGTGCTCTGGAGCACCGCCAGAGCCAAACCCGCTGATGCTGCCACTGCCAACACTGGACATAGAGCTGGACCTACCTGGTGGTTCTGGGGCTATCATCTTGGGTCCAGTGGTAGCAGCAGCAGCAGCGGCAGGTCCGGTGATGGTGGTACTCCAGAGCGTTTCAAGCCTCTGCTAGGCCTTCCGGGTGACCCGGAAGGCCTAGTAGAGGCCTTTAGTGCCAAGGAGCACTGCTGCCACTGGACCCTCCACTGCTGCTGCCACTGCCACTGCTACTACCACCAGACTTGGGGCCGGAGCCCTGGCACCACCAGGTAGGTCAATCCCTGGGGTGGGGGGGTTTAAAACAAAATTCCCAGGCTGGGCAGGGTGGGGGGGAAGTGAGTCCCAGTGCCCCTTTCACCCATGCAGCCTGGAGGGGGGAGGTAAAACTGAGCTCCCTCCTGCCCCCCGCCCCCCACCCAAATGAGTTCGTAACCCGAACTTTGTTCCGGTGGTTCATATTTTGGGTGTTTGCGAGCGGGCCGAACACCCCGAGTTCGGACCAAACCCCAAACCCCCTAACTCTGTTCACACATCCCTACCTTCTATGCCCACCTGAGGGCCACTCCCTGTGCCCACCTCAAAGCCACTACTGATTGGTTCTGTAAAGCTAGAAGCATGCAGTAATTGGCCAGTGAATGTGTCTTTCAGTCTTTTGGGTTGCTCCACATCCTCTCTCCTACAGTCTCTCTCCCCCTGCCTTACCAGGTGCTTGCCTCTGACTGGAACTGCATGTGCTGCTATTTATCTGACTAATGGTCTTCGAGGGGACAACCTCAATTGCTTATAAAATTGGGTGCCTTTATCAAAGTGTCCTGTAGTTTGGCAGAGATGACAAGGTAGGTAATGGTATGTGATACATTCTTACAAAATATATTATAAACAGGATGGAATATAAAAATGTTACAGCTGGAAATGTATTTTCAAATTAATGTCTTATACCATTAGGACCCTTCATTCAATATTTCTAAAAATTGGCAGGTGTGTTCAGCTTGTAGAGTGACATAATGTTCACAGGGTACATGCAAATTAGTTGTAAGATAAAGACGTTCTAGCCGTGAATGTATATGGAGTTTTTCTTAAAATTACAATTTTCAATTGCTTCTACAATTGGTTACCTTTATCTAATCATTTTGAAAATTGGTGCAACTAGTGCCCTCCATTGGGGGTACAATCCTCCCAAGTTTCATCAGAATTTATTAAGGAACAAAAAAGTTATAGTCAAGAAATATGTTTTTTTTAGTTTTTTTCCCTTTATTTCAAAAACAAAATGTCATTTTTATTTCTATTTTCATTATTATTTGTCATTTTCATTAGTGCAATAACAACAATGAAAATGACAATTTTCATTATCGTTATTGTAATAACAAAAATGACATGCACACCCCTACCCTGCATGGAATCTAAATAGATAAATAAACAGATCCTTTATCTCAAACTTAGAAGAGTTCTGAAGGTTCTTTCCCAGGAAATATATAAATATATTTATATGCAATTGTCTTTTTATTCTTCTTTTCTTCTTTAACTTTTACCAGCATCCGATAGGCATCTAGCTAATGATCCCTGAGTTCTGCATCAGTGCTCAGTACATTTTGATTAATTTTATTCCATAGCCACACAAAATCCTGTTGAATCACAGAGACAACCAGTAAGAAAGAAATATTCAATTACATCCAAGCTCTCTTCAGCTTGGACTTTACAACAAAGAAAAGCACACGTATGTAACCTAGCTGTGTGTATATATGCCTTCTCAGTGTTGTTGTGATGGCTGCATCTGGAGGCTGCATCTGGAGAAAAAATACTTGGAATAAATGTGTGTGGTGCCCAACTCTAAATATGGTAGTTGGGGTTCGTGGTTCCCAGAGTGAACAAGGTTGACTCTTGACCTCAAATGGCCAGTCAAGCTTGACATCAGAAATCCCAAGATGGTGAACTGCATAATCGTCTCAGCAGATAGTGAAGGTGTTAGTACTTAGTAGAGCTTAAACAAGATTTCACCCTTCTCAAAAATTTGATTAAAAATAGGCTTCTCAATGAGATGTTCTCATCTTGAGAATTTTACGAGAATTAGGCATTCTCACAAGATTATCAAGAACCTCAAAATAGTTCTCCAAAATGTTCTGTACATGGACAAAAATGACCACCAGGGCTGTTCTGTGCATGTGAAGTCCTTTTGCAAACCCATACCAACACCTTGAAGTGGGCCCAGTACACTACCGGCAGCCAGTTCAGAATCCGGAGCACTGATGTAATGTGCTCCCAGCAGCCTGTCCCTGTAAGTACCTGTGCCACTGCATTCTGCACCAGCTGCAGCCTCCAGTCTATCTACAAGGGAAGCCCCATGTACAGCGCATTACAGTAGTCCAGCCTCAAGGTGATGAAGGCATGGATGATGGTGGTCAGGTCAGAGGTGGTGATGTATGGCTAAAGCCATCGAACCAGAGGGAGCTGGCGAAAGGCACTCCTCACCACAATCTCCACCTGCACTTGCATATGAGGCTATGGATCGAGGAGTACACCCAGGCTATGAACTTGGGTTGCCAATCAGGGACAACTTTCCCCAATCAAAGGGGCCATCACCTCCACCTCCCGTCCACCCAACATCACCTCTGTCTTATCGGGATTGTCGACTCACCCGCATCCAATCCCCCAACGCTGCAAGACACTCGGAAAGCAACGAGACAGCAGGGATTGAGTCTGATTAAAACGAGAGGTATAGTTGGGTGTCGCCTGCATACTGATGACAACTGACCCCAAACCATCTCACAACTTCCCCTAAGGGCTGCATATATACGTTGAACAAGAGCAGGGATAGAATAGAACCCAGTGGGAACCCACAAGCAAGGAACCTAGAAGAGGAAAAATACTCTCCAAGGACCACCCACTGAGATCTCCCTTCTAGATATGAGCGGAACCATTTCAACACGGTTCTGCCCACTCCAGCTCCATCCTGCAGGTGCCTCACCAACAGCTCATGGTCAACAGTATCAAAAGCCATAGAGAGATCTAACAGGGCCAGCATGGTGGAACAACTCTGGTCCATCTCACAGCGCAAGTCATTGACTAGGACCACCAGCGCCATCTTGGTGCCATATCCAGCCTGAAAGCCTGACTACAAGGGGTCAAGGAAACCCATACGATCCAGGTGCTCCTGGAACTGTTGGACCACTACCCGTTCAATAGACCTGCCCAAAATGGAAGGTTAGAGACCAGCCAGTAGTTCACCAGAGCATTAGCATCCAGCAAAGGCTTTTTAAGAAGGGGCTATACCACCACCTCCTTGAGACGGTTCGGCACCCTACCCTCCCAAAGGGAGACTCTGATCACTCCAGCCAACACCGGCCCAAATGTCTGCCAGCAAGCTTTCACCATCCAGAATGGTCATGGATCTAATTCACAACAAGTGGATCTCACTGCCCCCAAAATACCCTTGGCATTGGCCGGGGTCACTTCCCAAAAGAGATCCCACAAAGTTGGACCGGATGGAACTTCCACAACCTCTGGCTCTCCTGCTACCTGTGATAACATGCAGTCAAAATCAAACTGAATGCGAGCTATCTTATCCACAAAGTAGTTCAAAAACAGGTCACAGCGGGTACTGGACGAATCCAGATCCTGGTGGAGGGAGGCTGAACTGACCAGCCCCCACACCACCCGGAATAACTGCGCTGGATGAGATTTCACAGCCACTAAGAGGGCAGCAAAGAATTCCTTCTTTTCTGTCCTCATGGCCACGGCATATGCACACAACCACCCTATATGCCGCAGCCAGTCACACTCAGCACGATACCGGCACCTTCATTGTTCTAACCATTGTCCCTCACGTTTCATGCACCACAGGACTTCAGAAAACCAAGGTGACCTGAAATGCATACAGTGTGGCAATGGACGCCTCGGAGCCATCCAGTAGATTGCCTCATTCATCAAGATGTTCCAAGCCTCCATAAGGTCTTCAATTGAATGGCCTTCATTGCCAAGGAAGCATCCCTCAGAGCCATCCAGAACTGCTCGGGTTCCAACAGTCTCTGAGGGTGGACCATTCTAATAGGCCCCGCACACTGCCAGGGACAGGCATGTGCTTGGATTTCAGCCAACAGGAGGTAATGATCTGTCCATGACAATGGCAAGGTAGATACTGCCTCCACCACCTAATCACCTGCCTCAAGGCCTGTGCAGAACACCAAATCAAGAGTATGCCCCCCAACATGCATTGGACTGATCACCCTTTGGGACAAGCCCAGGGTTGCCATGGTGGCTATGAACACCCGTTCTGCCTCAACAAATAATAATAGTCAACTCATCCATAGCACCTCTAAAGTCTATTTGGTTGGAGTCTTTTCACTAAAACTGAAATGAGTAATCATTACTATCCAGTATCCGGCTGGATATCATGGTATCTGGTATCTAGTCGGATGTCAGATGCTGTTGGGTTTAGCATCCAGCGTCTATCTGATAAACAGGTTTACGATTTGCTGTGTGCCATTTACTGCATTACTGTAGTGTTTACCACATTCATGTTTAATTACCATCTGACTTTTTTTTATAACTCTCTTCATCCATTTGGACTGACTTGGTTATGCAGTAATATGATAAACAGTAATGTGATAAATAGGAAATGGTAATGCAGGAAATGGTAATGTCCAGTTTTGTGGTTAATTTCCATGTTTACCAGATAACAGCCAAGCTAGCCAGAATACTTGATATTAACTACAACTAATTTCCATTTCACCCCTACTGATTACCAAAGATCTTGGTGTTACTTCCTATAGTTTGGCAATTCTATATGTAGAATAATCTGAATAACCTGTAACAATTCTACTTGTGTATCTACTTGTTTGTCCAACTATAAACACATTTTAGCTCCATGAGGCTTAAATACATTTGATCATGAATTTACATTACCACACCATTGCCTTGTCACTAACAGATCACATTGTGAACTTAGTATAAGGAACTTAGTATAAGGAAATACTCTAATTAACATGAATGAATACAACATTTCAGCATGTCAAGAGGCGGAAGGGGGATGGCGCTCTATTGCCATACATGAACCATGTGGTCAAAAGGATTTAACAGACATCTAAAACTCTGGAGAATACAAGGGGAATCAGTGCATGAATTAATGCGGTACATCAGTCAGGAGATAAAATTCTGTGACTGGTTAACAATATTCAGCTGACTCAAAGTTTGGAAAATGGAGGTTGGCTAAGACATGTTAAGATGCTTCTTGGAATGATCAAGTTAAAGATAGCAATGTGGGATTTAGTTTGGTTGGGGGGTTTTTAAACCTCAATACCAGATTACAGTTTGTTCCTGGGATATAAATTACATTAGGGTTAACTCACATGATGGACAGCTGTCATCCCACCCAGGAGTGAGGGAGGGTTACCCCTGGCTGGGTTAGCTCCAGTTCCAGGAATACATGGTCCCGTGGCCTGACTCAGCTAGGGAGAGCAGGGAGAGATGTGCATGGTTACGGCTGGTGCCCCACCCTCCAAACATGATGGGCAGCCATGGTAGCTAATAACAGGCAGCAATGAGGGGCTGCCATGGCAACCCTCAACTCTGGGCCAGATGAGTATGAAGAAAAGTATGCCCACCTGGTTTTCCCAGCTCTGGCCCACCTTCGTGGCTTGCGGACCTAGTTTTTTCTGGGTCCAGGTTTCCAGCCCGGCCGCCAAACCCACCTGGGTTTTTGAACCATGCTCATATTTGGTGGGCCTGGAACAAATGAACAGGCCTGGGCGCTGACCCATGTAGGCCAGAGCAGGCCAGCATCAAGTTAGTTAACACCCATTTTGCCTTCAAATGTAAAGAAGTACCTGATTTTGTCTCCACAAAGGTATTGAGAAAAGCCACAAGAGCTCACAGTGCCACCATCCAACCTGACAATGCTATGTGCGTGCATGCACAACCAAGGTAAGCAGGAGGAAAAGAAGGGAGCAGAACCAAAATAGGAAAATCTGTTACTGTTTGAGAAACCCGCAGTGCCCAGTCTATAGCAGACAGATTGGGTACCATGGATTCAGTGGGTATATCCATTCTCATGGGTACTCATTTCCATTCTAGCCTGTAGATGTCTAAACCCAGGCTTTGCAGGGGCCTGGGGGAGGGTTATATAAGGGTTTTTTTGTATTGTTTTTTAAATGTTTTTTTATTATTTGAGAGCCACCCTGAGCCTCCAAGAAAGGGTGACATATAAATTTAAACAAATAAATCTTGAAAACAGATAAACAGTTAGCTCACTGGAGCCTGTGTTCAGTCGTGCAGCCCCCATACACTTGTTTAGCATGTCCAACAGTAAACAGGCAGCCCCCTGCTTGCATGCCATGTGCTTACAGCAGCCTTCACATAGTGGCACTAGTAATCTCCCTCCTCCACTCCTCATCCACTACTGAACCAGTAATTTCCATCCCGCCAGGGCCACCTGTCAGCTCGGTCATCCAGCTGCGCTAGAAATCTTCCTATTCCCCAAGATCTAGTTTAGTGGTGACCGGGGGGGGGGGGAAGGCAGGTGTCAGGCAGCTCTGGGGGCACAGTCAGATCACTAGCTCTTCTCTCCAACTTCCTGGGCTATGTGTAAGTTTCCCTGGTGCACTAGATGGGGCTCTGTTGCTGGCAGATCTGGATGCGAGAGAGGCTGCAGGAGAATCTAACAGACAGTCCGTAGACACATGGGCATCCATTAGCCCAAATTAGTTATAGTGATACCATGATCTCCTCAAAAATGCTATGACTGTTCTTTAGGTAGCGGCTGCATGGCAGGTGCGGGCTAAAGTCTGGCAGACATCTAATAAACTTGTGGGTGAACACGTGGCAGGTACAGGCTTACATCTCGTTTGTTTTCACCATGATTCATGTACTTACAGATTAAGGGTCCACATCTTGGTAGCAAAGGAACACCTCCTACATACTGAAAATTAGAAATAATATTTAAAAAGTCTCTCCCTCTATTTCTTCCTTTCCACTTTTCAAAGGAACACCTTTATTAGTTCAGAGTGTTTGTGTGTGATTAGGGTTTGTTTGTTTATAAAGGGACCTGCTGTGGTTCTCTTTGTTCAAAAACGTCTGGACAAAAGCTAAAATAAAGGAATGAGCAACAGTTTTTTTGTTCCACTGGAATGTCTCTGTTCTGCAAGCTTGGGTTTTCAAAAGGGGAGGTAATCCTATAACCAATTCCATGGAAATTTTTCAAAAACAAGACAATAACCTGCATACTATTCTGTACACAATGGGGAACCACTGGTGAGAAAAGAACGTCTGAGTCTTCTTAAAGTCTCAGCAGTTAATTTATTTCTTTGTAATGTGAGAGTTTTAGAGATTTAAAGCCACCAGCAAATCTTTGTTCCCTCATCCAAGTTGTTCCCCCTTCCCATCTGCTGTGTCTGCTTTGTTAATCTACCAGTGACAGATTAAAATAGTATACATTTAGAACTAAAAATTATTATACCTTACAACCAATGCAAACAAATAAAAGACCTTTAACATCACTAAACGTTCCTAGCTTTGATGGAACATTTTTATGTCATCACAAAAGCAGGCCATCACAAGTGAGAAACGGGAATGTACTTTTCTTTTTGAAACCATTTCAACAATTATGATACACAGAAAAAATTCACAGCGATCAATCACCTTCAAATTAATACCAACACCAGTGTAGTTGTGTAGGATTAATACTGTGAACTGCGACAGTGTAGCTGTGGGTGATTTCAGACATGACGGGGCGCCTATTGGCCCCGTCATGGAATCACCTTTTTGATTCCCAGCCGGAATCAAAACGACCCGTCAACAGACGAGCGGGCTGATTCCGTCGGGGAATCTGGGGAGGGGGCGGGGCTGCACGGCGCAACATGTGGCTGCACAGCCCCGCCCCCCCAGGCTCCCCCAGAAGCCCGCCCTCGTGAAGACGGCCGGACGCAATGGCCAATCCGGCCGCTGAACCCCATTCCGTCCCGGGGTCTGGGCCACGGCCCGGAATCGGCAGTGGTAACAGATGTTACTATCTGCCGATTCTGGGCCATGGTTCAATTAACCATGCTTTTGGGGATGGTGCCCAGACCACCTTGAAAGCATGGTTATTTTGCTCACCGCCGGTGGTTCACTGTGGTGAACATCTGGCAGCGAGCAACCAGATGTTATGGGACCATCTGCCACCACAGGGGATTGTCCGTGGTTGAGTGTGATCTCGTAACGTCTGAAAATACCCCGTGTAAGCTTACCCAAAACATCTTCATTACTGAGGATTGGCTTCCACATGAGAAGCTCAGTAGGTTAAAACTCTTCAGCTTAGAAAAGAGTCTACTGAAGGGGGTTAGATATAATATGTAGGGATGGGCGAACATAATAGAGTTCGGAGGTTAGGTTCAGTTTAGTTTGAAATTCGAGTTAAGAAATTCAGTTCGGTTTGGTTTGGCTTGAAATTTGAATTCGGTTCAGAAGTTCGGTTTGGTTGACCGAGCAGACCAAGTTTGGTCGAATTCCGAACTTCCAAACCAAGTTCAACCATTCAAAACCAGTTTTTTTGGGGTGTGTTTCCAATAGGGATGGGCGAACAGAACAGGATTCGGAAATTTGGTTCGGTTTGAAATTCGAGTTCGGTTCGGAAGTTCGGTTTGGTCGACCAAACAGAGCAAGTTTGGTCCGAACTCCGAACTTCCGAACCGCGTTCGCCCATCCCTAATGATATGAAAGAAGTCTACAAAATTATGAGTGGTACAGAACAAGTAAATAGGGAGCTGTTGTTTAAACTCTCAAAATATTGGAACCAGGGGGTGTTCAGTTAAACAAACTGGCAGCAGATTTAAAACAAACAAATGGAAAGTTTTCATTCAATGCATGATTAACCTTTGGAATTCAGCTCCAGGTAAGAAATGATAGAGGGGGGTAGAAATTGGCTCTCATAAGGGAGCAGAAGGTGACTCTTGTGGGCTTTTTATGCTTAACTATGCAATTTCTATAATGTTATCTTAATGCAATTTTTCAATGGGAGATGTCTGTAGAGGTTTGCATGAGGGACCCATGATGTTTTTTCTTTTCATTTTTTATTTTGGATATTTAAATATTTCATTTTCATTTTTGTAAATACCAATATTTTGTTTTCATTTTTGCTTTTGTTTTCAATTTCCGTTGGTTTCAATAGAAAATACATTTTTGGCAGTAACATTTTTGTTTTTCATTATATTTTGATGAAACTTTGATGGAATACACCTTCAGAGAGATGCATTATGTATACCATACTTCATTAAGATTGAATAAAGGAATCAGATTTTATAAGCAGTTGAATTATTTTTTTTGCAAACACCATCATATGCATTCCTGGTTGTAACGTCTTTGCCTCCCATCTAATGTGGATCTAATGTGCCTCCCATCTAATGTGGATAAAACTTGGCATGTTTATATGCCTCCCCAAGCTCACTATCTATGCCAAATATCAGAAGTATTGAATAAAGATTTCTGATGTTATAAGCCATTACCTTATACATGCATGTCTGATTGTAACATCTTTGTAATCCAAGCAGTGTACACAAAATTTGTCAGAGATGTATTTCACACCTTTGGATGCATCTCTTCCAATATTGGAAATATTTGATAAAGGGTTCCAATTTTAAATGCCTGCACAGTATATGCAGAGAATAAGCCTATTCCAGGGATTGTCTTACGTGTCACTGTGGTATAACATCTGTTTGTGGACAGCAGAAATGTCAACCAAATATTCTTATTCTGTGATGTGACCACCCCAACCTTTCTCCCCAATTTGCCTCAGGGTCACCCCCTATGCCCTCATCGAAGCCACTGCCAATTGATCCTGTAGAGCTGGAAGCATGCAGAAATTGGCCAGTGAAAGTTTCCATCAGTCAGTTGGGTTGCTCCCCATACTCCCTCCTACAGCCTCCTTACCCCTGCCATGCCAGGTGCCTGCCTCTTACTGGCACTGCATGTGCTGCTATTTATCTGAATATTGGTCTTCAAGAGAACAACTTCAATTGCTTATAAAATTGAAGCCCTTTATCAAATTGTCCTGTAGTTTAGCAGAGATGACAGGAAATGTATGAGATATATTCCTGCCAAATTTATTTTAAACAGGATGGGATATAAAAATGGTACAGCTGGAAATACATTTTCAATGTATTGACTTATAACATCAGAACCCTTTAACCAATCTTTATGAAATTTGGCATGATTTGGTAATTTTGGGGACAGGAATAGTATTTCAAGGATTCATGAAAATCAGAAGGATGGTAAAGAAACTGTAGCCAGGAATGTGTATGGAGCTTTTCTTAAATTCACACAATTCAATTGCTTATAAAATCGGATTCATTTATCCAATATTTTTGATATATGGTACACATAGGGTGTTTTCAGACGTGATGGGGCTGATTGGCCCCGTCACAAAATCAAGGAAATGATCCCCCACCGGGATGACCCGTAACGCCCTAATAGATGTTCCTGGGGATCCCGGTGGGGAATCGGGGAGGGGGCGGGGCCGCACGGCACAACGTGCGGCCGCATGGCCCNTCGCCCCGTCACGGAAACAACTCTGAGATTCCCTGCCGGGATCACTCCAGCATGGCCAACAACGTGCCGGGGGATCCCGGTGGGGAATCGGGGAGGGGGCGGGCTGCACGGCACAACGTGCGGCCGCATGGCCCTGCCCCCTCCACGCTCCTTCACCGCCCGCCCTCTGGGGAGATGGGCGGCCGCCGTGGCTATGGCCACGGGCCGGAATCCCTGCGGGGATTCTGGCCCGTGTCCGCCATCCAGATGTGATGGCGGGGGTCACCACGGCCTGGAATCGGATTCAACACGCGATGGCCTCTGGCCCCGCCGCATTGGCTGCTCGCGTGGTGAATCTGATCCCACGCCATGGTAACATCTGGGGGGGAACATTCGTTCCCCCCAACAGACGTTATGTGGTCCAAGCCACCACAGGAAATTGACTGTGGTGGACATTGACCATGTAACGTCTGAAAATACCCATAGTTCCATCCATTGGGGGTACAATATCCCCATGTTTGATCAGAATTGAATAAGAAACAAAAAATATTATAGCCAGAAATACATTTTTCATTTCCCCCCATCGTTTCAAAAACAATTCGTTTTTGTTTTTGTTATTATTATTTGTCATTTTTGTTATTAGAATAACTGAAAAGAAAATGAAAATTTTCACTTTCATTATCATAATAATGAAAACTAATGGCACACCTCTAGACTCCTGGATTGTTTTCCTTCTTTAACATGGATTTAAAATTTAATATGGATTTAAAATTTTATTTTATGGGGGGCTGTTTTTGAACTGCCCTGAGCATTTTCGGGAAGGGCAGGGTAATTGTTGGCTATCACTGAAGTGCAATATCACCGGTACCTTATGAGATCAACAATAAAAAGCTCTTTTTTTTTTAGGCTAAGTATGTCAACAGGAGACAGCACTGTCAATGTACCTTGGGAGCTGCCTGGCTTTTATCTTACAAGCTGAATCAGTTTGTGAGTATACGGTAAACAATGGCACCTGGCTCATGCTGCCTCTTGTGAGAAAATGTACATGCATGCATTCAGCTGAGAAATCTTCAGCTCTGCGTACTCAGGTGAGAAGTATATAAAATTCTTAATGTGAAGTGGTTCCCAGAAGGAAACGAGAAGGCTACCTGTGCAGCCTTGGCCCATTTCCTGTACATAAGCTATGTGTAGCTTGGTTTACTTTAGCTGAACATATTAGCAGCACAGGTAAAGTCAGCAGGACTTGTTATTTGGCTCCACGTTTTAAACCCGTGTCCCCAGAGGTTCAGAAGCAGTAGCCAACACTCCCATACCACTGCCTTACCTTTCCTGTGATCTGCCATTCCCGGTACAAGTTTCTCTACACTGGGCAGGCCACACCCCCTTCAGATTCTGTCATGGCTGCCAATGTAAGTCGGGCAGGTAGCAACAGGAAGCTGGCTGGAGAAATTCCTGCTTCTAGCCTTGTCCTGCCTTTGCTCTGTTCCCAGTTCTGCTCTGGTTTTTTTTTTTGCAAGTCTTGCTTCCTAATTCAAGACGTCTGTCTACATCCTGGATGTCCTGCAGTCCCCAACGCTTACATTTGTGTACTTAAATGGTGACTAAAGCAAACATGGGTATATAAAACACACTGCATGTGTAAAAATGGCAGTTTTCACCATAAGCCCTAGCAGGATTTCTCCTCGAAATGGCCTACTTTCAGGATAAATCTAATCCCAGACACTTGAAGGTAGAACTGTTACTATCTGCTGTACCATTTCAATTATATGATTAATTGATTTTAATTCTATTATTGATTATCATAATATGTTCATACAAGCTTTTCCTGTTAATTGTGGCAATGTGTGTGAGTCTGAAACCAGTGGAAGTAAATGAGTCCTTTCAATTTACTTAAGTGGCTTTATGATGAGACCCCTGGTAGGCCATAACTACTCATCATCCTTTCATTGCATTTTCTGCTCTCTTATTCCCTACATTTATCCCCTTTTTAAAAAATCACAATGCCAACAACTGTAACTGAGAAAAATGCGACAACTCTTTACCGTAAGTGTTCTGTACCCTATTCCCTACATTTCATCTCTTGTACCTTCTTGATTTGAAGCCTTCTAGGACACGAATTGTTATTATTCTGTTTTTGTACAGCACCCAACACGCTGGGTCCATGTAACAAGGTGCTGGACAGTAGTGAGTCATGACAGGATCAGTTCCTGAGCTACCCAGCACCCAACTAGCAAGGTGTGGGTAAAGGAGACATTTCAGTTAAACTCAGCCAGAAAGACGTATCCATTAGAGATGGGACTCCTGAACCAATTTTGGTTCTGGTTCTGAAAGAATTTGCTTTGTTTTCAGTTTCAGTGTAGGTTTTTTGTTTGTTTGTTTTTGGGGGGGTTGCATTTTTTCCCCAGATTTTTTGCATTACCCCCCAAAAAAAAAATTCACTGCAAAACACTGAAATGACTGAAATAGAAATGAGAACCAAAATTTATGATAGAACCAATAGTTCTATCAGTTCTATAGTTACTATTGTAATGCACTCTACGTGGGGCTACCTATGGTGTTGGCTGGGAAGCTGCAACTGGTGCAGAATGCGGCGGCCCAGCTCTTGGTGGAGCTGGGTCGCCGGGAGCACATTACACCAGTGCTCCGAGCTCTGCACTGGCTGCCAATAGTCTTCCAGGCTCGATTCAAAGTGTTGGTTTTGACATACAAAGCCTTACATGACCTGAGCCCTGCCTAGTTACGAGATCGCCTCATTTCCTGGGTTCTAGACCGACCCCTATGGTCGTCCAGGGGAGCAGTGTTGGAGGTCCCTCAGGTTTCCTGGTGGGCCACTCAGGATAGGGCATTTTCAGTGGCTGCGTCGCGCCTCTGGAATTCACTCCTGGTGGG
The DNA here is from genome assembly GCA_003113815.1 of Sphenodon punctatus. Taxonomy (NCBI): domain Eukaryota; kingdom Metazoa; phylum Chordata; class Lepidosauria; order Sphenodontia; family Sphenodontidae; genus Sphenodon; species Sphenodon punctatus. Next base: position 1,129,285 of record QEPC01002494.1, read on the forward strand.
GGCCCATCTGGCCCCAGACCTTCCGACCTTTCGTAGGAACTGTAAGATCTGACTGTTCCATCAGGCATTCGGTGAGGGAGAGGTGTGATGGGTTGGATGGGGGGGGATTGGGGAGGTTGGAGTGGGGGATTTCTATGTGTTTTTTCTATTATTGTTATTATATTGGGGGATATATTTTAAATGTTTTATTGTTTTTTATATTTATTAGTGTTGTTAGCCACCCTGGGCTGCCTGTGGCAGGTGGGGTGGGATACAAGATTTGTAAATAAAATATAAGTAAATATAAAATAAACCAAAACAGTCATTTTGGGGTCATTTTGGAATCAAACCTATCTGAAACCAAAATTCCCATCCAGTTATTTGATTTGTTGTTTAGGCATTGTAGTAATTGGTTCATGGCTGGATAACCGCTAAACTATCTAGAATGATGAATATTAAACATGGATACCAAATTTACTATTTGTTTCAGCTCTACTATCTATCTACTTATAAGACCCTTATTCTTAAGTCTCAGCTGATGTTTTCAAGACATAGATGTGGTGTTGGTTGGGTATCAATTTTAAATGCAGTATTGATATTGTTTTAATCACTTCTTTCTGAGGAGGAGCACCTATTGTGTTCCAAGTGCTCTCTCCACAACTGTACAACCTATTCTTGCAGTACTGACTGGTACTACACCCTATATTGTAATGTTCCAGGACTAATTTATCTGCTACTTAAACATTGGAGGTAAAAGCATCTCATCATTTTTCTTCTGCTTAAAAGCATTAGATTTATGTTAAACTCTATTTTCTATTTCTCCTGGGTGTTTGTAGGTGGCGTTCCCAGATAAAGGCAATGAATTAGCTGACAGAGAATTCACCTGTACTGTCAAACGTCCTCCTGGAGATAAAAGAGTCACAACCTTCCAATTTTGATGACGCTCCTAGCAGTTGTTGGCAGGCAACCTTCACAATCTGGCTCTGGACATCACCTTATATCAGTGGACATGAGGGAGACAGTGAACCCATCCAAAGATTTTCAAAAAGCAAAATCTTTCTCTCATTTTATAGATTTTATTTACCACGTTTCTTTTGTCGACGCACCCCGCTCCAAAGAAGACGAGGACACAATATATGGGTTTGAACGGCCGCACTCTTTATTAATTATCCCAAAAAAAGGGGGAAGAGGTAACCCTCCCACTTCCCCCTTTGAACTGGGGTCCTTTCAATCTCTTATCCCTAACTGTTAACCTTCCCAACA